>PVKB01000200.1:978039-993044 GCA_004027205.1 Ctenodactylus gundi
CTGGCTTGTCAGCTGCTGCTTATTTTCCTTACTCAATCTTTTCTTATCAGAGGCAGAAGGCAGAAAGGATGCCATCTGGGATTGCTTGTTTAGATACAGCATGGTGTTAACAAGTTTCCCTCTCTCTTACTCTCCCTTGTTTATTGCTGGTTGCAAGGAGCAGCGACTCACATGTCCAAACGCAGCCATCGCCCAGGCGCCGTTCCTCCCATCAAGAACTCTAGGTGCAAAGGGAAGGGGAAGGTGCAAACTGTGAGTAAATGGGAGGAAGGGCGAGACGTGTCGGGCCACGAGTGAGCACTCTGCTCTGTAGCACCTCGAGGAGGTTCAAGGTCAAGTTATTTGAAACTGTGAAGGAAAATGTATGAGATTTCATTGACACCTTCTCTGGGAGTAATAGGGGACTGTGTGTTCCTTGGAATCTAGAGGCTGATAAAAAAATAGCACTTCTCAACCTTGTTAAGAGATTTTGAGTTCACAACACAGCGTAGTGCTACCAGCATGAATTTCAGCCACACAAGATTTAAAGGCAAGCTCTGCTATTCGCACTTGATGGTGGAGACTGTGCTTTCCATACAAGCATCTCATTCACTTGGGTTTTATGCCTGTTCCCATCTGCTGTGACTCAGTGCTGCTAATGTGGTCACAGCCCATGGGGCAGATAGTCATCCTCAGCCAAAATGGGAAGATTACTCTCAAAGCCAAACATTGACCATCAGTTTGCACAAAAGGCCTAACACCACCCAGGGATGATGGCACACACTGTCGTGTCAGCATTCTCCAAGGTTGAGGCAGGAGTCTTCCGAGTTCAGGCCCAGCCAAGGTGAGGGCAATTTACTGAGAACCTGTCTCAAGCAATAAACAAGTTAGGGATGTAGCTCGGTGAAAGGGCTCTAAGTGGTCCCATCCCTAGCACTATACACACATACAAAGACACACACACACACACAAACAGAAGAAGAAGAAAAGGAGGGAGGAGGAAGAGAAGATAATGACCTTTCACCTGTCTCCAGGTAGGCCAACACCTGCAGTCTGTGCTTCAGCGCTCCTGGGGAAGGAAGGTGAGCCAGACGTCAGACGAAGCCTCAACCTTCTAAAAGAAATAACCACTTTAGTTCTGACATCGGGGAAACACAGGGAGGGAGCAGGTAAATTTGAGAAGTAACTCAGTGTCTTTCTGTTTCAGGATTTTCATTTGTTAAGATGTGATTGATGTGATTACTGATCTCACCATTTTGTTGTAGGCATCACTTACTCCCATAGGGCTTGGTGTGGTGGTTGGCACATGATGAAGCCATAATATCAATTATGTTATCGCCTATATTATTGGTGGGGGTTGTGAATTCTGGTAAAGTGATACCTATTCAAATATTGGAAACAGTGCAGTGAAGGCTCATTCTTTATAATGGGAACAGTTATGGCTTGAACAGTCTGGTTTCTGATTAGATTGTTTGTTGTTGTTGTTTTTGTTTTTAAGGAGAGATCCTCAACTGAGTTACAGGAAGAAAAGAATCTTCATTTCCCGGTACTCTGCCCTGGTGCTGCGATTGATGTATCTGTGGACTGAGCATCGCTCTGCACGCTTTCTAGTTTTGACAATCACTTATATTTGTGTAAAGAAAAACATTGCTCTCTTCTGGCAAAATTTATATACAGATAGATAGACAGGTAGAGAGATAGAGAGATTAGATCTCCATACTGCTAGTGTCTAAATTAAGAAACATAAAAGCCAATTCATGCAAGACAGAAGGCAGAATCAACAGCAGCATTGGCTCTGGAAAGAGCAGACTTCTGGGGCACAAAGCCTTGGGTGGCACCTCCCTGTTGTGCTGGAGTCCTTTCCGAATGGAACGTGGCAAACTGCATGGCACCTTGAAGCAGATGCTCATTCAGACTAGAATTAATCGGCTGGAAGTTTAAAATGCCACCAGAACCATTGAAGGTCCGAATTTCAAGACCAGACTAAGCACACTAATGGAAGAACCCCAAAGTAGGAATTCTGATGCTCGTCACCAAACCTCCTCAGCTAAACACACTCAGGATTTATATTATGCTTTGTATCTGAAATGTCCCTCAAAACTGCATGTACTTGGATGGTGTGGAACACCTATAGAACCGTGTGCTGCTAAGAGGTGGGGCCTCGGCAGCAGCGGTGGGTACACGTGGGGGAGGGGGTGGATTGGAGGCCTGCGGTACGTTACGGAAGCGGAATACGGTACTGAGCATGTGACTGGGACGGGGCGGATCATTGAGGCTTGACGTGGAAGGAAATACAGTTCCGCCCTTCCTCACTCACTGACTTCCTGTCTACTCTTCCGTGAGGAGCTCTCCAGCGAGGCCTCTGCCATGTACTTCCACCATTGCAAGCCACCCGAAAATGGACTGTAACCTTCTGAAATGAAACTGTGATCTAACATAGATCTTCCCATGTAGATGTTGGGTATTCCATCCGAGCGACAAAAAGGTAACAGAGACAGTTTACCAGCTGCTGTTATCCTACTTGAAATGCTTGATTTCTGGGCAAATGGAAGTGCAGCCGTTCATGTGTCTATCCATCCAGTCATTTATCCAAGTAATATATCAACACCTCTTTCCTCTTTCACAGAATAATTCGACCACTCCAGTGCACACTCAGAATAGAATCACTGGGAAATAGACATCACCCATAGGCCCGTGTCAGCAATGCCCAGGTGTTACTATGCCCCAAAGTTGAGTTTCAGTCCCTCATGGAATTTTACTACCCTGCCCAAACTGTATGTATACAGCTGGACTCTAATTCCTAAGATGAGAGAGCTAATTTATTAAATGATCTCCTGGCATGATGCTTCGCACATAGTGAATGCTAACTTGACAAAAAAAAATTTAGTGAATATTCCACCTATTTATGATTTCTAGAGAAACTCCCATTGACATGTATTATAATTTATCTGAAATAATCTGTGTGGCTCTCTCTCATTTTCAGAAGAGCCATACTGAACTCGAGGAGGGTCTATTACAGTTTGCTAAGGCTTTCAAAACAAATTGCCACAAACTAGGTGGCTATAACAAATGGAAAAGAGTTCAATCAAGGGGCTTTAAACAGAGGTCTAGAATCAAATCAGTAATATTACTTCCTTCTGGAACTCTAGGAAACTTAATTCCACCCTAGTGTCTGGTAGCTGCTGAGAATCTATAGGGTTTTTTTGACTTATAGTTGTATGTCTCTGGTCTCCACCTCAGTCCCCAATAGCTATATCATCTCCCTTTTCTTTTTTCGTAAGAACACCTATGACTGGAACCAGGGATCACCCTAACCCAGTAGGCTCTAAAGATTCTAAGCAATTAGGCCCATGAAAATCTTATTTCCAAATAAAGTCATATTCATAGGTCAAACATGTCTTTTGAGAGACCACCATTAACACACTATGGGATCCTAGAGTTTCCAGTTGAATTAATAGGAGCAGCAGTTGTCTAGCAAACAATAGACCTGCTATCTGTCATCTCCTTGTTAGCTAGTAATCCAGTTTGCTAGCTACATCACATCATGCCCAGAGCCTTCATCCTGATCTATGTCCTCAGCCTTTTTGTTTGTTTGTTTTCTGTTTTTTTGATTTTGAGACGGGGTCCCATTAGATAACTCAGTTACACAGGCTGGACTTGAATTTGTAGTTTTCCTGCCTCAGCCTTCCAGAGTGCTGGAATTAAAAGGCTGCCTGAACTACCAAATTTACCATATGGTTTTTTATCCTCATTTTTGCCTCTTCTTTTGACTCTTCTTTCAAGGGTATGATGGTAGGTATCGACTACTTTACATTTTGGAGCAGAGGTATACCTAATTCCATTGCTTATGTCTTTCTTCCTTACACTCTTTTCTGATATTCTGATCAATCCCTTTCCTTTCTATCTTTTTTCTGTTGAGCCACTTTATGATTTTTTAGAATAAGCAAACATGATGTGTGTGTGTGTGTGTGTGTGTGTGTGTGTGTGTGTGTGTGGTATGGTGTGGAGGGGGGTAGAGTTTCAGTTCTATACCTATATAAAATTTTTCCAGGGAATTGGTGGGACACATTTCTGGGTTATGTCTGAGTGGATCCTGTAGTTATAGCCTTGGGGATTATGTCTGATCCCTTACCCCTTCTTTTCTGACATTACTCTCCTGCATTGTGTCCTGGACATCCTTCTGCCACGATGGTTCTGCACTGGAGCCAGTTGACCATGGGCTGAATAATTCAAAACAGAGAGTCACATTAAACCACTCCTTATGTAAGTTGTGGGTATCAGATGTCATTTCTGAGCAATGGGAAAGCTGACTCCCTTATTTCTAGCCTCTTTTTAACTTTGTGTTAAGTGCTCGCTAAAATACCTATTAATGAGATATTAGCATCTTACATTAGAAATAAAATTTCAAAGTAAAGCAAAAAGCACTTTTTCTTTCCTCACACATGAATCAGCTATGAGAAACTGAATCTTTGTAGTGAAATATGCTTGCTCATATATCCAGCAGTCCTGGATAGCCAGCACCACAAAAACAACACAATGCAACACAAACAAAAACCGAAACAAAGCAGAACCTAAAATACTAATTTGAGTTTTATACTCAGTATGAACTTCTGAGGTTGGGAATCTCTTGGTTGATTTAATTTACCTGTTTCGTGACAGCTTACCCAGAAGCAATCACTGGGGAAATTTCAGACAGGGTTTTCTCCGGGTAGGTAAGCTGTCACCACTTGCTCAAGGTTTTATCACCTTAGACACTCTGCCAGGTTAGGTGGGCCACACCCAGGACTGAGCCGATGGGCTGTGTTCACCCTAATTTGTCATGAGAGAATATGATCATTTCAGGGAATCTTGAATCTTAGCCTCTTTTTTATCCCCTGTTTCAAGTCTGGTGGATAAAAGACACAAACTCAATTTTCTTCTCTAACTAGACACACAATCGCATCATTCCAGTTTTAACCTACTGTGGGAGGAGTAGATTAAGGACAGAGGCTCCTGGCCTTTACTCCAAATGCTGATGAAACCAATCCTTTGTGCCTCCTTTTCTGTGATCTCCTCTAGCACTCTCCCTGAGCTTTTCTTTTTCTTCCCTTCTTTTGGCTGGGATACGCTTTGTGCTCCATTCGCCTAGACATTTCTGCATTTGTACTGAGCAAAGCACCCTAGCACAAATATTTTACAAAAATCCACCGGTTGTTTTTGTAAGATCTACCTTAAGCTGAACACCATGTTTTCCTCTTAAAAAACAAGACTATCCAGACCCAAGAAGTGAGGCACAATAGAGTGTTTCATAAATAAGTTCTGTCCATATGGTGATGTTGTACTTACAACTTGGATTCGGAGTTGCTTCTGGGTTTATTAGCTCCAAGTGAATTCAGGTACTATAACCCCTGAATCTTGGGGAAAACATAAAAGCAAGAAAGGACAAAAAAGTTAAAAAGAAAGTCTACCAAGTCTACTAAGTAATTCTGTTTATTTCTATCAATGTGTTTGATCCCAAATTAGTACACATTAGTACACATTTCCTCAGGGCTCTTGGGACTAAGTAAGAGGAGAGAAATTTAATTTTCTTTTTTTTCCGGATCCTTGTGGTGCTTGTTTTCATTAGATATGAAGGCCATTAAACGTTATGTAGCCCAGGCAAATTGTGGAGTTACAGAGTTGGACCTCCTTTGACTCCTCAAGGAAGTTCTTTCAGAAATGTGTTTTGAGCCCTTTGACAAACTTTGGGCATCATAAACTCCTGCTGCTTTCCTCTTCCCTCCGCCTCAGTCATCTCTCCCCTCTCCGCCCTCTCCCTTACAGCGAGTTCCCTGTTTTTAGCTGAGTCACAGCAGCTGGCTGGCACCTCCAGGGGCATACTGTACGTAACACAGAATCCTCTCTGTTGGCTACCATGGTGCTTCAAAAGAGTGCTGTGGCAGCCGCAGAAAAGCATCCTGGGTACTCCAGCCGAGCCCTCCTTTGAAGCTCTGAAGCCAGCGGCTGGCAGAAGGAGCCTGGGACAGCTCAGGGATCCAAAATTCCTGGATAACATGGCTTCGCTGAATTCCCTGGGCTCCTGCTGCCACTTAGATACTGCTCAGAAGCAAGCCCTTAAGAAACTCAGAACAAAATCCAGACGGACTGAAGCAGTCATATGGCCTCTTAAAGCCAATGGCTGCCAGGAAACAGTCTTAAAACTGCCAGAACCTTGGCAAAAGGCCTCGAGCTCTGCCAGCGGGTGAACAGTGAGTGGGCTGAGAGACGTGGTCACATTCTCCTTTTCAGCCCACTGGGTTGTGTTTAGGCGGGTAGATGCAGGTGGAAGTTTGAAGCAACAGTACATCCCTTCCTCTCCTGAAAATAAATGCCTTCTTGTTTAAGGGAAATGTATGTCCTAACCAGGTGGAACAACGCAGATTTTCATAGCTAAAAACAGAGTCTTCAGGCTTTCAGATACTTAAAACTGGACGGCTCCCAACTTCCAAAAGAAGAAAAAGAAAGCCGTCGGAGGCTGAATATTTCACAAACTCTAGGTCCTTCAGCCTGCGGATTGATTTATTTGTTCTTTCTCCCACACCTCCCTGCCTCATCGATCCCTATCTGATTCCTATTCTATGATACAGTATTCTTCTGTGCATAATGTACAGGTTAATCTGATGATGATACTGATATTAATATCTAAGCCACGCAATGTTCTTGCTGTGTGATAATGGGAAAAATTATAGAAGAATATTAGCAGGATCTTAAATCTGCGTGTTAACACACTCTTCTTGTCTCAAAGTAAACACAACTGAGAACATAATTGATCCTAAATGGAAAATTTTACATCGCTAAGAGGCTCCGTGTCACATTCAAAGCATAGCTTGTGAAGAAAGTCAGCCGATTCAGCCATTGCAGCTGTACCTTCTACACAAACGCTAAGTGGTAGGAACGGTTGAAAGATAACATGAGACGGGGGTAGCAGCTGCTTTTTGTAGATCCATGGAGACATTAATATAAACTTATAAAGCCAGCTAATTTACTATCATGCTCATGATATATTCACACACAAATTAAATGCTAAAAACAGAGAAATTAAGTACATGCTCTCAAAATATTTACATTTTTTCAATTGAAGAGTCTCAATGAAATGTAAGAGAGCAGATATTTCATCCCCAAAGATAAACTTTTTAATTAGAGTAGTTTTCCTCAACTGTCAAAGAAAACCACCCCTTAGAAAATGTCCCTTAGAAAACATTGACTACCAATGAAGAAAAGCGACATTTGAAAGGAACCCCTGAGGAGTTATTAGTAACTGCTCTTCTGAGAAGTTAACACCTACAGTATGTGGCAGAACAGGTTCATCTTAGACTCAGGGTGTTAAAATATTCGTAATCTCGGTGAAGCCATTTTTAATAAACAAAGTAAATTGTAATTGATTTGTGAGCGGCCACATAATTTATCAACATTAACAGGTGTAAATATTTTAGAGGGAGAGATTAGTCTGTACTTATTTCCAAATTTCTCATAACGAAAATCTTTACTTTCCCTTGACACATAAAGAACTTGGTGGTTGAGATGAACGATTGGATTGAAATGTAAAGCAGAACAGAACAGAATCACATTTCTTACACAATCCCAAGTATCTGTTAAGAAGTAGGTTTCTACAAACAGGAATAAGTCGGTGTATGTCAGATCAACAATAATGTATTAAGTCCACAATTTAAGACGACTTTGTAAAATATTTCTTGTTGATGAAAGAAAAGAAAGAGGGATAAAATGTTAGACAAAAAAAAAAAAAACCCAATAAACTTGCTTGAACTTCCACTATGTTGTAGGCGAGAAAACTTAGTTATCAGTACAGAAATGTTAGACGGCTATTGATCACGAATAACTTCTATTGAATTGTTAGCAGACTTAATCTTTGTAGTTTAAAAGTAGGCGCACTGCTGCCATTTGCAGACATTGGAAAAAGAGGAGAAAAGATTGTCCACTTCCCACTTGGACACATATTTCTAAACATTTTAACTCAAGTTAGCAATTGGTTAAAGTGAGTTCTGTCTACATCCCTTGATAAATTTACTTCTCTAAATATTAATGTTCTTCATGGTCAAAAGAAGAGTTTTAGCAGCTTTGGAGAGTGTGTGATCCAACGGGAAGATCCATTGGCGTACTCCGACATCCATGTACGTGAGGCTTTGGGGGAACAGTCCAGATCCAAACCACACACTCACACACTAGACACTTGGCCTGCGTGATTTTCTGTAATGTGATTCAAACTAAACCTGGTGACCTTCCTCACCTTCCACTCTTTGATGGGATTAAATTCTTGTCTTCCTGTCATAAAATAATTGTACAGGTAACATATCTGATCATGCTCTACTATTGCTTGAATTCTTCTAATGACTTAAGACCTGATAATAACCCCTTTCCCTCCTGGATCAAGTTCAAATATGTAGCGAAGCCTATAATTCCTTCCTGGCCCCTACTGATTTGTTCAAAATTGTTGTTCACTTTTTCATACCATCTGACCCTCTTGCCTTCAGGATTTACCCAAACATGTCTCTGTCCTTCGTTACATTACACTTTTATGTCACTTCTTCCTCATTTCGGAATGTGTCTTAGTTACTTTCTCATCACTGTGACTCAATCCCCAACATCCACAACTTAGGGAAGAAAGATTTATTGTAGCTCACAGTTTCAGCAGGTCACAGTTCATTCATAGGCCGGCGGTTAGAAATTGATGGAAGCACGTGGCAGGGCTGGAGTCGGGGCTGGGCCAGAACCAGAGCTCCAGTGACAGAGATCCTCACAACATGATGGTGGCACAGAGAGAGACTGGGAGGGAAGGCAGAACCAGCACACGCCCCTCCGTGGTCAAACTCTCAGCACCTGTCCCTTCCAGCCGGGCCCCACCTCCCAGCCCCACACAGTATCTATAGGAACATGAGGCTTTTGGGGGACACTCCAGATCCAAACCATGACATTATGTGATTTTCCACACTGTCTGCGTGGTGAACCTACTTCAAGAAAAAATAAATATGAGCTCAATCAGCCTCAATATTGTCTCCTGTGAAAAACCTTCAAAATACATGAAGACTTATTAGGACCTGTGTAAATCTTTCTACTTAGAATTAGCACATAGGGCCTCATACATATCACTATTAAAATATCTTCACATAGCTTATGATAATTATAGCTTATGTATTTTTCCATTTAGATAATAAAATTCCTGGAGCTGGGAACAAAAATGCATACTTTCTTTCTTTCTGTATTCTATACCTAGCTAGCACATTTTTATCACAGTGTCATTTGAAGACAAAAATTCTTTGACTTTTTCTTTTCTAATTTTTTGTGTGCTATATAGAATAATCTGCTAAAGTCAGTTATTAAGATTTTCTATATTTTTCCTAAGAGTTTTACAGTTTTTTCCCGAGTGTTAAGTTTGTGATCAACTTGAATATTAGTTCATAAATAAGCTAAAACTCCTGTGTCTTTCTTTATATCAATTATATTCCATATTATTATAGTTATATTATAAGCTATATGATCAGCCAGTATAGGTCTTAAAACTTTCATTTCAAAGTTGATTTGTTATTATAGGACACTTTTATTTTCACATAAATTTTAGAATAATATTAAGTTCTGCAAAAACATCACCTGAAATTTTGATTGGAATTGCTTCGAAACTTCAGATAAATTTGGAAAAGATATTAACATTACAATGAAACTGGATTTTCTAATCCATGATAAAGAGATAAGATATCTCTCAATTTATTTAGATTTTTAACTTCTCTCACTAGTGTTTTGGAATATTGAATGTACAAATGTTGCACACTTTTGCTCAAATCTTATTCAAAGTATTTCATATTTTAATGCTATTTTAGATAGCCTTTAAATCGTAATTTTTAATTTTTATTATGAATAGAATAAAATACGGCTAATGTTGGATATGATTTTCAAATCCTGTGAAATTGCTAAATTCACAAGTTCTAGTAAGGTTTTTTATGATATAGACTTTAAAATGTTTTAGTATGTACAATCATGTCATCTGAGAATGTCAATTTAAACTCTATTTTACTTACAGATAATACTGGCTGGAATACCTGATATAATTAATATTCCACACAAGTGGTAAGATTAGATATTTGTAGTATTTTTTCCCTCTCTCCCAACTTCAGGAGAAAAACATTTAGGTTTTTACAGTGTACTATGAGTTTCTTGTAGAAGTTTAGAAAATAATATTCCTCCATCAGATTGAGAATGTTCCTTCTTATTTCTGATTTGATTAATTTGTTTATCATAGATGGACACTGAATTCTATTTAGTGCTTTTTCTACTTCTATGGGTTGATGGCTTTTTTTCTTTGTATTTTTTAGTTTTTAATATAATATGATTCGAACATTGAATGTTAAATAAATCTCGCATTTATGGGGGAAAACTCATTTGGTCGTGATATGTTATTCTTATTAGAATTGCTTGGGTAAGATATTTGGAACTTTTTATGTATGTTCACATGGGATATTGATCTGAGCTTTTGTGTCCCATTTTTCCCCATTTTTATTAGTACATTTATGCAATCCACAATGGTTACATTGGGCTTGAGTATTTTGTGCATATAGTATTGCATTAGCATTACAATCCATTCTCCTCCCCCTTTTCGGTCCTCTTGCACCCTCCCCATTCCCCCTAACTCCCACTACCGCACCCTTTTGGTTCTATGAAATGCCTGTATTCTTGGTTTCTCATCTTAGAGAAACCATTCAAAATTTAACATTCTGAATTTGACCCACTTCACTAAACACAATGGTCTCAAGTTGGGTCCTTTAGTTCAAATCTATCTGTCTTTATGGAAGAGTGGTACTCCGTCGTGTACATATGCCAAAATTTTGGTAACCATCGATCTGCTCATGAATATTTTGGTGTGGCAATATGTCCCTACAATGCAGGTGTTGCCTTTGTGACAGAATTAAATGGTGGTGTATTTTAAAGGTCAGTAAGGCTTCTTTCTATTAATGGACCAAGGCCCTCCTAAAAGATGCTTCATCTACTCCTGTGTTTGCCCTGCCCTTCCATTTTCAGCCTTGTGAGGTATAGCATTCCTTCCCTCTAGAGGATACACCTTTCCACCAGGTGATCAAAACTACCAGGGCTTGTCTTGATCTGGAACTTTCTGGTTTTCAGAACTGAGAGAAAGGAATTTCTAGTTTCTAAATAATTTATCTAGTATGTCACATTCTATTTTCACAGCATAAGTAGATTAAGAATGTAATACTGAGCACCCAGAATGCACTGGGAAATGTTTCAAATTCCCCATTCTTCAGCAACTGCAAAAGTTTACATACACAGGGCACAATTAGAATTCATTTTTAAATAGATGATAGAGCCCATTCAAAAAAATATCTGGGTTTGGAGTCTTCTTTAAATTTATTTAGTAGATGTAGATTATATATTTAAGCCATTTAACATTTTCATTTAAGTTGTTGAGTTTACTGGCACAAAGTTATCATTATGCTCAGATGAGCCTTCTTATACCTGCAGTATCTGAGGTGATAAAATCTCTTTTTCTCCCGTCCCTGATAGTGGTAACTTGTGTATTCTCTTATTCTTAACCAGCCTGCCTAGAACTTCAGCAATTTTCTTAATCTTCTCAAACAACAACCTTTGGTTTCAGTTTTTTTCTAGTCATCTTCGCCATTTGCTTTTTCATTCTGTCTTTTTGTCTCTCTTCTTCCTTTATTTCCGTTTTCTTTTCTGCTCTTAATTTATTATTTTTTTCTGCTCTCTTTCCATCTCTGCTTGCTTTAATGTCTAAATGTCTTCTAGTTACTTAAGATAGAATCTTAGGTCACTTGTTACAATTTTATTCTTTTCTACTATGTGTTAAGTGCCATAAATTTCTAAGTAAAGTATCTCCCAAATTTTATGGTCCGGTTTTTATTTTCATTTCATTCCATTTAAAGTAATTCTAATTTCTCTTTTGTGTTTTCCTTGTTCCACAGATCATGTTCCTGTTTATCAATTTTGCTTTTGGGATTCTATGTGAAATTTTCATGGTGCTATATATTTAGGTATAATATTACATTTGAATTACTTCATATATATTGTATAAACATGTGTTGAGATTCTGTTGTCTGTAAATGGATGTCCCATTGCTACAGGACCATTTGTTGCAAAGACAATTCTTTGCATTGAACCAATGTAAAAATATCTGTTAATTATAATTGTGTGGGCCTATTTTTTGAGACCTCTACTTTTTCTATTGTTCAATCTACCCATCTACCAATACTGCATTCTTTTATTGTATATTTATCTTAATTTATAAAATCAAGAAATGTAAATTCAACTCTTCCTTTCTTTTCTAAATTACTTTCTTTCCTTTTGCTTATGACGTTAAGGATCACCTAATTGCCATTAATATAAAGCCCTGTGGATTTTGAGTTAGATTGTATTTAATATAATGGTCATGTTGGCATCTTACCAATATCCAGTCTTTCTACTGATGAAACAGGTATCTATTTTTAGATCTGTAAATTTTTCATCGGTTTTATGTGCAGTTTCCAGCATTCAGGTTTTGAAGATGTTCCTTTAGTCTTTTTATGTAAAAGTGCTTTCAGTTTTGTGCTCTTTTCAGTATTCTTGGCAATAGAAAATCAGTGATCATGATGGTTCTTTTTTGTCCTTGGCACGCTTTTTAGATTTGTGTAGATTTCCAGATAACCTCTCTGTCTGTCTTTTCCCTCTCTGTAGAGCTCTCATTTTCAGTGGTCTTCCCTCCTGAGTTTCTTAACTTGCTCTCTTCAATTAAGAGATTCCACAAGTTCTGTTTGGCCCACGGTCTCTGTATCGATGCCATCTACCCTGTAAGCACTCTTCAGGCTCCAGGTTGGTGGATTAGGATGCCCGTCGTGTTCAGTTCCCTTCCTACTGTGGTTGTGGTACTGTATTGGCTGCTGTCGAATATCTGAAAAATTCTGGTCTCATATATTTCCATCCCTTTTCCTCATTGTGCGGGCTTGGAGGAAACCTCTGGTGTTTGCTAGTCTGTTATGATTGGACATGACTTTTCATGGGATTTTTAAAAAGTGAATTATATTCAGTTAAATTATATATTTTATCATTTTTCTTCTATATCTGCTTCACAATGAACTTCATTAACTCCTCAACATGCATTCCAGTAGTGTCTAAGGGGTTCTTGCGGGGGGTGGGGGGGAGGGAGTTTTGCTCAAAATGTCTTCTCTTCCATTGCCTACTGAATTTCTATTCATGCCAAGATCACAAAACAGTCCTCATTTTCTTTTCACCAGAATCTTTCTCTTACCTATGTTGACAATTTCTTAAATTCTCATAAGATGTCTTCACAGTATTTACTTCATTTCCAATTTTACATATCTTTCTCCTTGATCTATTTTTGTTTTCCAGACTTTAAAGAGAGCTGACTTTGCTATGATCTCCTCCAAAGTGTATAACACACTTTAGGTCTTCATCAAATATGAGTGAGATAAAAGGGAAAATTTGTCATTCATTCCATATCTCTCCCTTTACCAAGTCTCATTATTTCCTACAGTTTCTTTTACATGTAAAGAACGCATTGGACATCACAGTTTTCCTCCTATAGTTTTTTCCTCCCATAAATTGAAAGTTTCTACACCTTATCTAAGCAAGACTAACAAAGGACCACGGTTCTATCAAGTTCTAATAGAACCCATCTTTCAGAAACAGCTAGTTATAATCTCACAACTAAATGAATCACTGATAGGAGAATACTGCAGGTAGATTGTGTTCCTAAGCTGCCATTTGCTCATCACAGATGCAACAGAGTGCAGCTTGGCAGAGCCAGTCAAACGGAGACCGACGCATGAGGGGATATCAGATTTCTGAGCTTCCATTTTGTTTTCATTTTTCCAGTTTGTTTGAAAACTCATAAAAACCGTACGATGAGTTTTCAAATAAAACTGCGGTAGTTCTCTCTTGACTTTCTTCCCCTTATAGGAGTCAGCGTTTTTGTTTTGCTGAATTGTTTTTCAGGGTTGCTGTGCTGGTATCACAAATAAACATCCCAAGAATTACTGCATTGTGTGACCCATCGCAATGGGGTGATTCTATCACTTACTTGCCTTTCCTGCCACTTTACACATACAGGTTGGTACTAAGAAAGTCAGTATATTTTTTTTAATGAGCAACTAATCATTTATTTTACTGGAATAGGTACAGAATATCACTGGGTGTTTTCTGTAGCTATAGAAACAATACGCAAATTGATTTACTTCTTCCCAATTTTGGTTATAATTCAGAATATGCCTCCAAAGATAATCATTATTATTTTCCACTTAACAAAGCATTTTATTACAAGTATCCTCAAATATATAAAAAAAATGATCCCAAAGTTAAAATTAAAATTTGGAGGGTCTGGGGTCAGCTTAGTGGGTAAGAGGCTTACTTAGGAAACGTGTGGGCCTAGGTTGGATCCTCCAGCACCATATGATAGCAGGTCACAGATGCACATGCCTATAATACCAACATTCAGGAGGCTGAGGCAGGAGGGCTGTGAGCCAGCCTACACTCCATAGAAAGTTCAGAACCAGTCTGGACTAGAAAGCAAAATACTATCTCAAAAAATAAAAAATAAAACAAAAATAAACAAAACTTGACATCCACTGAGAGGTAGAGATAAAAGATTTCTTTTTCTTTACTTTCATTATATTATCTGAAAAAATCTGAAAGATAATTGCTGCTTACCTTCCAAGCAGAAAAATTATGAGGATTATTAAAATAATGTATGTAAATTACTTTACTGTCAGAAGCCCTAGGTACTTTGTAATATATTACACTGCTAAAAACTCACATGAGTAGACTTTAAATTTTATCTTAATGTTCATTGAGTAATTCTCATATACGGCTGAATGTAGGGGGCCTTTATTTTTCTTCTTAAGGAGACAGGTACTGTGCTGTTTTGATTTATTTGAATGGACACAGATTTAAAATTTTCCATGCAAGAAAGCTCAGTTGTTTTAATGTTAATGATACCACAGTCAGAAGCCTATTTGCACTTCCACAAGGCATTC
>PVKB01000201.1:0-16079 GCA_004027205.1 Ctenodactylus gundi
AGTACCATGGAGTCTGTGCTTCAGGGCCCCTGAGATGCGCTGAGGAGTTCTTGGCAGATGCTGCAGGAAGCCACACAGCCAAAGGGGTCACTCAGTCCATGCCAAGGGCTGCTGGCCCTTCTGGTGTGTCATCTCAGGCCCAGTCAAGGTTCGCAGTCCCCCAGTGGCCAGGTATTTCAAGCTTGTCACCTGATATGAACAGTCAGGTCCCCCCACTGCCTGCCACCACAGAGACACAAGGACAGCAGCCACCGGTCAAGCCAGCAGCGCCCATCGCCAATGGTCAGTTCTCACAGTGGCTCACCACTGGTTGTCTCTGCCCCCAGGCCTCTCCCCACTGGGCCATAATTCATGGTTTCTGCAGGCCCCTTTTTGGTGGGTAGAGTCTACGGACCCTCCAGCCCAGTCTGAGGGAGGACATGTCTCTGTCTCTGCTAATCCTAACTATCTCCTCAGACCAGGCCGTTCTCTGTGTAGGGTGAGACCCAGCCACCCAGTAGGCCTGGAAGAGGGCCCCCAACTCTCAGAGGGCCCTCTGTGCCTGTGCTGCTTACTTCCTGGAGTTCAGTACCCAGAAAGGCCCTCAGCAGGAAAGCCCTGATCAGCCTGCCCTCTGTCACAGTGACACATCCAGGAAACCCCCAGGACCAAGCCTGGGACCCTAGGGCCAGGGTAGAGGACAGAGTCAGAGAAACGGCCTGCAGGGCTGTGTGGAAGCCCCGCCCCAAGGGCAGCCACAGCCCAATGATACGTGGAGGGCCCTGAGAGGCTGCAGGGCCAAGGCGGCACGTGTCCAGGCCGGCCTGCTCTCCCTGCTGGCCCCGAGCCATGGCTGGTTGGGGACACGGTGTGCGGCAGGAACAGGGAGTGTATTTGCTCAGGGCTCCCAGAGCCCAGCACGGGACAAGGGCTCATTGTGTCCCCAGCTGCCCCGCCCCATCCTCTCTAGCCCCTCACCCCTGCCCACAGCACCAGCGCCCACCCCCCATCCACACCCCAAGACTCCACCTAATCCCACTACACACACTCGTGCTCCACAACTCGCCCCTGTGTCCTCCCTGCCAGGCCTGGTGATTCCCCACCTCGCCCGCATCCTCACACACTGCTGATGGATACCCCAGACTGGCACATGTCTCCTCTGCATGTGCACACACTGGTCAATACCCACAGCCCTGCTCCTACTCAGGGGATGAACAGGTAGACCCCAAAGGATGATGAGGCAGAATCCCCATCAACTGTGGGGAAATGGGAAGCAGCATAGGGCTCTGGGGTGGGATTGGGCTGTGAGAGGGGACCAGGCTGAGCTGATCCTCTAACCAGCCAAGCCAGAACATCAGGAGGAACCAAGGTGCCACTGGGAGTGGCCAGCTCCCCTCCAGGCCTGGGCCAGGCTTGGAGCAAGGGTTCTCTGTCTGGAAAGGCGCCTCGCAGGGCAGGGCGTGGGGTGGGGTTGGCTGCAGGCGTGGTCTCTGAAGCCCCGCAGAGCCAGGGTTAGGAGGCGTCTCCTCCTGCCCAGCCTTTCAAGGTCTCAAGGTAGATAGCACTGCTCAGCTGGCCTGTGAAGAAACTGGTAGGAGATCAGCAGGACAGAGGCTGCGGTGGGAGAGGGAGGTCAGTAACTGGGCAGCATGAGCCCTCCACAGGTCACAGGAGGTCCTCACAGAAGGCAGGGGAGGCTGTGTGCGAGTGTGTGCGTGTGTTCGTGCGCATGTATATGTGTGCATGTATGTGTGTACTCACACAAGGGCTTGCTCACGTGGACCTACGGACTGGGGCCCAGCCAGGAGGCTGGTAGAACAGAGGTCACGGCCTGCGTCATGGGCATCACCCTGCGGCAGCATCATGGGCAGGCAGTCACCTGTGGGAGGTGTTTGCTCAGCTGGGGGTGGCAGAGCAGGTACCACGGCTGAGCTGGATAGCTGTGCCAGAGAGGGATGGGCAGGCTGGCGCCAGGGCTCAGCCAGGCACACCACTGCCACCTCAGGCCAAAGACGCATAGGGACAGGGCCACCGTGTGGAGCCCGGGGAGAGGCTGGGTGTCCCTGGGGTGCTGAGATCTCATTCTTCAGCCCTGTTCCTGCTTCTGCTCACCCCACATGCACCCTGGGCAGCTGGCCTGTGACCCCAGAGCCCTAGAGCTGGCCAAAGCAGAGCCGGCATGTGGCCCTGCTCTGAGCACATGTGAGCATTGTGTCTAGCCAGCCCCCACTGCCCCCGCTGGGGCTCACGAGGGGCTCACGGAGGGCTCACAGAGGGCTCACAGAGGGCTCATGGAGGGCTCTTCCCGCTGCTCCTGGCCTACCAGTACCTGCCACTCTCCTCCCTCTGATAACAGAGATACTGGGCCCCCACCTGACAAAGCCCAGGCCTCTGACTGAGCCCAGATATGGCCACCCACCTGGGCACGCCACAGTCAGCTTGGGGACTGGCCAGCCACTCTGCCTTCCCAAGCAGTCAATAATGCAGAATCCAGGCACAGTGGCACAGGCCCATAATCTCAGCAATCTGGTAGGCTGAGATAGGGGATTGCGAGTTCAAGTCCATCTTGGGCAACTTAGTGACTTGGCAAGATCCTGCCTCAATATAAAAAATAAAAAGGGCTAGGAATTTAGCTAGCTACAAAGGTCGCATGTTAGATTCCCCATGATAGAGGGTGGGAAAGGGAAGCAGAAGAAAGAGAGAGAGAGAGAGAAACCACATGTGGCAACGCTGGTGAGTAGGCCTCGTATGTGGGTGCTGCTGTCCCCCCAGCTCTTACCACTCCTGCTTGACAAGCTGTGGCCCATGTGGCACATGAGAAGTGCCAGGACCTTGGAGGACCTTGTCCCCAGGCCTGAGCTGGTTCACGAAGCTGCCCCACCGCCAGGCCAACTTGCCATAGTCACCACTAGACAGCCAGGCCCCACCCTGCCTGGGTTAAAGAGCTTGGAAGAGGTGAAGCCTGCGGGGTGCACGGAGACAAGGGTGAGTCCTCCAGGTGGGGGACAGTGGGTGGGAGCAGGTACCAGGGAGGGCAGGAGAGGCAGGAGGCAGGAGCCAGGCAGGAGTCTTTGTGGACCTGCCTGGGCTGCCCAGGAGCCGCCCATTG
The DNA here is from genome assembly GCA_004027205.1 of Ctenodactylus gundi. Classification (NCBI taxonomy): domain Eukaryota; kingdom Metazoa; phylum Chordata; class Mammalia; order Rodentia; family Ctenodactylidae; genus Ctenodactylus; species Ctenodactylus gundi. The sequence continues at coordinate 3,089 of PVKB01000201.1, forward strand.
CAGGGTCTTCTTGTCTCCAGACGAGAACTGAGGACCCTGGCTGTGCCTCTCCTCAGGACAGTGGGGAGCCAGAGAAGAGCTGGGAGCAGGGCCGGGCAGATTCAGAGGCTGCAGGTGTCCCGGGAAGGGCGAGGCAGTGGTAGGGCTGGGCTGGGTGCTGTGGAGGACAGTAGGGCAGGACCGCAGGGCAGGACAGCACATCTGGCTGGCGCTCCCTCCTGGGAGGGACACCAGGGCCGTGTCGAAACCCCAAAACAGTGCGTCCCAGAAACCACAAGTCAGCGACTCCCCTCCCACTGCCGTCAGTGAAGCTGCTCTGGGAAACCCAGGGAGGGTGTGGCAGAGGGAGGCCACACCGAAGGTGGGGACAGAGATGGGGCCCACTGCCTGTCCTCCTGCCCCTGGGGCAGACAGGGAGGGCACATATCCCTCAGGCCTGTGGTCTGCAAAGGGCTTGGTGCTCAGGGGAGGCTGGGCCTGGGGCCACCTGTCCCCCAGGAGACCAGTGGAGTGGAAAGCCAGTCCCTTCCTCTGGGCAGCCCCCACCTGAAATAGGGGTAACCTCACCATCACCGGTGACATGGGACTGTACCCAGCTTGCACTGATGGGAACAGGGTGCTGGCCCATGGACTGGCTGAGCTCCAAGAGGCAAACAGTCTTAACCCCCAGGACCAGTGGACACCGGGGATCCTGTGGCTCCTCCTTCTCCTCCCTCCTAGAGCTGCCCAGGCCTGAGCTGGCCATGGGGGGCTGTGGAGCTCAGACCTGTCCCCAGACCCCCAGCTGCGCTGGAATAGAACGCCTTGGTGGTAGGGGTCCTGCAGCCCCTACTACCCAGCAATCCCCCACTCCCACGGCACAAGAGCTCGAGGTTTCTGGGTGGCCAAGTCCTGACCTTGTTCAGGCACAGCCTCAGCCCAGGGGAGCAGTAAGCGCTCAGAGCAGAGGGTTTGTGGAGGGGCTGAATGAGGCAGGTGACACTGGTGGGTCCAGGTGGTCAATCCCCTATTCTGCTCTGCTTCTGGCCCCTTGATCCCAGGGCAGAGATACCCGGACCCGGCAGTCCCTGAAAGCGAGGAAGGTGGCCAGGCTGGGCAGCAGCCTTGACTCCAGCTTGCGGCTGGGTGGGTCCTCAGGGGTAGGCCTTGGCGTCCACAGTCAAAGCAGAGAGTGGGACCTCACGCCCACCAAGGTCAGAGGGGGGACAGGATGGGAGGAGGGGCCGAGGGGTGGAGCCTGGTGAGGAATTTCTTGGGGGTGGGAGTCTAGCCCGAGAGAGAAAGTTAGCATTCTTCCCATTGTTTCCATTGCTCAGAGATGACTCAGCTTCCTGTGGACTGCTGAGAACTGCAATGTGGCAGGGTGCTGTGGCCCAGTCAGAACCCCCTCCCCACAGCCCCGGCTGCCCACCCTGCCCCTCTGGCCCCCAGATGGCTCTCCCTCCCACGGAGTCTGGGAGCAAGGGCCACACAGGGCTCTGAGGTCCTGCCTCACGCTGCTGGCGCCATTGCTTTTGGAAGACGCACCGATCCCTCCCAGAGACTCACTTCCACAGTGGGCAGAATGGCAAGACCCCAGGTGTCTAGCCCTTGGCTTCTGAGCAAAGCCCACCAAACTCTTTCCTGGGTGGGAAGGAGGGCAGGGCTGCCCACCGGGCCTGGTACCCTGGCTCAGGTCTCTCCCACCTAGGGGTTCAGGAATGGGAGGGAACTTCATACCTGCACCAGAGTGTACAGAGAGCGTATGCACGTGGCACACGCGACCTGGGAACAGTAAGCCTGCACCTAGCCCTGACCCAGACTGAGCAGCCACACAGAGGCCCTCAATGGCCTCCAAGCCAGGGAGGGCCTCTCCGGCCGCTGGGCCCTAGAACAGTAGCTGTGGGCATCTCTTCCAGGGAGCTGTCAGAGGCACAGCTGGGAATGCACACAGACAGTGAGAGGGGTCCTGGTCACATGTTGAACATGATCTCACTAGGGGATGGGCCTCCCCTCCCCCAGGTTCCCTCAACCCCCTGGAGGAGGGTGGCCCCACACCCTTCCCCAGGGGTATCCTGACTTGCTACCTCCCAGCAGGTGCCAGGGTGGGCGAGGGAGCCCTGGGCTGAATTGGGGCAGGGCAGGGTCCCCCTCTGTGCCCTCTGAGACCCAGCCACTGTAGTCCACTGGCTCCTAGCCCAGACTAACAGGGTGAGACTGACAGGGCTGGGGGCACAGGCCACTGGGGGTCTGGAGCAGCAGGAACACACCCCCAGCCTGGCCAGTAGGCCCTGGGCAGACATCCTCCATGGCTGCCTGTCCTGAGCCAGGGTCCCCAGAGTCCCATTCTCTGCTCCTGCTTCATTCTGAGTCTTAGTGTCTGACCTAAGCTGGCCCTGGGAATGCTCCCTGCAGCCCGATCTGGGTCCTGCCAGCAGAGGCGGGGAGAAGACCTCCACACAGGGACAGGGACATCCAAGGAGAGCGCAGCCTGCTGTGCATCCAGGCTGCGGCTGCCCAAACCTGGCCTCTACCCACAGGCCTAGGTCCACCCCTACACCCCTAAAAGCAGAGTGAGGGAGCCACTAGCACAGACCTCCAGGTGCTGAGCGCCATGAAGACAGGGCGGAACTCTGCACCACTCTGGTTCCTCCGTACCCAGGCATGGAGGGCATGCCCCTCATCCTCCTGGTCTATCCCTAAGCCACGGAAGGAGGAGACCCCCAGTGTGTGCATGCGTGGGTGCCATCCAGGACTGGAGGGCAGACCAGATGGAGCCTGACCTGAAGCCACCAACTGTTGCACTCTGCTGGTATCCAAGTCTGACCGGTTCCTGGGCAGAGTTCAGGCTCTGGCAGCAGCACTCCTGTCTCAACACCCAGCAGGTCCAGCTGCCACCCCCAGGTTCATCCTGTCTCCGCTCCTGCAAAGCCAGCTGTTCTCCCTGGGTGCGCCCGCAGAGTTGTGATAGCAGGGCTCTGGCTGCACAGGGACAGGTGTGCAGCAAGTGCTCACTCAATGCACCTCACTGAAGCTCTGCTCATCTACTGGGCCCAGGCTGCCCAGGGACCGTCCAGCAGGGGTCTCCCATGACCCAACAGCCTTGGTACAGGCCAAACACAGTGGGCGCATAAGCCAGACTGTTCAGGAAGGTGCAGCCCCTTCAGCCCGTCGTGCTGTACACCAGCTAAGGCCCAGTGCTGTCCCCCACCACACACCCAACAGCCCCAGCCCCAGCTGGGCTGACCGATACAGCTGGGGTGGGGGTGAGTGGACCCATCATTGTCCCAGGCTGCTTCTGGAGACCACAGAAGGTACCCCGCTACACTGAAGATTTGGTTTAGGACTGGCTGCCTCCTGGCATCCTCGTGGATGTTCCAGGACCTTTTTCTGAGTCCAGGGGGCTGAGGCTGGCATGCCCTGTCAGATACAGGTGCAGGTTGCAGGATGACTGACGGGCAAAGGGTCCTGGTGAGTGAGAGTGGATAAGCACACTGAGGGCTCAGCATAGGCAGGGCCCCTGGGCAAGGAAGCACCATCCATCAACCTCTGGGACAGAGCGGCTGGGCCAGAGTTCATCCCCATCCCTGGGGAGCAGGCCCAGCCCTGGGATGTCTGTGGTGGCTTGTTGCAAAATCCTGGCTGGCTCTGCTGGCTCTTCTCCCCAGCAGGTGAGAGGTACGCCAGGGCGTGTGGACGGGAGGGGACAGGCGTCATGACCTCCCTCCCTGGGGCACAACTCCAGGTCAGCCTCCGGCTGCAGCTCTGGGCAGCCTCTCAGGAGTATGCGGCAGGGCCGCGCCTCACTGGGCCAGCTGGCTGGGGTGCTCGGGGTGAGGTCAGGTGGACGTAGCTCCCAGAGCCAGAGGGGAGAATGGAATACATCCCATGTGTGGCAGTAAATGCTTGTGCTGCAGGGCCTTGAGGGCTAAGGGTGGTCAGCTCGGGCGATGCTGGAGCTCCGGCAGCAGGGCTGAAGTCAGAGCAGGCTTGGGCACTCACTGCCTTGACTGTCGTTGCTGGAACTGAATCCTGGTGGCCCAGGGACACAGACTGAGGCCTGGATGAGGCTGGGAGCCAGAGTGGGTACAGGACATAGTAAAGAGCCACCAGCCTTGGTAGGGGTGAGAAGCAGGGGAGAGGACTCCAGGAAGGAAGAGTCCTGGCCCACGCTGGGCAGACCTGTGGAAGCCCAGGGGGCAGTCAGACACAGGCTGACTGAGGAGGTGTCCTCAGCACAGGGACTAGGGACAGACAAATTCCCAGAGGACACAGAGGGCTGTTGGCAGCCTGGCCTGAGAAGGACAGGGCAGGGCAGGTAAGACAGTGGGAAAGGTGCCCCTGGGGTGCATTCTGACTTCCTCTTCCCATAATGCTCCAGGTCAGTGGGGGTGTCATGATTTGTATGTGTGTGGAAGTGGGTGTGTGAGGGTGTGAGGGAGACTCAATGGCCCAGCCACACTCTGTCCCACCTGCTCCCTCACTCCTTGATCCGGGAAAACGTCTGGCTCTCATCACCATGGCAACAGCATAGCCCCTCCTGCCAGCAGGACAGGGTGACCTGGTGGGGCTGGCAGGCAGGGCAGAGCTAGCTGTTTACAGAGACAGCATGGCTTAGGTACTGAGGGGTAAAGCATAGACCCTCTACAAGGCTCTGCCCTCACCTAGCTCCTCCACAGGGGGACCTGCCCGGGGAGGCAGGCAGGCAAAGCTGTGTAGCTGGCCAGTGCCCTGAGCACCTAAAAGCAGCTGTCAGCCGGGGAGGCCTGGGCCTCTGTAGTCAGGCCTGGCAAGCCCTCCTGGCCATCCTCTCCTTCTGCCCGTGCAACCCAGAACTATTTTTAAGGCCTACCGGATGGGTCTTCCAGGAACCAGGAAAAAGCAGGCAGAACTGTGCTCAGCACTGTAGGGAACCTTGGCTAGAGGTGGGCTAGACCCATGGGGTGGGGTGGCCTGGGCAGGTAGACCTTCTGAGATTTGCCCTCTACCCTACCGAACCTGCACCCCGAGAAGGCAGGGGCTCCACAGCTGGGAAGACCCCCCCTAGAGTGTCATCTGCCAAGCTGAGTAATGCGGTGGACCATGCCCACTCCTGGGTAGGGATAGGAAGAGGCAGGTAGGGTTGTCTGGGGTCCCCAATACCCTCCAAAACAGTCATGGTTTTCTGGCACTGTAGTCAGAGAGACCAGGCCCTGGCCAGCTCACTCTTTGTGCCAGATGGAGCCTGTGGAAGCCTGAATGTTGGGTGGACAGCCCTGGGGCCCAGGCACCATTCTGACTCATGGAACCCCCCAGAGTCAGGGTCCAGGATGAGTGTGCACACACACAAACAGAGCCACATACAGCAGTGAATACATACCATGTACAGCAGTGTCTAGAAAAAGAAAAGCCATGGAGCCCCCACTACCTTACCAGGGACCAGCAGCCTGCTGCTCGGGCCTGTTCCCTTCCAGGTTCACCCCACTCATAGCTCTTCGAGGCTTCCACAGAGGCTATGTGTGGCTGGAGCTATCGCTGAAGTGAGAAGCAGAGCCGTGGGTGGCTAGGCACTGTGCCGTCAGTTTGGGAGCTCAGGGTGTTCAGAGCGTTGGAGCCTGAAGGAAGGAGGGAGGGGGGAGCCCCTCTCCAGATTCTGGCCTCCAACAGCTGACTCAGCTGGGACTAGCCAAGCCAGGGCCAGGATGGCCCAGAGTATACTGACCTCAAGGTTCAAATGCAAATGCAAGGTGGGGGCTCCTGGAGAGCCACCCCAACCCCAATGCCTCCTAGCTGTTGAACTGGCCACCTGGATCCACCATGGTCACTAACTAGACCCATAATGCTCTCCTGTCCAAAGGTCTGGGCCCCAGCACAGCCTGACTGTCCCAGCCTGGGAAAGGATAGGCCCTGGGGGACCCTTGGCTGGTCCTTCACAGGGCCCAAGTGAGCAACTCCTTCCTGGCAGGTATTGTGCTGATTCTACCAAGGAGGTGGACTGCCACATCCTCCCTGGGGTTTGACCCCTAAGGAGTTCTGTTTTCCCAATGGGCATGGTTAACTGGCCAGCCAAGACCTGCTTGCACGGACAAACTGCAGGGCAGTGCCACCAGACAGTGCCCAAGAACCCGAGGTCCTTCCAAATAGCAGGGGATAACACAGCACAGAGGACAGGAGGGGGTAGGCCACACTTTAGAGGAGCCATCACATGCAAGGCTTGGGCCTAGGTCGCCGGGGGACAGTAAAAAAGCTACAGGGCTGCCGGGGGAGCTAAGGGGTTGGGTTTGGTGGTGTGCCCTGCCCCAGGTCAAGGTATCAGAGCGATAGAGCAGGCCTAAGGGAGAGGGGTGGAGCCCAAAAGGCCTCCAGGCAGACTGGTCACAACTGCAGCCCCAGAACCATTAGCAGCCGTACTTAGGTCCTGACCTGGACACTTACTGGGGACATCTTCCGACGGCGCTCTTGGTCCCTTTTCCCACTAGGGACCAAAAGGGCTGGCAGACTGCCAACCACAGTCTGAGCCCAGAGCTGCTCTAAGCCAGTGACCTTGGGCAGAGGTTGGCTGCCCATGGGGTGAAATCACCCACAGGTGAGTGAGGTCTACAGCACAGTCTCAGGTCCAGGCCGGGACCATGTGGAACCCGGGGGCTGGGCCAGTCCACAGTTGTCGCACAATCAAGGAAGGCCCCAGGCAGGAGAGGGCAGTCAGGATGGTGCCAGGTGGCTGGCAGGCAGAGGGCCTCTGGGCACAGGCCAGCAGGTCAAAGGTGCCAGGAGGGGGGTGACGGCTCGCTTTGCAGAGGCCTGAGGCTGCGGGCCGGAGTGCGGGGCTCACAGAGCAGCTGCGGAGAGGGCGCCCTGGCTCTTGGCCGCCGCCATCACTGCTGCAGCCGAGGGGTCCCGCAGGTGACAAGCACCAGGTCCCCCACCCTGGCCACGTGCAAGCCAGGGAGCTGGAGCCGCCGGTGACGCACAGGCACGGCGTGTCAGCCTTCGGCCTTAGGCAGCGTGGAGGTTCCGCGCAGACTTCCGCCTCCCCTACGGACCACGCACACAAGCACCCCACGCACCCGCCCACACAAGACCCAGCGCGAAGAAGGCGCCCATGTCTCCAGTCCGGGTGGGTGACCTTTCTCAGTACGGCCTAGGGGGCGGGGCCCTAGAGCCCCACCCTCGCCGGCGCGCCGCCATTGGCTGGGGCGCCGGTGTCCTTTCAAAACCCCGGTTCCCATTGGCTCACCCGACCCCGCCCCAGGCGTCGCGGCCACCGCCCGCGCCAAAGCTGCGCGTGCGCGGATGAGAAGCGCGCGGAGAGAGACGCAGCACGCTGTGCGCCTCCGCGGCTCTACTACAGCGAACTATTCCCCGCGGGTCGCCGTTCCCCGCTTGCCGCGCGGCCCTCGCCGACCAGGCAGGCGGCGCGCCGATTCCCCAGCGTCGTCTCGGTAGACTCCGAGCCGTAGCCCAAGCGGGTCGCCGGCGGAAGGGGGCGGGGACTCGGACGACCCCGCCCCCGCGGAGGGATACGCGCCGCCGCGGCCCAAAACCCCGGGGCGAGGCGGCCCGGGTGTGTGAGCCACTCGGCCTGCTGCGTGTCTACGCGGTTCCCGCGCGGCCCCGGGCCGACTGTGCCGCGCGGCCGCCCTGCCGAGCGCCGGGCCTCGGACCCACAGGGCCGGTGTGCGGTGAGGCCTCCTGATCCGCCGCGCTGTGTGTGGGCCGTGAGGCCACCGCCCCGCGTCCGCGCCGGCCGGGAGAGGCGCCGAGCGCGAGGCCGCTCGCGATGCTGCTGTCTAAGTTCGGCTCCCTGGCGCACCTCTGCGGGCCCGGCGGCGTGGACCACCTCCCCGTGAAGATCCTGCAGCCAGGTACCGCGCGAGCCGGGGCGGGGTGAGGCAGAGGCAGAGGCGGGCAGGCGGGCGCTCTTACCCACACCAACCCGCGCCCGACTCCACAGCTCGGGTGGACAAGGAGACCTTCGAGAAGGTGTACCAGGTGGGCACCGTTCTGGGCAGCGGTGGATTCGGCACGGTCTACGCGGGCACCCGTATCGCCGACGGGCTCCCGGTGAGTCGGGTGGCGGGCGGACTTGGGCTTGTGGGCGCCTCTCCTCGGCCGCCGGCCTGACTGCTCGCGTCCCCCCCGCAGGTGGCCGTGAAGCACGTGGTGAAAGAGCGGGTGACCGAGTGGGGCACCCTTGTAAGTGCGCGCGCGGGCGGGCGGGCTGGCGCCCGTGTCCTCCCGGGCTTCTTGGCTTCTCCGGGATCCCCGGGTTGGTGGTGCCTCCCGCGTCCCCTCTGGGCTCCTTGGGCCAGTGCTGACCCTTCATCCCCCTGGGTCCCCTGAGGATCCCCGTGATCTCTGGCCCTGTGTGGATCCCGCGCCCCCCGGGCCCCTGCTGGCCCTCGTGGTGCCCGCATTTCCCTGGACCGGCGTTGATCGCTGCGTCCTTATGGCCGCCCGCCTTGTGTCCCGCAGGGTGGCGCAGTCGTGCCCCTCGAGGTGGTGCTCCTACGGAAGGTGGGCGCGGCGGGGGGCGCGCGGGGCGTGATCCGCCTCCTGGACTGGTTCGAGCGGCCCGACGGATTCCTGCTGGTGCTGGAGCGGCCCGAGCCCGCGCAGGATCTCTTCGACTTCATCACGGAGCGCGGCGCCCTGGACGAAGCCCTGGCGCGCCGCTTCTTCGCGCAGGTGCTGGCGGCCGTTAGGCACTGTCACGGCTGCGGCGTGCTGCACCGCGACATCAAGGACGAGAACCTGCTGGTGGACCTGCGCGCGGGCGAGCTCAAGCTCATTGACTTTGGCTCGGGCGCGCTGCTCAAGGACACTGTCTACACGGATTTTGACGGTGAGCCGAGTCGTGGGCTCAGCGGGTGGGCGCCCCGCGTTGGGGAGGTGGAGGCGGGGGCGGAGGCCGCGAAGGGAATCGTGAGTGGGTGGGTCAGCGTCTCGAGGAGGACGCGGCGGGATCGTGAGCGGGCGGCTAGCTGGTGATGCCTCGCTCTCGGCTCCTCCCCGCGCCGGGGCGGGCGCTTGCGGGGCTCCCGAGCGTGCGTTGCGTGCGTGCGTGCCGAGATCCCCGCATTGCGGAGTGCGGGGAAGCCGGGGCTCCCCGCCGCCCCCGCGCCTCCCCCGCCCTCTGCCAGCCTTGGCGCGGAAGGGGCGGGCCGAGGGGGAGGGGCTGGCGCTGGGCCGGCCTTGGCGCATCTGTTTGTTGTGAAATCTGAGCCCCGGCTCCTGTGACGCGTCTCGCCACCTCTGTCTTCCTCCTCCTTTCTCCTTTCTGCTGCTTCGCCCTTCTGCACCTGGGGCCGGCTGGAGGCGGATCCCTCCTCTAGACCTCCTCCGCCTTGAGCTGGGGTTTTTCCAGAGAGATGACAACCGGGGTTTTCAGGCTGTGCTGGCTGGGAGTGAATTGTTGGAGCCTCTACTCCGTGTGTCCCTGACTACATGCATGTCCCTTCAGGCACCCGGGTGTATAGCCCTCCCGAGTGGATCCGCTACCACCGCTACCACGGTCGCTCTGCCACTGTGTGGTCCCTGGGTGTGCTGCTGTACGACATGGTGTGTGGTGACATTCCCTTCGAGCAGGATGAAGAGATTCTGCGTGGCCGGCTGTTCTTCCGGAGGAGGGTCTCCTCAGGTAGGGGAGGGGAGGCCCTCCTAGGGGTGCAGAGGGTGGGTGCTGAAAGTCAGACCCCTGATCTTTTCCTCTTTCACAGAGTGCCAGCAGCTCATCGAGTGGTGTCTGTCCCTGCGGCCCTCTGAGCGGCCCTCCCTGGACCAGATTGCTGCCCATCCCTGGATGCTGGGGGCTGAGGGAGGCGCTCCAGAGAGCTGTGACCTGCGGCTGTGTACTCTAGACACTGACGATGGGGCCAGCACCACATCCAGCAGCGAGAGCTTGTGAGGAGGTGCCTGATCCTGGCATGGCTAGCTCCCCTGAATACAGACTTCTCTGCCTGGGCTGTCTCTTCCTGCAAAGCAGTGACCTCTGACCCCTGGTGACCTCTGCCCTTGGCATCAGGGCCTGTTTCCTTTGCTTTGAGTGCCTTTTTTGAACGCTGCTCCCACAGGACTGGGTTTCTTGAGCTCTTCTGTCCAAAGACGGCTCCGGGCACAGGGAGGGCCCACCTGCTCTGGGTGGGTATCCCAGCCTGCTGTTCTCCCCTGAGGCAGCCTTCCCGTCTGACCCGGAGCACCTGCCTGTGGGCACAGGGTCCCTGGGCATGTCGGTGCACAAGCAATGCAACACCGGGCCTCCGCTGCCCGCCCGCCCCACGCGAGCTGTGTCTCTGCGTGTCTTATTTATGGTGTGAACCCCCTGGAGGGCGCCCCTGCCCACTGGGGCTATTTATTGTTTAACTTATTTGTGGAGGTTACTTTCCCTGAGCAGCCCTGCCCCTTCCATGCTCCTGAGAGCCAAAGGGAGGGGGAGGGGTGGCTGTTGGTCCAGGGACCCAGGTTCTGATTCTTACACCTAGTAGGTCCCCAGCCCCACCTCTCTGCAGGAGGAAGAATTGTACAGTGGCTAATTTAAGGGGGATGGGTTACCCTACTGCCCTGGGCACTCTGTGCTAGGGCTTGGGTTTTAAATTATTGACCTTGTACAGTTTGCTTGCTGGCTCTGAAAGCTGGGGGTGGGGGACAGAGTCTCAAGCCTTTAATTTATTTTAGCAGCTGTTTCTGTGACCCCAGTGTGAGTAGGCATCGGGTGGGGGGGTCTTTCAGTTCAAACGTGTGAAATGTCTGGAGATCATATTTTTTTATACAGGTATTTCAATTAAATTTTTTTTTTACATAGTAGATGTCTTATTTACTAGAATGATAGGGTTTCTGTGGGGAACTTGCCCTGGGAGGCAAGGGGCAAGAGCTCTGCTCCCACCATCCTACCTACCTAGTTTTCCCAGCCTCCTGCAAAGCAGGGATCTCTCACCCCTCTGCCCCCAGGCCAGCCAGGGCTTGTCCAGCTAACACCACCACCCACACCAGAGTAAGTGGTAGTGCCCCAACCCATGGTTGAACTCGCTGGTGGAACATGCAGCTTCCTGGGGCCCTTCCTGAGAAGGGGAACATCTCCACAATCTTTGTACCCACCCTGGTGGCAACAGCTTTCTGGTCACAGCACAGATTACTGTGGACCAGGCCCTCCTGCTTTTAGCTGAGGGTTCCAGGCATACCACCTGTCTGTCCAGCCACTGCTTACCCATCTGCCAATCCTCCTTCCCTCCCTTTCATCCACCTGTTCATGTTCCATCCATCCACATGTCCACTACCTGAATACCCAGTACACTCTGAGCTCATCTTCGCTGGGGCTGTGTCGAGCCCTGGGAGTCCAACCTTCCCCACATACTTGGTCACCAGGTCCCTCAGCCTGGGGAAGGTCCTGGGCTCGAGTGGGGTCCTAAAGACAAGTTGAGGGTGGTCCTGATGGGACTCGGGTCAGGAAGTACTGGACTTCCCCGCATGGTATCTACCCCAAAAGGAGTACTGTTGCAGCCCCTACCAGCCCTAGGAGTCCCTAAGCTCCTGGTGTGGAACCAGAGGGCCAGAGCAGCCCTGTGACTAACCCAGTCACCACCTAGCTAATGTGAGCCAGTTACAGTGTCAGGGTCTGGAGGAGGGCCCAGAAGGCTGAATTTCTAAAGGTGGTTTCCAGCAGAGGTCTCAGCGATGCCCTGTGAACAAAGTGCAGTGGGTCTGGGGGTGTTGCTCTCCAGCCCCAGAAGCACCTTCACCAGAGGACCCTGCTCAACTGGTCAAGGAACAGTGAAGCACAGGCCAGGCAGGATGCCCTAGGGAGGTGGGGGCCTCCAACAGGTTCAAGGGATGGCCCGCCATGGGTACAGATCTGGCTCAGGGTGTTGGATGTGGGGGATCTATGGGCCTGTGCACCTCAGGGCCAGTGGGTTGGGTCCTAGGTCAGCAGCATTCTCCACCCCCATGGGCACGTGCTGGCCCATGGGCACACAGCCCTGAGGAGCCCAAGCCAGCCTAGGACCCCCGTGGTAAGGAGAATATGGAGAAGGGGATGGGGCCAGCATCGCTCGGGCCTGCTTCACCCCCTGCCCTGTGGCCCTTTTAATATGAGGCCCAGGTATGCCATGAGCAACCCTTTTCCCACCCAGCCAAGGGGGTAGGCATGCTGCTACTAGTCTACCCTGGACCAGACACCAAGGCTATTCAGCCCTACCAGGCAGGGATTCTGTACCCAGAGTGCCCATGGGGAAACAACCCTGAGAAACTTGGATAGATGCCATAGTATGGCTTTGGCCCCCTGATACCCTGCCCTCCTTCCAGGAAGCTGCCGAGGCCCAGAGATAGGGGCAGTGCCAGGACCAGAGTGAGGGTATGGGATACTGGCGCTCCTAGCCGTGGAATGCTACGGTATGGGGACCTTTAATACAACCCATTTGACTCAAGAGCAGAAGCTCACACAACCTGGGTCCTTAGCCTCCCAGCAGCAGCTGAGCACAGGGCTGACACTTCAACACAAAGCACAGAGGGGCCAGTGACATGGCTGCAGGGCGCTCCTGCCGTCAGGTTCCAGAGAAGTCTGAGGACACAGTCCTGGGTCCTGGAGACCCAGGGAGGATCCCAAAGAGACCACACCACCAGGGCACAGCACCGTGTCAGTGAGCTTTGTGTCACTGTGACAAGATAACTGGGACAAACCAGTTAGAAAGAAGAAAGGTTTACTGTAGCTCACAGTGTCAGAGGTTTCGGCCGTGGTTGCTAGGCCTGTTGCTTTGGGCTTGTGGCAGCACAGTACATCGTGGTGGGAGGTGCACACCCCTGATGGTGGCCAAGGAGGGGCCAAGGTTTCAATGTCCTCAATGGCAGCCCCCAGTGACTTCACATCTTTCTAATAGGTCCTCACTCTTAAAAATTCTACCACTTCCCAAACTGCGTCAGGGGCTGCGACCCAAGCCTTTAACACAGGGCCTTTGGGGAACACCCCAGATCCAAGCGATAGCAGCTTCTCCCCAGATACTCTATGGGCTGCTGTCCTGACTGTTCCAACCCTTGCCAATGG
>PVKB01000201.1:16179-280839 GCA_004027205.1 Ctenodactylus gundi
GGGGGGGGGGGGGGGGGGGGGGGGGGGGGGGGGGGGGGCTGGCACATCTCAGACCCACCCAGCGCCTCTTGGGACCAGGATGCCCTCTCATCCTCTGTTGGCACTTTGCCATGTGAATGCACCTAAGGCTGGAGCAGAGGTACCGCGCTGCCTAGGTGGGGACTCCTGGCCCACGACCTCCAGGCAGCAAACCTTATAGTTCCTAGTCCCTTGGCCCACTGCCTGCCACTCCCAGGAGGCCATTCTCACCTCATGCAGGTCTGCAGCCCTGGTGGCTTCTGGCTGAGCTGGGCTGCCCACCACCTTCAGCTTCAATATCTTCAGCCAGTTCTGCTGAATCGATAAAGGCATCCTTTAGAACTCTCCAGTCGGGTTCTGGAAACCTCCACTGCCTGGGGAATCCTGGACAAGCCGCTGCTTCTGCTGGCAAGGGTGGGACGTTCCTGCCGAGTTTGCTGAGTCACATGGACACCTGGCAGCCCATGAAGAATGTCAGGTTTGTGCGTACCCGGCTGCAGCTCTTGGTGTCCCTCGCCTGCCCAGTGTGCCCTCGAGATGGTGAGGCTTCGAGGGCAGCTCTTGTAGGTGCAACTGTCCGCCTCCCCTGGCTTCTTCACCCACTGGGCCCGAGGCCAACTCCTTCCTGTGGAGGGGCCTGGAACACAGACTTTGTTTCCAGAGCTGACCTCTGGCAGTAGCAAAGTTTCTTTCCCCTGAGGCTACTCCAGAAATGAAACCTAGGCATTGCTTTTGTGCCAAAACTACACCGAAAAAGAAAGTGATTCCTGAGGTCAGGAGTCCACCTGCCCCTCCTGGGCGTCTAGACCCCAGCTGGTCATGCACCCAAGAAAGAGGGAAACAGCCTAAGGCATCGGCACCAGAGAGAGCAGCATACGGCTCACGCCTTTCACAGGCAGCCTGTGGAGCCTGGGAGGACAGTCACAGGCTTCCATGGTCATGGTAACCACACATGGCCTCCATGTGCCAGGCTGGGATGCTGGCACCATGCAAGGCTCTGGCCTAGGAGGAGGGGCACCTGAGGAAGAGGCTGTTCAGCTGTGGCTGGACATACTGGTCATAGGCAAACAGAGCGTCAGGGGCAGCCAGGCTGGACGGGGACCCCCAAAGGGTACTATGAGGCATGGTAGCATGGAGGAGCTGGGTGACGGGGGGTAAGGTGGCAGCAGAGGGGTCCCTGCCCACAGCCAGGGAGCGAGGAGACAGGAGCCTGGGAATCCCTGTCCACTGTGACCTCTGCCAGAGGCTGAGGGTGCAGGGCCCTAGGCAGTGGTCCCCTCCAATACACGGAGAGCTCAGATGGGGGTGCCTAAGGCCCTGGCACGTGCCTCTCAGGCAGCCTCAGGGCTCCATTATGTAACCGAGCCCCCTCTTCGTCGCCCATTTTCAGCGGTCAGGCAAGGCCAAAGGAGGCCCCGTGTCCTCTGCATGTATGTCTGGTCACTGCCTCCTCCTGGCCAGGTACCTGCAGGAAACCCCTAGAGGGTTACTCTCCAGAACTCTTCTCCAGAGAGAGTTTTGCTTCTGGAGGAACATGTAAGGGGCCTTCCTTGGGGGTGAGTCACCTCCACCTTGCACTGAATGAGTCAGGGGGCACAACTGGACTCCACCTTCCCCCAAGACGCTGTGGCGAGTGGGCAATGGCCACTCAGGGTCTGGACCCTCCTACCTGCTTTTCGCTTGGAGGCTGCCCAGTAGGTCCCCCCAACCCCCAACACACAGACACACACCGGGAGGACCAGCCAGAGGCCAGAGGCCCCCTGGGTCCAAACTGTTTTTCACTCTGCTAAGGCAGGGTATGGCCCACAGAGGGACCCGTGGCCCTGGGGGAGGCAGAGAAAGGCTACACCAGCCTGGACAGGAGGCGTGTCCCTTGGGTCTTCACAAGCACTGTTTGTAAAGCACTTACCCCCTGAGCCCTCCACATTGGGCACACCGGGGAAGAGGTGCTGGTCCTAAGGCCCCAGGCCAGGCCAGCCCAGTGCTACTGAGGCCATTTGCAGTGTGCCCTGGCATGCCACGGGCTCCACTGGGCTGGAAGAGTTTGGGAAGATGGCCCTTCTCAGGCAGTTGGGCTTGCTCTGGTTTGCAAATGCTCTGGGCCCTGAGACCTGGTGACCAGGCCAGACTAAGCAGGGGCTTGATCTAAATCCAGGTCAGAAATCTTGGGCCCACAGGTACTGCCCTAGACAATGGGGTCCTGAAGTGTTGGGACCCCACTGCCTAGGGCCTTTTCTGGGCCCCTAGTCATCTTACCATGGGCCAGCACAGGGAGGCCAGAGTCTGGAGGCGCCCAGATGGAATCTCAGGCCTCACGCACATCCACAGGCCAAGTCCCCACAAGACACCCCCATCCATGGAGCACTGTAGGAGGTCTCCTCCAAGGCTCCCGACCAGGTACTGACACCCCCACCCTACATGGGATTTCTGCTCTCCACACCCTAACCCCTTTCACTCAACCGAGAGACAGACACCCCACCCTGGGCTCACCCCTGCCAGAGGGCAGTGACCAAGATACCAGTTGGCATAGTAACACACAAGCCCTACACCTGGGAAGGCCACTCTGCGGGCACCTGGGGAGCTGCAGGGCCCAGGTCTAAGGGAAACAAAGGCAGCAAAGCTCCATCTAGCACGGTCACTGAGGACCCTTTGGACCTGCCCCTCCCCTCCACTCTGGACTTGGGAAGAGGCGGCGGCCTAGGGGACACCAGGGCACCAGGAGGAAGGACAATGGGGCCTCCTGCTGGCTCTTGCCCCTGGAGATGTCATTAAGGGGATTCATGCACCTGGAACAGGTTGGGCACTGTGGCTTTGCCTGGAAGGCACAGGACCTGGCCTGGAGGATTCTGGGTCCAGTGCTGCCCCTGCCGCCACCAGGCAGGACAGAGCCTCTCCAGGCTTCCCTCTGCCAGCAGGACCCATGAGCCCAAAAAAGGAATGCATCTGACCCTGTGGGTGTGTTGCATGTATGTGTTCGTGTCCGTGTATACCAGTGAGTGTGCATGGATGAGTGTGTCCATAGGTGTAAGTTCTGTAGAGCCCTATGTGATGCGCCTGGGCTATGCACTATGCTGTGTAAATGTGTGATTCTATGTTTGGGTATGTATGTGTCTGTGCCAGTGTGCCCACGTGCACCCCCATGTGACCGTGTATCCATGTGCACACGTGCCTCTGTGTGTGCGCATGCGTGTGCACCGGCACAACTGTGCATATATGTGTGCACATGTATTTCTCTGCATACATGTCTGTATGTTGGGTACATGCCAGTGTGACTTGTGCGCCTGTTTGTGTACCAAGGTGACTTTCCTATGCATGCACACATGTGCCTGGACATGTATGTTTGTGCCTGTGTGCTCCAGAGTCCTTATATGCATGTGCATTCCTGAGCACACCTGTACGTATGTGCCTGTGTCCTATGCATGCATGTGCTCGTGTGTGTGCCCCCATGTGCACCCCAGCGCAGGACTGAGCCGGGCAGGGCTGCTCCAGCTTGGAGCGTGCCCTCCCCCACCCCATATGCCGCATGACTCACCCTCCCTCACCAAAGGGCACAGCAGCGCGTGGAGTCTCCGTGAGTCAGCGCCTCCCAGGAAGCCCAGCCAGCCTGCCCACGGGAGGGGCTAGGGGAGCAGCTCGAAGCTGGGAGGAGGGAGGCAAGGGCGGGAGGGGTCGCGGTGACTGGGCCGCGTGGCTCTGTCGCGGGAGCCGCGTGGGACGTGGGCTGGATCCCCAGTGCCGCCTAGTGTGGTGCCCAGGGCACTGCGTGTCCTGGGTTGCACCCGGTGCTGGCAAGGAGGAGCTGGACGGTCAGAGTCCTCCAGGAGCCGGGAGGAGGCGGCCGGGAGGCAGAAGGTCAGCGCGACCCAGCCGGCCGGAGGCGGGGCGGCCGGGAAGACCCCGCCCTGGTGCTAGCGCCCGGCGCCTCCCGGCGCGTTTCGCGAGGGTCCTCGGGACAAGGATCCGCGGGCGCCCGGCGTGGGTCCGAGGCCTGGGCTGTGAGGTGCGCCCTGCCCGCCTTCGGGGCATTCCGTCCCCGCGCGCGCTCGGCGGTCACCGGACCCGCCCCGGACGGGACTAGCAGAGGCCGGGCCGGGTCATTCCGGGCCGCCGCCCCGTCCGCCGTCCGCGCCGCGGGTCCCGGGCCGCCCTCTGGCCGCAGGGTGTCCATCTTCCCTCGCCCCACTTGCTGCGGCGAAAGGAGCGGGACCCGGCTCGGGTCCGAGGGCGACGCGGAGTCGCGGCGGGGCGCCGTGGAGTACGACGCGGGCCCCAGCCGGGGCGGACCCGGCGGCCGGTGCCGGTGTCCTGCGGCTGCGCAAGGCCGCGCTGGCGCGCCCCCTGCTGGCCGCCGGTGCTCCCCGCGGGCTGCCCCCTCCCCGACCCCCGCGAGTATGCGGCGCTGGCCCCACGGGAGAGGTCTGCGGTCTGCGGAGGTCGTGCCACCCCGCTGCACCTACCGTGGCCTAGCTCAGTCCCGTCGAGGACCGAGGGCTGGCCGGGGTGTGTATGGCATGTGGGCGTAGGGTGTGCTATGTGGTGTGTGTATGGCATGTGATCGTGTGTAGGCCGTGGAGCGTGTGTGCGTGGTGTGGTACGTATGCCTTGTGATGTGCACCCAGCGCAGGGCTGTGAGGTGGGAACAGCCGCAGGGAAGCAGGAGGCGGTACAGAGGTGGCAGTCCTGGAGGCCTCCCGGAGGAGGGCCCTGGGGAGAGGAGCCACGGCCTGGGCCGGGTGGACGCGGAGGGGGCACCGGGCACCTGCGCTCTGCCGGGCGTCAGAGTGGACGTGGCTGCTTTGGGATTGCAGACTGGAGTGGGTGGAGGCCTCACTCTCCCCGGGCAGGCCCAGCCCAGGACTCAGAGAAGACTCAAACTGGCTAAATTTTTAATAAAAAGCAAAAGTCTTCCTAAACTAATACTGAGTCACTTTAAACACTGCTCAGAGAATTTAAATGGAAATCTAATAAAAACCTGTGGAAGGTATTTTTAAAACAGCTTTCCTGAGTTAGATCCACCCACTCTGAGCAGTTCCACCAACCCACCCACAACTCAGCAACTTGAGTGAATCTTCTGAGTTGCGCCGCCATCTCTACCGCCCAGGTTCAGACGTTTCTGGGGCCTCGCAGGGGCCTTGCGCCCGTACCCGCCTCGTGCTCTTCCCACGCAGCCGAAGCCGCCTGCCTAGGAGTCTCCTAGACGTGGGATGGCGCGGTTGGTAGCGGCTAGTGTCCGGCTGCCTTGCCTAGTGCGCTGGTGTGAGACGCATCGGTGCTGCAGTTACACGGTTCTGTTCCTTGCGTGAGAAATCCCGCGCGGGAACCCCCTCCACCGGCCGATGGACGCTGGCGGCCTTCCCTCACTCGAGCTGTCCCGGGTGACACCGTGGTGGACGTCCACATCCAGGGTTCTGTGTGGACGCAGTGCCCTTTCTGAAGTCGCTGCGTCTTCAGGTGGATTTCTGGTTAAGGTCTGAAGAAAGCGGCTGTACGTGGTTTTGCAGTCCCCCCAGCAAGGTGTGCTGGTTGCCTATACCCGCGTCCCCTGCACGTCCTCATCACAGCTGTCCTTGTGGGCCCCCGTGTGGGCCTGCCCAGCAGCCCACCACATAGAGCGTCTTTTTGTGTGCTCCCAGCCATTTCTGTATCTTCCCCACTGAAGTGTCTAATCACACGTTTTGCCTGTTTTTTACTGGAATTATCTCTTTTTTTTCTGAGACTGGGTATTGAACCCAGGAGTTCTCCCATTCAGACAAATATCCCGCCCCTCAGTTACAACCTAGCCCTTTTATTTTTATTTATTTTTTAAAGAGGGGAGTTTAATTGGGGTCATGCCCTTTTATTTTCTGGGCAACCCAGTGAGCTCCTGTCTCAAACAAAATCAGAGCTGGTATGTAGCTTAGTGGGAATCTCCAGTACTGAAAAAAAATTATTTTTAAGCACGGTGAAAGATACACAAAACTTAACCACTGAAGCACTTCTAAGTATGTGTTTATCTGATTTCTGAGTTGCAAGTGTTCTTTTCTTTCCTTCTTTTTTGAGATCAAGTTTCATTCGGTAGTCCAGGCTGGTTCTGAACTCATTGTGTAGCCCCTGGGGAATTTGGGGAGGATTACTCTTAACAGGGTTGAGTCTTCTAATTCATGAACATTAATATAGTTAACCACTTCTTTAGATCTTTAATGTTCCCTGAAACCACTGGGCAGTTTTGTGTTATTTGTGTGCCACTTGTGTTTTTCTAGGTATTTTATTGTGTTTTGGAGGCAAGGTCTCACTCTGTAGTCCAGGATGGCCCTGAACTCACTATGCAGCCCAGGCTGGTCTTGAGCTCAGGGCAGTCCTCCTGCCTCAGCCTCCCCAGTGCTGGGATTACAGTGGTGCACCACCACGCCCAGAAGATACTTTATCACATTTGATGCTGCTGTAAGCAGAACCGCTTTCTCCATTCCGTCTGTGGCTCCTCCGTGGATAATGCCCAGGCCCACGGTTGGTTTCTGTGTCGTGCTCTCGATCTGAGGACTTTCAAATTCTCTGAGCAGGTTTCCTCTCTCTTCCGCCTGCCATTTGGCCCCAGAGGCAGAAGTGGGTGGTTTCCAGTGTAGGAAAGGGAACCCAGGTACGTGGAAAGTACCAGGAAAATCAACAAAGGGAAGGAGCCTGGGCACACGAGATGGTGAAGCTCTGAAGTTCTGAACGGTGGGGTTCACCTCTAAATGGGCATCTTTGTGGGCCAGGCCTGATTAGTGTATCAAGTCCAGGGTCCGGTGCCACAGTGACCTCCCTTCAGGCGTCCAGGTGCATGCACGTTTGGTATCTGTGTGTCTGCTTCAGTCCCCAGGCAGACAGGTCTGAATGGGGTGACATTGCTTTATTTATTGATTTGTTTGTGGTAGTAGAGGTTGAGTCCAGGGCCTTTGGACTGAGCTACACAATGAGTTCAGGAACACACACTTCCACAGCCTGGCACACAGTGTGGGCACAAGCCCGACAGCTCCCAGCTCCCAGTGCCTCTCCTTGGAGCCAGACGGGGGGCACATGATCCGTCCTCATCGTGCCAGCCTCCAAGCCCGAGTAAAAGGCACACAGGGCGGGAAGAGATACATAGAACTGTCGTTGCTGGTAGGCAAACGTGACGCACAAAGAAAACCTGAGGGACCCCTTGGACTCCTACAACCAATAAGTGAGTCTAGCAAGGTTGCAAAACGCAAGGCCAACAGGCAGAGCTGGTCCTCTGAGGCACGCCTGAAATCCTGGCTCTCTACGTGGCTGAGACAGAGGATCATACGTTCCAGCTCAGCCTGAGCAACTGAGTGATTTAATACGACCCTGCCTTAAAATCAAAAACCAAAGTATGGGCTGGCGATGTGACTCAGAGTGAAGGCCCAGGCTGGATCTCAATTTTTTTTTTTAAAAAAGTCAACATTCTGAACAATACACAACTAGAAAGTAAATTTTTAAAAAATACCATAGTGGTA
This sequence comes from Ctenodactylus gundi, assembly GCA_004027205.1. NCBI lineage: Eukaryota > Metazoa > Chordata > Mammalia > Rodentia > Ctenodactylidae > Ctenodactylus > Ctenodactylus gundi. The sequence continues at coordinate 23,670 of PVKB01000201.1, forward strand.
CAGACCTGTAATCCCAGCTTCTTGGCGGCTGAGGCATCAAAATTCAATAAGATCTTGCCTCAAAAATAAAGAGTGCCAGGGATAGAGCTCAAGGGCACCCAGGGTAAATCCCCCGGCTGTGAAACAAATAAGTAAATAAACAAAAACCAAAACATGATGATGTTTAATTGCGCCAGGAAATACCTGGTTATAGATCTAGCAGAGCATTTCGGGGATCTATAGACTGAACACTGCAAACCGCTGTGGGTAGGCGTCGGGAAGTAGGGCGACCACTTTGTTCATAGACTTGACAGACAGCAAGGCCACCTGTAGGTTTAACACAAGACCAGTCAACATGGCAGCAAGGTAACCGATTTGTTTGTATTGTTCCGCTAGGTATTGAACCCCGGCCCCTGGCACTGCTTTCTATTTCCAGTTCTTTGTTATTTTTGAGACAGGGTCTCACTAAGTTGCTAACCTGTCCGGGCTGGGCCCAAACTTGTGATCCTTCTGCCTCAGCCTTCTAGAGTGCTAACATTACAGGTTTGTGCCTCCTGGTCCAGTGATAGGGTTTGGATCTTCATGTCCCCCAAAGCCTCAAGTATTTGGAGCCCTGTGTTTTTGGGAGGTGAGGCTGGCTGGAAGGGGCAGTTGCTTAGGTTGACATGGGAAGAGTGAGTCAACTTGTTGAGATTGGGGCTGCCCTGGGCAGAATTTTCAGGTGTTTGTTATTGACTTGTGGACCAGGAAATAGGCATGGAGCACCCACCCCAGGAATGGTGCAGAACCCCCTTTACCCAGTTATTAAAGGAAGTAGAAACATTACAATGTTACAGTTTCTTCCTGCCTCTCCTGGTTTGGGTCTGCAATTGGCCTACAGCTCTCCAGCCTGTCTAGGCCACTACCCCCACCATTGCCGGCTGTAAAACTGTGGCTAAATAAATCTTTCCTCCCTTAAATTGCAAATGTTGGGTATTGAGTCACAGGAATGATAAAGTAACTAAGACACACAGCTAACAAGCTGATTTAGAATCTTCAAGATAGGACAACAGAACTAGAACTAAAATAAATTGGAAAAGAAAAAAAAAAAAACCTGTAAGGCTCACACCCCCAGACTTCAACACATTGCTCAGCTGTGGTAATCAGGCCTGCATGAGGGGCAGATGCTCCTGGGGACACAGACCCCAGTGTGCAGTCCCAGGTGGTGAGTCATGGAGTGGGTCCAGTTCAGCGATGGAGCCGAAGTGGCCAGCCATTCCCAGGCTGGACCTTGTTGGGATCTCTGGAGGGCCTGAGTAGGCTGGCCGGGGAAACACTGTTTTAGTGGCCTCTGTGAGCAGATGCTGGTGACCCCCAAGCTGACCTCTCCAGGGGACCGAGGAACACAGCTGCCTGAGAACTGGGCAGCTCAACGTGGGTCCTCACCAGGCCCGCGAAGCTCCCCAGGGTCACCGCGCGGAATCACAGTGGACCTATCCCCCACTAGGGGCCCTCCCGACACGCCAAGGGAGGGGCGGCTGGAGGAGTGACCCGGAGCAATTCGCTCTGGGGCCCAGTGAGGAGTCGTCCCTGCGGCCCTTCAGGTGGGAGGGTGGTCAACTGCCCTGGTCCCTGCAGCCGGGGGAGGGGAGGCATGGGGCGTCCTGAAAGACACTTACTTTCCCCTAATAAGTGGGAATCTGGGAAGACGAGCCCTCCAAAGCTGCTGGCCTGGCGCGGTGCCCCTCTGCCATGGCACTGCTCAGTCAGGGTCGCGGGCCACGTGCCCACGTCCCTGGGGACCCAGTCACCCGCCCAGGTCTGAGCAACACCGCCCTCCCCAGCTTTGCCCACATGTCCATCCACTGCACCCCTTTTGGATTACAGACGGGTACCACCAGCTCTGGCTAATCACCTTCCTCCTCCTCCTTCTCCTCCTCCTCCTCCTCCTCTTCTTCCTCCTCCTCCTCCTCCTCCTCCTCTTCTTCTTCTTCTTCTTCTTCTTCTTCTTCTTCTTCTTCTTCTTCTTCTTCTTCTAACTCAGTGATAGGGTTGAACCCATGGCCTTTGCACTGAGCTACATTCCCAGAATTTTTTATTTTTTATGTTGAGACAGGGCTAGGGCCTCGCTAAATCCCTAACATGCCCAGGATAGGCTTTGAGACCAGGGTCTTGCTTTGCAGTCCAGTCTGGTCACAGCAGCCCTCCTGCCGCAGCACCCCAGCAGCTGGGGTTGCAGGTGTGCGTCACTATACCCAGGTGATAGGGTGCTGGGGAATCAAACTCAGGGCCTTGTGCTTGCTAGGCAAGTGCTCTAACTTCTAACTGCTGTGCTGTTCCTCCAACTCCAAGCCTTGAATTTAGGACCCTCCTGCCTCAGCTTCCCTGACCACTGGGGTTATAGGCCTGTGCCACTGTGCCCAACGAACTCATTTTTAAGGTGTAAGCCTCTGCCCCCTTTCTCAGGCAGGGATCGTGTCCGAGGCTGTAGGAATTCATTTGCACTGGAATAACAGATACTACAGACCCCTGAGCTCGTGTGTGGGAGCACCAGTGCCTGGCCACTCCTCACCTGCTCCACTGAGCCCCATCACAGCTGATGAAGCCTTGTCCTCAGGTCACCAGTGCCAAAGTACTAGTCCCTACTACTCATCCCACCCATTGTGCCTGGAGACTTTGATGGTCCCACCAGCCCACTGTGCCCTCCCCATACCTCGTCTGGCCCCGACTCCACTGTGAGGCACCACGTCTGCTAAAGCTCCTACGGCCCCCCCTTTGAAGTCTACTCATGTTGTTAGGGTCCCCATGGCCCTGCCTTCACAGCCTGCTCATGCCAGGGCACCCACAGCTCTCCTCTGTGGCCTGCTTACAGGACTCCCGATCCCACGCTACTAGGGACGCCCTGTATAACCCCCCCCCCCCGGCCACCTCGTCTCCCTGGACACATCCTCACTCCACACTGGTCTTAGGTATCCTATGTTCTTTGACGTGGCTTGTCACCCCAACACAGAGGTCAGCACTGTGCAGATGACCCTGGATTGCCCAGGTCAGCATGGAGAATCTGGACCCAAGGAACACGTAGTCCCCAGCAGACCCACACTGGTCCCCAAGCAGCAGGGCAGAGGATTTGCCCGTGGCTTTGATCTACCCAGCAGGTGCCCATATGCACTGGATGTGTGGAACAAAGCCAACTGGTATGAGGACCCGAGCCGCAGACTGTGGGCCTGTGTGTCGGCCCCAGCTGGCCACTTACTACCTCCATGAGTCACCCTGGCTCCCAACTCCATGGTGGGGCCCTGGGGTCTTTGGCACTTTTCTCCAGAGCAGGTGCGATTTCAAATGGAGATAGGCTACCTGGGGGGAAGGGCAGTGACCTGGTGGGCAGTGGGGCCCTGGACTCAGTCTGAGAAACCTGATGGAGAGGTGGGCGTTGGATTCAACTTAGGCACTGAGGGTTATGGCCGCTTGGTGGCAGCACCTGGCAGGAAGTGAGAAGGTCCAGCTGGGGTAGGGGCTCTGCCCTGTGCCCCTGGACACCCCCCCACCCAGGGTGTAGCCAGGTGTGCCCTTGAGTGGCCAGGAGTCAGGGCCACAAACTTGCGGTTGGCTCTCAACCTGGGGCTGACTCTCGTGTCAACCCACATGGAACCTCACTGGGGAGGGTGGCAGGGAGCCAGCTGTAGAGCATAAGTGCCCACCTCCGGGCCCTGGCATCAGGCAAGGGCAGTGCCCTGGTGTATAACCTTTCTGTCCAGCACCCCAAACACAGGCCAGGATCCAAACCTGGCCTTAGCACCCTAAGCCTAGGCCCAGCACCCCAATCTCAGCTCAGGGGTGGGGGGCTGGAGCTGGTTTCAGGGTCCAGAGAGGATAAAGCCACCAAGCCCCATACCGCTGCCCGAGCATCCTGAGGCTGAGGAGGTTCTGCCCCGTCTCTGGGAGCTGGGGGAGGTGGGCCCTGTCCCAGTCCATTCTGTGGCTGCAGCACAACCCCACAGACTGGAAAACTTACCCAGAACAGACATTTATTTGGCCCATGGTCCCTGGGACTGGGAAGCCTGGAGCACCAGGCCAGCACCTAAGGCTGGTAAGGAGCTAACAATGGCTTTGTGCTGTGTGGTGACAGGTGGAGGGCGTCACATAGCCAGAGCGTGCTGGGTTCCCTAACAAAGCCACCCCCAGGGTGACCCACTGACCAAGAAAGGACCCACCCCTTCACCCAGGCACTGCTGGGATCCGCCTCCACAACCACTGGATATTTAGGGCCACATTCCAACATATGAACATTCAGGGGACACCTCAAACCTCATCAGGGTCCCAGTGTCCTCACAGATCTGGCCCTGGTCACCCCTCTCAGGGCCCACCTGACGAGGGTCTCCATAGTGGACCCCAGACTTGCCTGGCCCACTGACCACCTGAAGGCCTTGAAGTCCCACTGACATGGACTGGGGGGGTCCACCCAGGGCCATCCCTTCACACACCCCCACCTAACACTGGGGTGCAGAGACCTGGCTAGCATGGTCCGATTGCTAGATAAGGGAGTTAATAAATGAGTGAGTGTCCTGAGACCAACTGGGATACAAGGAGCAGCACTTCCAGAGAGGAGGGGGTTCACCTGGCCTGGCCTTCGGAGAGGCAGGGCCGGGTGTGCACGGGGTAGGACGTGGACAGGGTAGTAGGGTGAAGATACACCAGGTAGGACTCGCACACAGGGGCGGGGCTGGGTGCACGGAAGAGAGGGCATGCACGTGAGGTCAGGGTGAAGGGAGCAAGGCATGCGTGGAGACACACCAGGGGGGCTTGCATTGCTCCAAAATACTCAGAATACAGGGTCCCTCACCTGCGCACGCTGGGGCATTCGCCGTCCTGTCACGGGATCTCGTGGGGCAGAAAGGAGGTGCCCTGCAGGACTGCAGCACAGAAGGAGAGACAGCGCTTGCAGCGCCGCACAGCTGACAGCGAACTGTGGCACATGTGGCAGGGTGACATGGGGGGACGGGGTGGCCCTAGGGAGAGAAGGGCAGGAGGCCAACCAAGTCACCCTCCCAGCCTGCCTAGCCTTACCCCATAACCCTAACTCTAAATCCCTATCCTTAATCCCTAATTCTATCCCCCCAAATTCTAAACAACCCTAACCCTAACTCCTAACCTTAACCCCTAACCTTTATCCCTAACCTTTAACCCGCCACTGGCCCTTGGCCCACCCCAGCACCCTGACCCTCCCACCACCCCTACATTCCTCAGGACACACCCCGGATCCCTTCCTTGACAGCACTTATCACACCCACTACCCAGTCCACCAGGCTTTACCCTCCGGACCATTAGATAGGCCATGTGCACGCCTACGGACACAACCACCCCTACTGGCATGAGGCCACACCCCATCGGTCCTAGAGACCACACCTACTACCCTTCAACATGCTCAAGCCCATTGGGAGGCCATCCTGGGCAGATCTCCTGGTCCCCGCTCCCCTCTCCCTAGACCAGAGCCCAGCTAAGTCCAGTCTTGACTCAGCCCATACCACTGACTCATGCCATGCTGATGACCCAGAAAGTTCAGACCATCATGGCAATCCTGAGTCCAGAGGTAGGGGCACTGTGCCTGGGATGAAGGCAGCGGGCAGTGGGGAGGTCTCCCCTTTGTCCCTTGATCTGGTCCACCCCAAGTGGCAGGACAGTCCCAGAGGCACGGCCTGGAAAGGTAACTGCGGGAACATGGGCAGGGTCTCCTGTGGAGTGCCAGAAGCAACCCAGCCCTGGGGGTACCAGCACAATTGGGTGGGCAGGAGAGGACCCAGCTGCTTCAGAGCCCCACACAGATCTCTGACCCTGAGATGGAGGTCACAGCAGAAGGGGCAGAAGCCCACAGACCCTAGGGGCAGTTCCAGGGTGGTGGGGCAGGTCAGCAGGGACCCCACCTGCCCGCCCGCTAGTCCTGCAAAGGCTATTTTATCCCAGCCCTGCCTCTAGCCATACTCCCCCAGAGAACCTGGGGCTACAGACCTCACCCTGAACTGGACCTCAGTGCCATGATTGGGGCTGGGTGTAGGGTAGCCAGGATTTAAGGGTAAGAACCCCTGACTGCACCTCAGGCTCCAAGCCTGGAGGCCACATCTGCCAAGTGGGCAGAGGCTGCGTCCAGCACACACCTGGGCTATGAAGAGCCCAGGAAAGGGCACCAAGTGGGCCAGGGTCCAGGCGGAAGGGGAGATGGAGCTTGGGTCTTCCTGGTGAGGGAGCACAGTGGGGACCCCGGTCCTGCGCAAGACCCCCTAGAGGCAGCTTGGAGGGGAGTGGGTGAGGGGCTCCAGCCACTGGGGGGGGGGCACTGACCAAATGTGGGTGCATCTGGAATAGGATAAAAACAGACAGAGAGATGCAGCGTAGGCAGGGCTGGGGCCTATGTGGAGGGAGCCCATGGGCCCGCAGCTCAGTGGCAGAGTGCTCACCCAGCGTGCGGAAGGTCCTGGGTGCAGTTCTCGGTACCCCCAAACACACACGGCAGAATTTCCAAAATATGAAATGAAGGATAACTGAAAGGAAAACGTGAGTGGACTTGCAGCCCTGGTAAGGACGGAGCGGGCCAGGAGGTGAGCAAGGGGCATCTTTGGAACTCAGGGCTAGACCAGACCACACCCGCAAGTCGGAAGGGTCAGTAAACTGTCCATCTGAGTCCCAAGGGAAGGAGACTGTGGGGTGAAGGCAATATTTAAAGAGCCAGCGGCCGAGAGATCTTGAGTGATTACCAGCGTGAGAGTGCAGCTTAATAAATAAAAGATTCACACCCGAATGGATGGATGGATTGATGGAGGCTAAGATCGCTGGCAGAGCCAGCAGCTGAATGGGACAGCGCACAAGGGAGGGCGGCCTCTGCTGGCTGCCTAAGAGCAGGACACACCTGACCAGGGAGGGCTAGTCTGTCACAAACAGCAGGGGACAGATATTTGCAGAATAAAACCAACCTGGGTGGCCAGTAGCTCCCCGGGGACACTGTTCCCAAGACTCAGGGAGGCCACAGGGCAGGGAGGGGCACGCACACTGTACAATGTTAATTGTAACATCTGCCGGGGTTTAGAAAACAGTACGGCGGCAGCAACAAGTCAAGAGGGAGATTTCCAAGCCTGAAGACCACCGTGTCCCTAGGTAGAAGCAAAAATAAGATTTTCTTTGCTTTGGGATTTGGTAAGCCAAGTGGCCACTATAGCCGCTCCAGACCAGAGACGGGGCCATCACTTCCACATCAGAAGATGGAAAGCTGGCATGAGAAGCAACATCAACCCAAACTTAGGCAAGAAGAGAGAGGAAAAAGGAAGCCAAAGAGAGTGGGGTTAAGGGACTGCAAGGGCACAGACCAGGGGTGCTGGGGTCTTGCACACAAAATGAAAGGGGTGCTGTGAAGGAGGGGGCCTCATGCCCAGCTGTCAGGTCGAGAACCACCCACAAGGCTCTAACCCTCGCACAGAGGTCACCGCCACCTTGCACAGAACATCGTGCCTTGACTTGTGCAACCTTCCCAACAATTTGGGACCTAGCGTCAACCTGCAATAATGACTGTGTTTCCTGTTTCAGCAAAAAAACAAAATAAAAAACAGCTGGAAAGTAAAATTTCAAACGCCATTTATAAAAGTATCAGAATTTGTGTACAAAGATCCAGAGTACCTAGGAACACATAGAAATATCTATGCACAAAATGTTGCTGAAACTAGGGAATACCTTAAAAATGCTGAGACATATACTGTGTACAGACAGGAAGTCTAAATGCTATAGGGTGGTATCTCTCCTCAAAAGGGTCTACAGGTTTGTGGTAATCCCAATGAAAATGTCACAGAGTGTTTTTGTAGAAACCGGCTAGCTAATCCTAGACACTACAGGACAATTCAAAAGACAGGATAACCAAAGTGATTCTGAAGAAGTAGCAAAGTTGGAGAATGTGCCGACACATTTCAAAATCCATTGCAAAGCTACGATCATTAAGACAGTGGGCCATCGGGATAAGATAGGTAGATAGGTCGACGGAGCAGAGAATACGAAGTCACGCAAGCCAGGTATGATGGCACACGCCTGGAAGCCCGGCTACGTGGGAGGCTGAAGCAGGAGGACTGCGTATTAGAGGCCGGTGCGGGCAATTCAGCTAAACTTGTCTCAAAATAAAAATGAACTTAAAAATCCAGAATTTATTCAATACAGTTGATTTTCTTTTTTGGCAGTACTGGGAGTTGAACCCAGGACCTTTGCACTGAGCTACATGCCTTGTCTTCTTTATTTTGAGAGAGGGTCTCACTAAGTTGCTAAGTTGCTGTGCCCTCTCTGAGCCTCTGCAGAGCCGTGGAAGTCCTGGGGGATGCTGACTGGACCCAGGACCCTGCCCGTGCCCGGATGATCATCACAGGGCCGGCCCTGCCACCCTGCTCTCCTGCATCTCCTGCATCTCCTGCATCTCCTGCATCCCCCCCACCCTGCATCTTCAAGGTAGGGAGCCACCGGTCCTACGGGGGTTCTCCACAAGACTCACCTGCTGCTCTCAGGACCTGCTCACAACTGTCTGCACTCACAGGAGAGCCAGTACCAGCTCCAGCCCCTCACCCTGCCCAGGAGGACACAGCTCAGCCCCTAGGCAAACACAGGGACTTGCCCGTGAGCCAGGACAAGGACAGGCGCCTGCAGGGTTACCTGAGGCTGGTGGCAGTGTCTTCCTGTCCTGTGACATGGGCACCAGGTGATGCCTGCCTGTCAGGTTGGGAGCCACATGTCTGGTGGCCTGGGATCTGGTGAGTGTGCCTTTCAGGGCTGTCACGTTGGCATGGTGGCTGTAGTAGGCAGGGAGCTCCGGTCTCCATGGGGATGCAGTCCTTGGGAGGACAGGCACCTTGGTGTCCTGCCCTGTCCCACTCGGCTGCAAGGCTGCACGCAGGAGTCTGCCCACAGGGTCCCGCCTGGCTGCGGAGTACCGGGATTTCAGCTTGTAAACGTCTGATAGTGGAGCAGCCAGGCTCAAGGTGGGGGTGGGTACCACCAGCTTCTTGGCTCTCTTCACACTGATGCCCTCCACGCAGAGGTCTGACCCACTGAAGGGTGGCAGCTCCACAGCAGGCTGAGAGGGGAGGCACAGGGTAACGACCACACCTGGCTCAGGAGGGGCGCCGGGGACCCACGGAGACCCCAGGAAGCCCCGGGGGCCTTGAAGGCTGCAGCCCCAATGGTTGACCAGGCCACCCCACCTGGGTGCCCTTGGAACTGAGCCCCTGAGCTCCACCAGCCAGTTGTGAGGCCTCAGAGATGCTTGGCACTTAGTTATGTTATCAGTTCCACAGTCTCACGGGAGGAAAAGGATAGGTTTGGGGTCAGAAATGGGTAGCAAGCAGCAGGGCATGGTGTGCATACCTGAAATCTCAGCACTCTGGGAGGCTGAGAAAGGAAGATCTAAGCTTGGACAATTAGCAACATTATGGGACTCAGTCTCTAAAAAAGAGGCGGGGCTGGGGATGTAGCCTAGCAAAGGTCTTGGGCTCGACCTCCAGTCCTGGAAGCATGCACCAGCTCCTGCTTCCGCTACAGAGGAAGCTAATGGCAGGAGAAAGAGGGAGTTGGAGTCAAAGGCTCGTATTGTAAAAAGAAAGGGAAGGAAGGAATCGTCACCCAGCCTGGCAGGTCTAGGCATCCGGCTGGACCCTGGGGAAGGAGTCTGGAGGCAAAGATCCCACCCAGCCCTGTGCCCAGCCTTCTGCAAAGTCCCTTGGGGAGTGTGTCAGGGGAGCCCAGGAAGGAACAGCCTCGACAGGCCTGAAGGCTGTACCATAACCAGCACTTTGGAGCCATGCCAGGCAGGAGAAAGCCAAGCCAGGCAGGAGAGTGAGGCGGGACCAGTCCCGGACACAGCCGAGCAGGCCAGAACCTTGTCTTCCATCGCCAGGAAACAAGATCCACGTTCAGGCAACCATCAGGGCTGGCTGCCCAGGTGTCCCTCCCATTCCGGGGACCCAAAGGTAGAGCTGGCCCCAACACTGGAGCCCCTGCACCCATGCGAGGATGGGAGCCGGCTCACCTGCCTCCAGAGGAGCTCAAAGTTGCCAGTGTCACAGTTGCGGTCCAGCCGGCGGTCCACCACAACCTTGATGGTGTCCTCCTGCACCCGGGTGCACAGCTCAGCGGTGACAGGTGTGGACGGGTGCATGGTGGGGCTGGAGTTGATCTCGATCAGCCAAGGTCGGAAGTCGCTCCCCAGGATGAAGTCGGCGCCGTAGAGCTCAAAGCTGTTCCTGCGGGGCTCCACGTGGCTCTGTGCCACCTTCATGGTGTTGGCGATGGCCCTCTTCATGGACGGGTAGATGAGGCTGCCCCACACGGTGCCCAGGCCCTGCCTCTGCAGGTGCTCCCGGAACTGCGCGCTGCTCCACATGTTGCAGGCAGGCAGCAGCGGGCTGCGCCCCACATCGTTCTTCAGGTGCTTCTGGATGGAGTTGTTGCACAGATGGATGGCGCTGCAGGACGACGTGCCCGTGAGCCAGGTGGGCACTGCTGCCACCGCGGCCGGGCAGGCTGCTGGTAGAAGCAGGGGCTGGGCACAACAGGTCAGACCTGGGCCAGGGCAGAAGCCTCAGCCCGGACTGGGTTGTGAAGATGTCCCCGGCCCGTTTCCCATGTGCTCGTATACCAGGGGCCCCTGCCATGGAAGGCTCTTCTGGGGAGCGGGGAGGACACAGATCCGCCTGGCACGACTTCCCCGCTACTCACTCACACTCTGCCTTGCTCTGCTTGGAACTAAACTGCATCCTTCAGGAGGTGTTAAAGCACAGTGCTTGGGGCCCAGGACATTCTCTTCAGAACTGGCCACAGGTGGAGCCAGTGACCTTGTTGGGGCCTGTCCTCCCCATGGCCAGTCAGAAGGGAGGCTTGGGAATCAAACATGGTAGCACTAGGGCTAAGCGCTAACATTTGATCTAGCCCTACCTGCAGGCCACGCCTGCTTAGTCTTAGTCTCAGGGATTCTCCCGTCAGCCACAAAGGAAAAACAAGATTCAAGAGGGCCTGGTGAGACTTTCTTGGCACAGTTCCCAGCTCATGGCTCAGGTGTGTCAGCTCAGGGGAGCCTTCTGCACGAGGGGCTCCAGACCCTCCTTCATGAATCCTTGCTTAGCGGCAGTGAGTGGGTAAGGGCAGAAGCCTGTGGGGCTCCTCCTGGCCCCCACACAGGTATGACCTCACGGGTGTGACCCTCCACATGTGGCTGCCATAAGCCTGTGGGCCGAATCTACTCCCAGCGAGGTCCCAGCCTCCCTGGATTCTGGCTGAACCTCTGCAAAATTTCCCCGTGGAGACATCTGGTTCCCGGCCCATCCAAGGGACAAAACCACTAGAGGACGTCAGACAGGCTGGGAAGGTGGCAGGAATCCTCTGCCACATGGCGGCAGGTCCCTGAGGAGTCCGGGTTGCTCCTGCCTCCCTGCCTGTGCAGGGACTGGCGGTGGGGTTCACAAACCTGTCCAGGCTGTCCAGGGAGAAGCGCTGCGTGGAGAACCGCAAGTAGCTTTCCTTGTAGAACCAAATGGTCAGAGGGTTCCAGTCCGTGACCAGGAACCACTGCCGGATGTCAAACTTGGTGTCGTAGATCAGCATGGGCGTCTCGATGTACTTCTGTACCACCCACCGGTTGTCCCGGGATGGTGGGCGCTCGGTGGCCACCAGTTCCAGGATGTCCTCCACACGGTCCATGCACACTATGTCTGCAAGGGGCAGCTGCTCAGTGGGTGCACCAAAGTCCTGGCACTCAGCCCTCGGTCCTGGCCTGCCCAGCTTTGGACCAAGACCAGGAGGCAGTGCTGCAAGGTGGATAAGATTGGGCCATAGCTGCCCGCCACTCAACTTTCCCGCCACAGGACCAACCCCACCCCTGAGAGGCAGGAGGCCAGGGAGAAGGTGCAGGTGGAAGAGTCTCCTGAGGGCTGGAAGCTAGTGCAGGGCCTTGGAGTCTAGGGGGCTGACCAAAGGGAGGTGGATGGGTTGGAGGGGCCCAAGGGTCAAGAGGGACACCGAAGCTCCCCTTAGCTCCCCTCTGCTTGTATGCGGACTCCAGGATTTCCCATCCTGATTCCGAAGGTTAAGTCATGTGACTCAGTGATCAGAGACATGTGGGCAGGAGCACTAACACCAGGGCCAGGCCTCCAGCCTGCCTTCCTCTGCTGTGGCACTCTGGGCCACAAGATGGGGCCATTGATGCACAAAGAACTCCTGCCATCCTGCAATGGGCAACATGCTTGACTGGGAGTTGAATTGTGGCCACTGAGAGCTGCTGAGTTTCTGGGCTTTTTGTTACTCAGCACCATCTGTCCCATTCTGCTTGATATAAAGTAGAGGAGAACTCTGTCTGTGCAGTCACAAAGGCGCACAGTGAGTTCTCACAAATCTCAAGACGTTCATTTCTTCAGTGACAGGGAGCCAGAACTTTGCCTGGATCAAAAGCTCGGGACAAAACAGCAAACCACTGAAGTCACCCTGGCCTGTATACATGGACCGCCAGGAGCAGCGATGGGCACAGTGGGGACACAGAGAGCAGTGTGCTGGTTTTGAAGCATCCGGGGTGTCCAAGGACTGTCCACAGTGAGGAGACACATGCTATGTGGGAAGAGGAGCGGGCTCAGGCCTGTGCCCAAGGACGAACGCGGGCCAGGCAGGGGCTCAGGGAGAGGCAGGAGGGAGCCCCCAAATTCTGTAGGACGCCAAAGGGTGTGGCCATATAGGCCTGGGGATGAAACTGTTTCAAGACAGACAGTGTTTAGGAACACGTGCAACAAAATCACACATTGGCAAAGATTTTTAAATCACTAGTGAGCTTAAAAAAGCTTTTCAAAATAACTCAGGAGGTAAACAGGGGCAGGGTGAATAGCTCAGCAGTTAAATCGCTTGCCTAGCAGGTGCAAGGCCTTGGGTTTAATTCCCCAGCACCACATAAACTGGGCATGGTAGAGCACACCAGTAATTCTAGCACTGGAGAGGCAGAGGCAGGAGGATTGCCATGAGTTTGCCATGACCAGCCTGGGCTACATAGGGAGTTCAGGACCAACCTGGTCTACAGAGAAAGACCCTGCCTCAAAAAAAAAAAAAAAAAGAAAAGAAAAAGAAAAAGAAAAAGAAGGAAAGAAAGAAAGAAAAGAAAAGAAAAGAAAAAAGAAAGGCAAACAGACTATCCAAACTAAAAGTGAAATCTACAATAGGCTTAGGTAAATGCTGAAGCAAATGAAGACTGTAACATGAGTAAAAGTTGCAGCTAAAGCCACACAGGGAGGATACGTTGTAGCCTTACTTAGAACTTTAAAGGTCACTCAAGAAAGAGTGGGTAAGAATGAATTTAGTCCTGAAGCCAGAGGTGGGGGGGGGGGGGACCTCCCAGAACAACTGAGAACTGCCACAAAAATATCTGATTCTCTAGAAACATGAGTGAAATTAGAAAACAACTTTGAAGTCCTACTCAAACACAGACACTGTCATGGTTTAGATTTAAAGTATCCCACGAAGTGTCCTGGGTGCAGAAGTGACCGGATCACAGGGTACTGTGCTCGTCAGTGGATGGTCCAAGGATGAGTTTAAGGCTGACTTGCTGTTAGGAGGCGGGGCCTGGTTAGAGGTGGGGTGTTGGGGGTGTGGCCTGGAAGTGTGTGCCCTTGCCCTGGCTCCTCCCTTCTTCTCTGCTTCCTGGCTGCCTGGGCTGAGCTGCTGTCCTCTGCCACGACTCTGCCATGTTCCTGCCTGGGAACCAGCTGCCCATGGACTGAAACCATGCACTAAAATAAATCTCTCCTGTCCTTGGGATCTGTCCCCAAGAGAGCCTGGTTTTCACAGGCGCATCTCCTATGGAGCCCAAGGAGAAGGAGATAAGAGTTTCACCCATTTTAAGGCTGGCATGACCTGTCTGTAAGAATGACCAACCCAGCTTAGGAAGTCAAGAAAATCCTCACAAAGTAGCAACTCAAATCTGGGAAGTGGGGGGAAAGCATTGTGAGGATGCACTGTGCCTGCACCTCCTGTCCCACGTCCCACGATGACCTGGCATCCAGGTCCCCGCTCCCTCCCCACAGACAAGGCCATGGTGGCCCCTGGCAGCAAAATCCTGTGCCCTGGATGACCTGCACCCTCAGGGAGCACCACACCCACGTCCACCCCCAAATGTTCACCTCGGCCCCGGGACTTGGCTCCTGGCTTTACAATCCAGATGTTCCGAAGCCCGTCAATCTCTGTCTGGGGGTTCACAGCTGCGATCTGATTCAGCAGATCTTGGCACTGCGAAAAGTAATTTCCTGAACTGGAGATGAAAGCGTTGCCTCTAAAACGCAAGATCCAGACAGCAGGTACAAAGAGTCAGCGCCTGGCCGAGGACCTGCGGGGCTTTGGCTCTAGAACAGGCTGCTGCTGACCAGGTGGGAAAGGTGGGGACATGGAGGACAAGGCCTGCAAGGGATGTGTGGAGCAGCAGGGCTCCTGATCAGAGGGACTGAATGACACATGTGTCCCAAGGCCAGGTCTCTGAGCCAAGGCCCACGCAGTCCCCAGCAGCAAGAGCCCGACCTGTCACTCCATATTAGTGCCCAGCTTGCTGTCCTTGAGCCTGACTGATTACCTGACTGCAAGACCACATGGTGGCTCTGCAGAGTCCTGCAGCAACAGGCCTGACTTGGGAAGCCACTCGGGAATTTCCCTAGTTCTTGCAGATGCCTTGAATAGTGCCATGTGGGGCCCTGCACACAGCCCAAGACTAGCCTCAACCCAAGCTGAGCACCAGGGTATGGGTAGAGACACGGGATATCTGTAGGAGGGAAGGACAGCATTCAAGTATAGTGACATGTAGGGGTCTTTATCACATGCGTGAACTCCCTCTGCATCCCCACGGTAGAGCTGTGGCCAGAAGAACAGAAAAGCAAGGAATCCCTAGTGGTGACAGGCTCCTCCCTGGCTGGGTACAGGAACAGGGTAACATGCCGTGGGTGATGACCTCATCCCTCCTCTGTAGGGGCGTCACATGCTGGGGACATGAAGTTTGGCTGTGATTAGGACATGGTGCAGACAGGTGCAAGTGCCCCCCACCTCCGCCACAGCCCCCTGGAACATCCTGTCCAGGCTGCAGAGCAGGCCCCAGACTGTCATGGCATGTCAGTGTCACTGGCAAGCGCCTGGGGACAAGGACGCTCTCAAAGCTTCGACTCAGACAGCAGATGGGCATTCTTTGTCCCATGGGAAGTCACCCCTCCCTGCCTCTCCCAACATCTGAGCCAGCAGGCAGGTGGCACTGGTTCACGAACTGCGGTGGTGACATTACAGTGCCTAGGCCTGGGAAGAGAAGTCAGGAGGGTGGAAACCTGTAAAGGACATGCAGGAAGCTGGCAGAGGCTCCGAAACCATCGGTCCCTTGGGCTCTAGGCTCACCCCACACCTAGGAAAACAACCACGCTCCCTAGATCCCAAAAGGAGGAGTGGGTGCCTGCGTTGGAACCTGCGAGACTCAGAAGGGGCTGCCGGGGACCCTGGGGCTGGAGGCCTGTCACTGGCTGCCATCACCAAGCCGCCAGGTCTGCCAGCCTGCCCCGTGCTCTACTGAGGCCAGATGCTGCCACCCCGTGGGGACGCCTGGGACTTCTTTACAGCAACAGTGAATGACATACAGAGCTTAGAACAAAGGCCTCTAGAGCATCACCAAGGAGCAGCAGAGCCGGCGGCTGTGATTCGCCTGGAAGTGGAGCTGTTCTAACCAGGAGATGGGGAGTAACAAGTGGCAAATATGGGACTGTCCAGGGTTAACCCCAAAAGGTAGAGCTACAAGTGTGTGACTAGAAGCTGGCCAAGTACTTTCTTTATGGGTGTGAGCTGGGCCAGCGGGATGCAGAGACCTCTGGACAGTGACACAGCTGTGTTCCTCAAGATGCCAGAGCTTTGTGGAATTCAGAGGATGGGATCAGCCCAAATACCAGGCAGAGAAGCCTTTCCCATAGAATTTTCTTTCCTGGAAATATTTGTCAAATCTGGGTAAAGTGCCCGAGTGGCACATGCCTATAAATCCCAGCGCGGTATGATGCCGAGGCAGGAGGATTGCAAGTCTGAGTCTAGCTGAAGCAACTTAGTGACTTAAGGGGACCCTGCCTTCAGGTGAAAAATAAAAGACCCAGCTTGTAGCTCAGTATGAAGGACCTGGGCTCAATTCCCAGGACAGGGGAGAAAAAGCAGGCAACAAAAACGTACAGAAAATACACTTGGGAAGCAGAAAAAGAAAGGAGGTAAAAATAAACATAAATATGTCAGTGAGCGCTCCCCAGCAACAGCCAGAGCCTGGACTGCTTAGGCAGCGCCTGCCCGGCTGCTGGCATCCTGGCCACCACCAGGGACAGCTTGGCCGCCTGGCCAAGGACCGGGTGTGGTCTCCCTGTGCTGTAACGCCTGTGCTGGACTTCCCCACCGGCTTTCGGCCATATGTCCTTGACTCACAGACAGCTACCCCCTTGCTTGTCCCCTGCCACAGCAACCTGACTTCTCCAGCCCACACAACAACTTCGCTGGGCCTGGCATTCGGCCAATGGATGCCGCCAGCCCTGACCCCCAGGGAGCATCTGTCTCACTTAACCCACAGTCCACCTGCCTGTTCTCTGAGCCTATCAGGCGATTGTGCTTTGTCCTCTTCTGCCCAATCCCCGACCCCCACACCAGCTGCACAGCCAGTGCCTCACCCTCACCCTCAGGCCGGTGGATCCACTCATGCCAAATGAAAGCTCTTTTCTTCCCATGTCAGCCCCCTTCTCTTACCCTGGTCACCCTCTTTATGCCCTAAATGTGCCTGATCCTTTACCTCTTCTGCCTGGACTTCCTACCCAGCTCACAGAAGCAATGAACTTTCACTCCAAATTCTCTTGCTGCTGATAATATTCTTGGTTCTTCCGTGGACCTTCTTTAACCTAACACCAGACAAACCCTGCTGTGGGTGCAGGTGAGGCCAGGTATGAATGAGGCTCATCAGGGCGGCAGGGGATGTGACCCTAGGAGCACCTGAGGGGAGTGTCCTCTCCACAGCCGGTGGAGCCTGGGAGACGGGCGGCCAGGGCCAGGGTGCCCTGGCACCCAATCACATGCCACAGTGTACAAACAAGAGCCCATCACCTTGACCACCACGCTGACACCCTAAGACACCCTGGGCAGCTCCTGTGTCCCCCAGAACTGACATCCTGTGCACGTGGGCTCCCAGCTGCCCTCCACAGCGGAGGGTCCACATCTTACTGGACCAGGGCGTAGTATTGCTGCATCAAGTCCTCCCACTCAGCCTCGGAGAGGTCCTTGGTGTCATGCTCATCCACGTCGATGTCCTCATGCTCCAGCTGCCCCAGGTAGGCCTGGCACACCCTGCAGGCCACGTCCAACAGCCACTCTGGCAGGTCCTGGAGCTTCCCATCTGTACCCTGGGGGTCTGGAAGCCAAGCACAGGGCTGGAGCGTGTCCTGCCCCGGAGATAGGCCATGGTGACCCGGGGCGGCCCTCCCTACTGGGTGGTAAGAACCCCCTATCTCCCATCTCTTTTGCTTTCTGTGGTCGCTACCTTTCCCGGACACGTGCCGGGACTGTGCTTCCAAGTCTCCTATGAACAGTGATGCCCACAAACTCTTCGGGGACTGCAAGCACCACTGCTTGGGACTAACGAGCCTGGGGAGCACAGGGGCGGCTCTTGGCTCCTGACTGCCACGTGGCATTGTGTCTCTTACCCCAGTGACTCAGGACCACCCTTCCCCCCTCCAGCCTCAGAGCGACTCAGCCAACCCCCTAATCTCTCCTATTAGAGGACAGACGAGACTTCTCATCTTGAGAACATTCTTCCTTAAAGGCTATGTGTGTAGTGGTGCATACCTACAAACCTGGCCCCCTGAGAGGCTGAGGCAGGAGAATCTGAAGCTTGAGCCCAGGTTGGGCAAACTAGTAAGTTAGCAAATCCCTATCTCAGGAAAAAAATTTTCAAAAAAAGTACTGGAGATATAGCTCAGTGCAAAAGCTCTGGACTCAATCCCAAGTATCACCAAAATGTGTGTGTGTGTGTGTGTGTGTGTGTGTGTGTGTGTGTGTGTACGCAAATGAAAACAAAATCAGCACTTGTGAGATGTGGCAAAAGCAGGGCTTACAAAGGAATGCTTAGCCTCAAATGCTAATGCTGGTGGAAATAAAAAGATCTAAAATTAAGGATCTAAGCTCCCATCTCAGAAAAGAAAAAGAACAAATAAATCCAAACTGAGCACGAGAAAAGTAGTAATAAAAATTAGGGCAGAAAGCAATGAAAAGTCAATGAAACCAAAATCTAGTTCTTTGAAAAAAGCAACAGAATTATCACATCTTTAGGGAGCCCAGAAGAAAAAAAAGGAGAAGACACAAATTACTAGTATTAAAAGTTAAAAATAAAGTATTGCTGCAGATCCCACCCAGATTAGAAGGAAGATAGGCAGGTGAAGAGGGTAGCTCCTTGAAAATCTCCCTACCCTGCCCAAATTCCCACAACAGACAAGCTGAACAGGCCCAAATCCACAAAATACCTGGACCCATAATTAAAAACTTTCTGAAATAGAGAGAACCAGGCCCAGGTAAACCCTACCAAGTGTGGTTTGGATTTAAAATGTCTCCCCAAAAGTTCAGGATTCAGAGTGGCGTCTGGAAGGTGACGGGGTGGGGGGCTCTAACCTCGAGGGCAGAGGCATCCACTGAGGGACTCACCAATGACAGTGTAGCTGCAGGTGACAGAGACAGGAAGTGGGACGTAGCTGACGGGACCGGGTCATGGGGACCCCGCAGGCTACAGCTTGTCCTCAGCCCCTTGGGTAACTGGCTCTCTCCCTGCCTCCTGGCCATCACCAGGCATTCTCAACTTGGCGTTCTACCGTGATAGGCCGCCTCGCCACAGACCCAAGAGCTGTGGGGCTGCTGCTGAGCATGGATGGAACCTCTGGAACCATGAGCCAACGTAAATCTTTCCCTCCATTAAGGTTTTTTTTTTTTTTTGAGATAGACCAGGTTGGTCCAGAACTCACTATGTAGCCCAGGCTGGCCTTGGACTCAGCAATCCTCCTGCCTCAGCCTCCAGAGTGCTGGGATAACAGGCGTGCACCACCACGCCCAGCTTATGTGGTGCTCGGGAATCGAACCCAGCGACTTGCACTTTTTAGGCAAGTGCTTCAACAGCTGTGCCATTCCTCCAGCCACCCCATTAAGCTGGTTTTGTCAGGTATTTTATCATAGCAATGGAAAACTGGCTAATGCAGAAAATTGGTATTTCAGGAAGAGATCGTATTAATTCTTAACAATTTTTTTGGAAGATAGCAGAAGGGACACTTCTTAACTCATTCTGTGAGGTCACATTACCTTAATACTAAAACTAGATGAAGACATTACAAAGAAAGAAAATTACTGGCCAGGATCTCTCCAAATACAGAGGCAAGAGAATCTCTAAAATATTAGCAAATTGAATCCCACAGTAGAAAATAATTACACACAAGCAAGCAGGATTTGTTCTAGGTTACGAAAGGCTGGCTTGACCTAATACTGCCTCAGCCACCATCTTGTCCTGTCTCCAGCTGCCACCTGGACCTACCTATCTGACACACTCTTCACCCAGTCTCTTGTGTGTTCTGGACAGAGGATGCCCCACACTTGCATGGCCGCCTTCCTTCAACCAAAAGCCTGGGAAGCCAGTGGATGCCCAATTCCTGCACTTGGTCTCCTATTTTTGCAAATTAACCAATCCTTCCCCGTCTTGGGAAACCTGCCAAGATGAGTCTGCAGATGCCAGCAAGGGTTTCAGCCCCCAGGAGCCCTGCTCCTCGCCCACTGACAGCGTGTGTGGCCTGGATAGCCCAGTCTCTACCTGTTGGCCCTGCTAGGCAGCTCTCCTTTCTCTGGCTCTGTGAGTCATAATCTTAAAATTTTCACCATTCCAGTTTAAGCGTCTGCCCTTACCCTACATCTGATCACACCCAGCTTAACTCAAACAAATCACATCAAGAGGCCAAGGAAGAAAATTACATGATCAAATGCAGAAAAAGGACAACAACGCCCATTTAATGATTAAAAACTCCCAGGAACCTAGAAATAAAGAAAAACTTTGCCATCATGATGTAGAATATTTATTTTAAAAACCCACATGACTAGCATCATACTGGTGAGAAACCGGCAGCCTTCTTGCTAGGATAAGGAACAAAGCCAGGAAATTCTCACCGGTGCTCTCCACCACTGTCCTGGAAGCTCTAGCCAATGCCGCAAGACAAGAAAAAAAAAAAAAAAAAAAAAAAAAAAAAAAAAAAAAAAAAAAAAAAAAAAAAAAAAAAAAAAAAAAAAAAAACAAAGGTCCACAGATTGGGAAGGAGGAATAAAACTGTCTTGATTCACAGGTGACACGAATGTCTACGTAGAAAAACCAAAATTGTTTAAAAAAAAAACTGGAATTAAGAAGTGATTATTGCCAACCATTTCCATGTATTGCAACAACGAACAACTGGAATTTGAAATCAAAATTTCATTTACATTAGCACTCCCAAAAGGAAATATTGGGGTCTAAGTGAATCTAACAAAATATGTATAAGATCTACATGTAGAAAAATGGGGAAAAAAATGAATGGTATGAGAGAACTAAACAGAGTGGGACTGGAGGAATAGCAGTTATAGCTCTTGACTAGCAAACACAAGGCCCTAAGTTCAATTCTCCAGCGCCACATAAACTGGGCGTGGTGTGGTCCGCCTGTAATCCTAACACACAGGAGGCAGGAAGCTAAAGCAGGAGGATTGCTGTGTGTTCAAGGCTAGCTTGGACTCCAGCATGAGTTCAGAACCAGCCTGCACTATGGACAGAGAGCCTGGCTCAAAATAAAATAAAATAAAGGAGAGTGGGAAAGTCCTTGTCACCTTGACAAGACACGTATGTGCACAAAATGCTCAACTTCATTGTAAACCTTAAAATTTGCACTTATACATATCAATGGGGGAAAATAAAATAAAATAAGCAAGATTTGATGCACACAAACAGGACAGACTTAAGACATTGGCTCTTCCTAACTTGGTCTATACAAAATCCTAATCAAAGACACAACAAAGCTGGGTACGTTGGCACCAGTCTGTAATCCTAGCACTCTGGGAGGCTAACGTAGGAAGATCACAAGTTCAAGACCAGCCTGAGCAATCTAGTGACTTAATAAGACTCTGTTCCAAAATCAAAATAAAAACCGGGCTGGGGATATAGTATAGTGAGAAGGCCCTGGGCTTGAAATAAAAAATGAAATAAATCTAAAATGTAGCAAGTTATTTTGTGAGCATGGACAACCTGATTCTAAAGTCCACTGTGATCAAGATATTGCAGTGTTAGGAATGGAGGCACAGATCTGTGGAATGGAATAGATTCTGAAGAAGACCCAGGCAAACTGGTCAACTGATCTTTGACACAGAAACAGAGAGAGAGAGAGAGAGAGAGAGAGAGAGAGAGAGAGAGAGAGAGAGAGAGAGAGGAGCAAAGACAGCAACTGGACACCAATATCCAACCACACAAACACATCAGACACTGACTTTGCACTTGTCATAAGAATTCACTCTGAATTACTACACAGGCCTCACTCCTCTCTCAGGCGCTGCTTGCTGTTTCAAAGATGTCCTCCAACAACTTACTGCAGAATAAGTGTCCCCTGTCCTTGGTGGAATGGTCTTCAACTAGACTGGTCCCTGGCTTCAAAAAGGTTGGGGACCACTGCAGAGATGCTGTCCAGACTATACAAAGAACACTTGAAACTCAACAGTAAGAATATCAACAACCCAATTTAAACCTGGACAGAGGCTGAGCAGACACCAGACTGCAGAAGACAAGTGGACATATATGAAAAGATGCATGACAGTGTGTGCTGCTGGAGAACTGCACGTTAGAACAGCCGTGCTGGCATGGAGAAGAATCCTTGCCCGATGCTAAATGCGTGTGGGGATACGGAGCAACAGGGCTCCACACCATCGGGGCTGCTGGGCATACGAGACAGTCGCCAACTTCTTACAGAACTAAGCCCTGTCCTGCCAGATCACCGGGCCATCGTGCTACTCAGCATGGAGCTAAGACAGATGAACGCTTCATAGTCATATGGAAACCTTTGCACAGATATTTATAGCAGTTTTATCCATGATGGTAAAATCTTGGAAGCAACGGAGACCTGTCAGCGGGGAGTGAGCAAGACGTGGAACATGCAGGTGGTGGGACGCTGCTCAGCGGTAGCGGAAGATGAGCCCTGAAGCCAGGGAAAGCCACGGGGCACCTCCTGTGCCCACTGTCAATGAACAGAGACAGTCTGAA
The DNA here is from genome assembly GCA_004027205.1 of Ctenodactylus gundi. Lineage (NCBI taxonomy): Eukaryota > Metazoa > Chordata > Mammalia > Rodentia > Ctenodactylidae > Ctenodactylus > Ctenodactylus gundi. Next base: position 45,949 of record PVKB01000201.1, read on the forward strand.
AAGGCTGCAGTTCCCACTAGACAGCACACTGGAAAAGCCCAAGCCGCAGTCACAGCAAAGGATCGGTTGGGTGTCAGGGGCCAGGCTGGTGGTCCCAGGCGGACCTCTGGGCATCAGACACACATCTTGAGCTCTGCACCAAGACAATCCCAGCAAGGCAACTTGCTCAGGTTTTGGTGACTTTGGCTGTGTCTCCACATCCACCCTACGAAAGCCTTCTTCACCTGTGTAGCCAGTGGCTGCCTGGCTGACAAACCGTGTTTGCTCAGATACACTCATTAAAATGAGAGTGCACCTCTGGAGTCAGTGGCACATGCCTGTAATTCCAGCAACGTTATGACCCAGGAGGACTGAGGGAAGAGACAAGAGGATCACTAGTTCCAGGCCAACAGGGGCAATGTAGGCAAGTCCTGTCTCAAAATGAAACAGACGGGGAACATACGTAGCTCAGTGCTCCCTGGGATCGATCTCTAGTTTCACAAAACCACAACAAATTATTACACAAACATCTGTCTTGTGACGGTTGTAACAAGCATGCCACTCATGGGGATGTGTGTGGTGCAGCCTACACACCAGGCAGAGGCAGGGGGAAATCTCTAATCCTGCTGCTCAATTTTGTTGCGAGACTAAAACCACTCAAAAATGTTTATTAAGACAACAAAAACTTAAAGCCACGTCAACCCGGCTGTGTCCCTACTCCACCCAGGGGTGCTGTTGGGGCAGTCTCCTCGGAGGCCCTTTGCAGACTCTCTCTGACTGCCATCAGGGACCCCAGGATGACGCCTGGGTGAGGCTGCCGCAGTGCACGTTGGTGCCAGGTGCTCTGCTACTGGAATGGCCATGACATCTCAGCCCCATGGCCAAAACCCAAACCGAAACGGGTTTTCCAGAAGAAACGTGACCTGAATCGACTTCACAGTACCTCCTCTCCAGGGCTACTCAACCCCAGCGCCAGTGCCAGGCCCCGCCCCGCGGCCCCGCAGCCCCGCCCAGATGGTACCAGGCTTCGCCCTGAAGGCCCTGAGACCCCGCCCAACGGTCCAAAAATCCTAAGGCAGTCTGGGGCCCGCCCCCATGATCCCGAGGCTCTGCTCGACATCCCTGAAGACCCACCCCTATCGCTCCGAGCCACACCTGCCTCCTAAGAGGCTGGTTCTGGTCGTGATCCCAAGTCCCTACCCCAGACCCCGCCCCGACAGCCCCAAGACCTGACCCGCCCAGGCCCGCACCTTTCTGGTTGCCCAGGTGGCCAGGCATGGCGTCCTCTTTCTGACTCCTGGATTTGCTCCTGTCGTCTTGCTGGTGGCTGACAACCCACTTGAGGATGCTGGAAGCCACAGTGCGCCGAAAGTCGTCTGGAAGGGTCCCAAGGTCTCGTCTGGGACTGAGGACGCCCTGCCTTGGGCCTCGCTTCACCCTTCAGTGGTGCTCCGGACACCACACTGGTCCCTGGTCCTCAGCCCAGTCCCTCTCCACAACCTGACTCAGCCCAGGGATTCTTCCTCGAGACCCCTGCCACAGCACTGAGAGCCTCTGAGGCTCCAGGCCACCTGTGGGACTCCTTTGCACATGGACATCCGGGTGCCCAGGCTTCTGCACCCACCAAACACAGAAAGACGCACTCTACGCAGAAGGTGGCCTCAGGTTTCCACACGAGAGGGGTGTCCAGGTTTCTCCACACGCTGCAGAACTGAGCCAGGACCCTCCAGTCCACCCTGACTCTACCCTCCCACTGTGGGAAATGCCCCTCGGGAAGCGGACTGGCACCTCGTGGTGGCCCAGGCAGATGCTCACCTAGGAACGCCTGCTTCTCACCCTCGGTGCAGAGGCTGTAGCAGCGTGGGAAGAAGGAGTCAGGGTTTGCCTGGACGAACCACGGCAGGGTCCTCATGTTCACACACAGCCCGATCTCCAGAGAGGACGGCACGTCAGGGGTCACGCTGGCAGCCAGGGCCAGTCCGCCCACCAAGCAAGGGTCAGCTGCCCTCAGGATGCCCTCCCCTTGGCCTGGCCCTCCTGGCTCCAGACTGGCCTCTGATGCCGCTTCCCCGGCAAGCCCAGGCCACAGGCACTGCCCCACCCACTCGCCTGCCCCTGACAGACACCACACTCTACCGCTCACCTTGGTGGTGAAGGACATTGTCTTCCCGTAATGATTCAGCATCTGGTCACAGCTCAGGCTGTGGTAGTCAATGGCGTCCCTTTTGATGGTCCAGAGGAAATATGGCGTCTCATTCTTCACCAGCCTGGACTGGCAAGGAGAAATCTCTGTCAACATCCAACACCCCTAGTTCCTTTCCTCTACAGTCTGTACACGACCACAAGCCAGGGAGAGTAAACCCTATAATCCCAGTACTCGGGAGGCTGAGGCAGGAGGATTGTAAATTCAAACACAGCCTGGACAACTTTAGTGAATTAGTGAGACTGTCTCAAAAAAAAATTGTTTAAAAAAAAACACAGCTGAGGGGCTGGAGGAATGACAAAGTTGTTAGAGTACTTGCTTAACATGTACAAGGCCCTGAAGTTTGATTTCCCAGCACCACATAAGCCAGGTATGGTGGCACACACATGCAATCTCAGCCTCTTGGGAGGCTTAGACAGGAGGACTCCATAGATTCAATGCCAGCCTGGTCTAAATACTGAGTTCAGGACCAGCCTGAATACAGAGTGAAATCATTTCTCTAAATAAATAAATAAACTGAGGCTGTAAGTTTTGCAAAGGCCCAGGGTTCAATCCCCTGTACCATACACAACACACACACACACACACACACACACACACACACACACACACACACACGTCAGACCCAGATTTCAAAGAGCGCAGTGTGACAGTTCTAACCTAGTTCTGCCTCACAGCCATGGGCCACGCACCTTGGAGAAGTCACATATGTTGGTGAGAAGCAGCTGCAGTCACACCTGCTCCTCTTCCCACAAGCTAGCAGACTCTTGGCCTGGGCCCAGGACAGGGTCTCAGCTGCCCACCCCAGGAGAATACCACAGCCTCAAGGACCTGCCACCTGCCTCGGTAGGGACTGGCCGTGCTCCATGATCTTGGGAACACAGTCCACAGGAGGAAAGTGCCCCATAAGCTGTGTGTTTCACCCCTCCCTGAGGCCTAGGGGGCATGATCCCTCACAGCACAGAGGGCCAGGGTGCAGCTGATGCTCTTGGCTGGTGTGTCCTTCCTGTCTACAGCAGTGGCATGTGCTTGCTCTAAACTTCTAACCCTATAAAAACCGCTCTCCGTGCGGCCGGAGGAATAGCACAGTGGTTTAAGTGCTTGCCTAGCAAGCACAAAGCACTGGGTTCGATTCCCTAGCAACACATAAACTGGGTATGGTGGTGCGGTGTGGTCGTGCACACCCATAATCTCAACTTGGGAGGCTGAGGCAGGAAGATTGTCATGAATTTGAGGCCAGCCTGTTAGGACCAGCCTGAACTATAGAGACAGACCCTACTTCAAAAGATAAAAAGCTGTTCTGCAGCAGAAGCCTACCCACCCCCACCAGGGGAACCCCAATTTAGCCTCCTCAGGAAGGCACTTCTGGTGGGGGTGGCTGCCACAGATCTGAACACCCTGCATGTTGGGTTCTGCGATGTGAGCCGCTCAGCCCTGCTCCCAGCCCTGCTCCCTGCTGCATGCTGGCCTGGGGCCGCCTCTCACCTGTTCCACATGGCCCCCATCATGTCTGAAACGTGAAGGCTGGCTGGACTTCATGTCCCTCTTTTTCTCTTTCTGACCTGACCTCCTTTTCCTACCTTGGGAATGATGTCCATAGCTTCTGTCAGCACTTTCAGGTGGAAATCTCATTTTTAAAGCATGTTATGAATTCTCTTAAAAATATAAAATTATACACCATAACCACCATGTCCTAATGGAGACTCGTGGCTGAGTGGACATCCCTGCCTGTCACCCTGCCAGCTCACTGCACCCTATATCACTGTCCTCCTACCATGTGCTATGGATAAAATGTTGTTGGGTCTTCCCCAGATCCAGAGATTGATACCCTCACCCCTCACTCAAGGTGGTCTCAGGTGGACCTCTGGGGGATAATGAGGCCACCAGGGTGGAGCCCTCATGAATGGGATTTGGAGCCCCAGAAACCCTCACCCTGTTTCCACCAGGTAGAAGTCAGTCCCCTACAAGCCAGGATGACACCCTGGTCCCCGCCCGGCCTCTGGACCTGTGGGAAGGACCAGTCTGTCCTGAGTGTGAAATTGTCCAGTGCCTGATGCAAGTTCTGCAGCCTGAGCTGAGGCCCCTGCTCCCTCTGGACCACAAGGGAGTGAACCACTAAGTGCCACATGCCATGATGTGAATCTGCCCCCCAAAAGCATGTACTGAAAACCCAGGCCCGAGATGGTGTGCTGGGAGGAGTAGAAGTCCTGACAGTAAGCCTTGGCTCCTGAGGGGACAGAGGCTGCAGAAGAGGGCCCAAGGCTGTGAGCCCATCTCGAGCCATCTCCTTCCGCCTCTGCAGATGACACACCTCCGCTGGCCTGGACTCCAGCCTCCAGGCCGTCAAGCCAATGAATTTCTACTGCTTAGAAATCATCCAGTCTGGGGTGTTAGATTCTAACAGCCCAAAATAGATGAAGATGGGTCATCTCTAGCTCCTAGAAACAGATTTAACTTCATGAGCTTAAATTGATGGCTCACTAGCCACTTGTGATGTGTCTGGCCAAATCTTTGCCTATTTTTCTATGCTTATTTTTTTATACTTTTTTTTTTTGAGACAGACTCTCGCTCTGTAATTCAGGCTGGTCCTGAACTCAATACATTGCTCAGGCTGGCCTCAGACTCATGGCACTCCTTCTGTCCCAGCCTCCTGAGTGCTGGCATTTCAGGTGTGTGCCACCGCTAACCTCTATGTGGCACTGGGGAACGGAACCCAGGGCCTTCACACTAGAAGTCTCTTTATGATGGATGATTTGTGAACTCTTACATAGATCTTGATCTTTAAAATTGTATGTACTGCAAACATCTCCCATTTTGCGGCTAGTTTTGTGTGTGTGGTTGTGGGTGGCTCTAGGGGTGAGTCCAGGGCTTCCCGCTGAGCTGTGTACACCCAGCTCTCTTGCGTTTATTTTGAGGCAAGGTCTGACGATGTCACTGAGTTGTCCAGTTTAGGATCAAATTTGCAACCCTCCTGCCTCAGCCTCCCAGAGTGCTAGGATTACAGGCCTGCAGCTACTGTGCTCGACTCATGGCTAACCTTTCTGTCCTCTTTATGGAGAAGGGTAGGGGATAGAGTCTCAAAGGAGCCAGGCGGGGAGGCAAAGACTGGCCCCGGGTGCAGCTGCTGCATGCAGCCAGCTCCCTCGCCAGGCCCATGCGCCCTCGTCCACCAGCAAGAACCTCTCTGGGCTCCCAATCAGGCCACATAGCACCCTGTGGTCTCCTACACTCACACAGGAGGACTCACTCCTACCAGCTGTGTGGTCCATTTTAGAGTGCAGGGCTGGAGGGCCACAGGCTTCTTGAGCTTAGCCAGCCCAAGCCACCTCAGGGTCTGGCCAGTTTCTGCTTCCACCTGCCTGCCTGGTGGGGAGGACTGTGGTGACTCCAGAGGGCGTGGGCTACCTCAAACAGGGACCTACCATCATATCATGGATATCATCCTGTTTCTCCACCGACGCTTCCTGATCTTCTCTGACCTTAGCAGATTTGTTATCTGAAATGACACAGAGAGAAACAGATGCCGGTGCTGTCCCAGCCTGGGCCCTTCTCAGGTCTCCCCACCACATGTGCACAGCAGCCAGATGAGACCCCTCAGGTGGGACAGCATCCTCTATGGGCCACTCTACTCCATCTCACCAGACCATGTGAGACCCACACCTGGGAGCCCCGAGGGACAGCTGTCCCTCAGGTGAGGGGCTGCAAACACAGCTCAGGGTTAGTATAGTGACGTCTGGAGATACAGGACATAGAGTTGTGGCCTCTGAATGGGAGGGGACACTTGACTTGGGTCTCTGTGGCAGTGGGATCCACAGCTGTGCTATGCAGAGCCAGTCAGGGTCCAGCACAAAGTAGCAGAACTGAGGTGGCCGGTCCTCAGGGAGCTGAACTGAAGGAGGGACGGCTGGGGCTGGATGTGGACATGGGGCAGCAGGAAGTGACCAGTCCCATGGTGGGCTTGGCCAGAGTAGAATGCCTGGGGTAGGGGCAGCTGGGAGACGGTGAAGGGTCGGATTCAGTAGGAATGCAGACAGGTGTCCCTGCGTGCCGGATGCTTAGCTCCTGGCCCCACAACAAACAGACATCCACCAGGAGGACGGGGTACTCTCGTACTCTACCCGTGACCCCTTCGTCTCTTTCCTCCAGACTCGAGAAGACCTTGGGCAGGAAGTGGAACTTCTTCTCCACCCAGCCCTTCCTCCGCAGGGCAGCCCGGATCACGGGGTAGTGTCCACAGATGGCAAAAATCTTCTTCTCCTGAAACAGGAGACAGCCAGCGTGTTTCCTCAAGGACCCCAGGGGCCAGGTGGTATTTCCTGGGGTCTCCAGAAGGGCAGGGCTATGGGAACCAACCCAAGAGGCTCTCGAAGAGATGAAGTTGCTGTCCCTGCTCTGACATCACACTTTCCTGCCAGGATGGACAGATGAGGGCAGGACATATGGCCCATACCCAGACCTGGTGGACACAGCGCCCTGTGTGCCCAGTGCCGGACAGCAGTACCACTTTCAAGTCCATGCAGCTGAAGAAGTAAGGGAAGCCACCCAGGCCGGAGAACACGCCCCAATCCGAGGATTAGGGGGTGGGGCATGGAGGGGCAGTACTGGGGACTGAGCCCAGGACCTTTGCAGTAAGACACACCCCTGGCACATTTTTATTTTTAGACAGGGTCTTGCTAATTTGCTCAAAGTTGCAATCCTTCTGCCTTGGGATTACAGGTGTGTGCCACTGAGCCCAGTTGAAGCTTCTGCTTTTATTGATTTTATTTATTGGGGTACTGGGGATGGAGCCAGGTCCTCCCCTGAGCTGCCTCCCGATCCGTTTTCATTCTCGGTTTTGAGGCAGAACCTCCCACCCACTGAGCCTGGAGGAGCACTCACCTTGATTGCTTTCTCTGTTAATTGTCTTGCTATTTTGTATCTGTCAATTTTGGGGGAAGAAGCCAACTCTTGGTGAATTCCTTGTTTTAATTCTGCAAAAAGAGAAACTGGCATCAAGTCAAAGGGAAGAGGCCCAAGCTCTAGTTTGGTGACACTCCAACACCAGATACCGGACCCAGGCCACAAGTCTCACCACAGCCAGCCTTCCAGGGCCACACTGCACCGCCGTGCACCTGTGCCCGCCCTGGGCAACCCTGTCTCAGAGCAAAAATTAAAACTAAAAAAGACTAGAATTACAGCTCAGTGGTCAAAGCACCCGGGGTTCAATCCCTAGCACTGCAAAGAAACAAAGGCAGAAAGCCAGGCAAACAGGAACCTCAGGGGCCCTTCAGAAATGCCTATGGCACCAGCCATCCTGGAAGCCAGAGGCACAGCCCGAGACGCCTGAAAGGGGTGTCCTGTGCCCTCCCTGCTGCCTCCTCTCTGGCCATGCCTGGATCAGCGCCCTTGCCCAGGGACCCTGACCCCTTCAGCGAAGACCAAGGACAGAGGAGACCACACTGCCCCTGAAGGGACCGGACACCTTGCCCGCTGGTTTCTTCTCCAAGATCTTCATTTGATGAGGTGGACAACAGTTGTGTCTTCTCCAGGTCCATGCTGGTGTTGGCCAGCTTATCCTTCTTACCATGAAACTCTGAGGGGACAATGTACGGGGGTCAGGAGAGAAGCTGGCATGGCAGGGGCAGGTTCCAACCCAGGGGAGGGGTGGTCGGGGGGGGGGGGGATGGGGTCAGAGGTGAGGGATGGTCAGGGACCAGGACAGACAAGTCAGGAATAGAGGTGTCAGGTCATGGATAGAGGGAACAGGTCATGGGGGGGGCTACGGGTAATTGGGGGGACAGGTGGGGTGGGTGGATAAGTCAAGGGTAGAGGTGACAGGTCTAGAAATGAAGGGACCGGTCATGGGTGGGGATAACAGGTTTGGATTTGGAGGGGACAGGTCAGGGGTATGTGTGACAGGTCAGGAGAAAGGTCAGGAGGAGTTGGGGGGGAAGGTCATAGGTGAGGGGACAGGTCAGGAATGTGGGGGATAGGTCAGAGATGGGCTAACAGGTTTGAGTTTGGAGCCCACAGGTCAGCGGGATCAGGAAAGGAGCCCAGGAGGGGAGTCAGTTCTGGCCCCCCCCCCCCTCAGGAGGCAGAGTCCCTACTTCCCACGTCCTCTGGGCCAGATGGGTGGGAGTGCCTGGCCCCTCCTGCTGCTGTTGACGAAGTTCCCGGTTCTGAACGCGGGGTTCTTGGGCTCTTGAGTCCGGTCCATTGCTCACAGGATCCGGACCCCAAGGAGCGAGGCCCGCTCCCATCCCAGGCAGCGTGGCCCTTCGTCCTGCGGTGGCCCCGGGCGACGGCCCCCGGGCGTGGGCGGTGGGGCCGGGGACATTGGCGGCGGCCGGCTCGGGGTGTGGGGCTGCGAGGGCGCAGGGGAGGCGAGGGGCGCAGAAAGTGGCGTGGAGCTGGCCCTGCGTTTGGTTCCAGTCCCGGGTTTCCGGTCCAGAAGCGGGGTCCTGGTCCGGGGCGCAGGACTGCACGGGCCATGACTCAGGGAGCCCGCGAGTTGCCAGGACACAGGTCAGACCTCCCGCCCGCGCGGCTGCTGGCTCACACAGACCCGCCCTGGCACCTGGCCAGCAAGTCACAAAGACCACGAGTTGCACCCCGCCCCTGCTACCTGCCAGAGGAAGTAGCAGCTAGAGCCCCAGGATCCCCTCCAAGACGCACCCTTGGGGAGCTGGGGTGATGAGGTGGGGGCAGCCTTGGCGCCCCCCGGAATCCCTCCTGGGGTTCCCAGTTCCAAGACCCCGAGGCCCCGGACCGTTGGGCCCTGGTTCCAAGGCCAGTGTCTCCGCAAAGACCCTCCTGTCACCAACACCAGGATGTTTGCTGGTAATTCCGAAAAGCCAAAACCGAGCCAATCTTTTTTTTTTTTTTTTTTTTTTTTCTCCCCCTATAGTCCAGGATGGCTCTGAATTTGCTATGTAGCCTCAGACTCCAGGAATCCTCCTGCCTCAGCCTCCTTACTGCTAGGATTACAAGCTTGTGCCGCCATGCCCAGCTTGCTTCTCTCTCTCTCTCTCTCTCTCTCTCTCTTTCTCTCTCCCTCCCTCCCTCCCTCCCTCTCCAGCTTTGTTGCAGTACTGGGGATCCAACTGAGAGACTTAACAGTAAGTGTGTCATCTCCAGATTTTTTTTTTCAGACAGAATTTTACTCCGTAGTCCAGGCCTCGGACTCATAGCAATCCTCCTGCCTCAGCCTCTCAAGAGCTGAGATTACAGGCGAGTGCCACCACGCCCGGGGAAATGGTTGCGCTTACTAGGCATGAGCTTTAACCACTGAACTATAGGCCCCCAGCCCTGCCTTCTATGTCTTACAAGTAGTTTGAAAAAAAAAAATTCTATTTGACCCAGGTACAGCTGTCCTGGGCATCTTCCCAAAAGAACTAAAGTCATCATGTCACAGAGAAACACGTATAGCAATGTTTCAGCAGCTCAGCTCATCACAGCTGAGGCCTGGAAACAGCCCACCATCATCAGAGAAAGGATGCCAAAGCGCCGCATCTGACACAATGGGGTATCGCGCAGCCACAGGGGAAGATGGGTAAAAAGAAAGGGGGTTGCTTTGAGTCCGTGAGGCTCAGTGAAAGGGACCAGACACAAACGATTATCGCATGGCATTCCCCATATGAGATCACCATAAATGCACGTATGAGGAGGACGTACGAGACAAGGTAGGGGTAGGGAGACAGACTGCACAGGGAAGAGAAAAGCCACTCAAAGCCGGCACAGCAGGGGGCACTGTGGGAGGGCAGGGGAAGGAGGGGGAAAGAGTAGTCAAAAAATGGTATACCTGGGCACAAATTCCCCAAGTTATACTTAGTTGAACCTGTAGTACATACATATTCAAATAAAAATGTAAAAAAATTGCCCAGGTGGGGCTTGAATTCGCTTAGAGAGCCCCTTCACCTTTTTTAGCAGTGCCTACTACTACTATGCTAAAGGTTCTGTTCCCTCCGGGGCCCTGTGACGGCTGCTCCCAGTGGGTGGAGTTTCACCCCCAGAGCCTACCCAGCCCCACCGGGGATTATACACATCAAGGCACAAGAGAACAGTAGTGGCCCCTGCCTGCCTCCACTGTCCTCGGAACCTGGACAATGGGAGTGGAAACCAGGCACACAGCAGGCCATGGCCCGGCCACAGGTTAGCATTTATTGATCACCAGCGGCACACCACACCAAACAACAACATGAGCCGAGACAGTTGTTAAGACCTCAGTTCAGGTCTGAGTCTGAGCATTCTTAAGCTCTCTAAGAAAGTGCAAGCTGCCATAAGCATCCCTCTTCTAGGCCCAGGTGGGCCCTGGTCCCTGGAAAGTGGCAGTAGCTCAGCAGACCCCACCCCCACCCCCAGTGCCTCATCCAGGAGCTGCGGTAAGGTGGCAGAGTGACCTCCAGGGTGGTACTTGTTTGGGGCCTGGGCTTTGTCCTTTGTCCTTGTCCATTCCTCTTGCTTGATGAAAGCAGGGACCCACTTGCCATGTATCCTGGCAGCTGGGGCCACTGGAGTTCAGAAGTAGGAAGGCCAGACCACTGGTCTCCAAATCCCAGGTCCACGAGTCCTTTGGTCCTGTAGGTCTTGGGCCACCAAATCCGTCTCTAAGCCTTTCCCGTAGTCGGTGGGGGAAGCAAGGACATAGCCAGCTCACCACAGTGCGCAGTCACACCCTCCTGAGTGCCATCTCAGATGGGAAAGGAAGTCCAGCCGCCTTAACACGCGAGCACAAGGCCCAGATGGGAAGCAACTCCTAAAACTCACTCCCTACCGTGTTCCCACTCCTACCAGGCATCCCAACTCACCGGTGCCCACGTCACAGAGAGAACACAGGTGACCTCCAGGGACGGGCTATGGCACCCAATCTTATCCTCTCCCTCTAACTCTCCCTGCAGCCTGGCAGGGACGTGGTGCTTGTGACACCAGAGCAGCAGCGATGAGGAAACCCCAGCCCAGGCCACTGGTAAATGAGGACCTATTGAGGTGGGGAGGACCAGGTTGCAAGGATTCTCTGGGCTCAGGTGGGAGTTCAGTGCGGAGAAGAGGCTCTGCCTGGCTTGTCACTGTCACCAGGTGGTCAAACACGGCAAGGCAGTCACAATGCCCTGCACCTAGCCCCATCCCAGACAGCACTGAAGTGTCACAGTGGCCATGCCAAGCTTCCAACTGGACATGAGGCCAACCTATGACACTTGGCAGAGCCTAGTGGTGGCAGCCTTCTGAAGGGGCAGGTATAAGCTCCTGGGGGCTGAGCTGGGGTATGGATTTCACATGGCAAGAGCAGTGACATGCACAGGGTGCTCCCTGGCTCTGGGGTCAGGGCAGAAGTGACCAGCTTGGTCTCAACATTTTGGAACTAGGTGTGGCAGCTGGCCCTGGTGAGATGCAGAAGGTGAGGCCCAATGAGCGTGCCCCAGCTTGGCTGACACACTGGGAAGACGAGGGCAGGTGAGCCAAGCAGGGTTCCCTGTCTGCCCAGACTCCACCTCTGCCTGCACACAGGCAGTGCCAACACCTTTTGCAGGAGTCTGGCACAGCAAGCCCACCGAGGAGTCCCTGGCTGACCCCTGATTTAGCACAGAGTGGTCACCATTTGCCTACTTCAAAGTTAAACTATAGTAAGAAATAGAAACCACATCCCAGCCTGGCTACCCTCGAGCACGGGTTAGAAAGCAGTCACTGTGGGACAGTTAAGAGACTATGAGGCCGGACATGCTGAGGGTCAGGTGGGCTCTGTGACTCAGCTTCCCCATTCTGTGGTCACTGTGCCATCTGTACCACAACAGCTCGCCAGGCTTTCTCCTTGTCAAACTCCTTCAGGGGGCTTCTGGTCACCTGTGAGAGAGACAGAAACAGTGTCACCAGGGTATCACCCGGATGGGCCACGCCTATGGCAGCACCCAGCCTGCACCTATGTTTAGAGGGCTCTCTGCAAGTAAAATGTAGGAAATCAGTCCCTGGCCTCTAGGAAAGACAGAGCCTTCCCTAGCAACGCCATGTTCCCAGAAGCCATCCCTACCAGCGCCGCTGGCAATGCAGAGCTCAGTGTGGGAGCAGGCTCCAAGGGCAGGTATGTGCCTGGAGACCAAGCAGCAGATTACCCCGAGACAGAGGCGACACACCCCAGATAACGGAGACAGTCGCTGGCCTCAGAGGTCCACCCTGAATCCTGAGGACAAGGAGTTCTGGAATCTGGTGGAAGCAATTCATTCACGGAACTCTCGCCTTGCTGGCCCTCACCCCAAGCCAGGGGCTCTCAAGGAGGGGGGCCTGGGGACAAAGCTAGAGACACCATAGTTGAGGTCACCCAGGGCACGTCCTGGGGCACAGGAGTCCAGATACTTGGGCCTTGGGGTCCCTGCACCTGAATGGCAGTGGGCAGTCTGCCAAAATGGATAGCTCTTTGCCTTTCAGCCAAGCCCCCTGCCTTCCAGCTGTGGGGGGACCAGTATGGAAGGCTGGGGGCAAGGACTGTCCAGACAGCTGTGCCCTAGAAGAAATGGTTGCAGTGACACCCTCAAACCGCCAGCCAGAGAGCGTGGGTGCCCAGTACAGGGAACCCTGTGTGCCAGGCTGGGCAGGCACAGACTCACTCAACCCCGCAGGTCAGCAAGGAAGTGGCCACGATCTACAGGGCACCTGTGGGACCCACCTGTGCCTGGGAGACAATGGGCCTGAAAATACTCGGGAGTGTGTTTGCATTTGCTTAGTTAATGTATTTCACATTTTGCTTCCTCAAAATTTTTCTATTTAAAAATGCAGAGTGGCACGGTGGGTCTCAAAGAACACCAGCCCAAGGGGAGGTCACATGGCACCTTCAGAGGATGTCCGGGAGCATAGGCTACTTACCTCCCCGGGCGGGTGCTCCTGCTGGCTGGGCGGGGCCTCCCAGGACAGAGCCTGCTGCCGGGCGCTGACCTTGAAGCCCACGCACTGGATGGCTGTGCCTGTGTTAAGACCACCCTGCAGCAGCAGCACCAGCAGCAGCAGCAGCAACAGCACATCATAGGACTGTGAGGGAGGCAGAGGGACGTGAGCTGCAAACTGCAGTGGACCTGCAAGTCCCGCACGCCCCCCACATGCCGCACAAGCTCCCACCTGCCTTGGCCTTCCCGGGGAGCAGGCACACGCTACACCCATCCTGTGTCCCAGCCCCTCCAGCAATGGAGTAATGATGGTTCCAGCTCAGTCCCTTCTGCTGCAGGCTCTGCTGGTCTGTGTCCTACAGGTAGGTGTCCATGTGACCCAGGAGGCTGCGGAGCCCGGCAGACGCTGTTCTCCCCACTCTGCCCACACCCCCATCAGCAGCACAGAGCACGTGCACAAACAGCTGAGGAGACACCCTGACTCACACTCAGGGCGACAGTGACGATGACCCTCCCATCCGTGTCAGCAGGAAATATGACACCTTAGAGGCCAGGCTCACCCAGGAAGGTCCACAGATACACACAAGTGCCTTTGCACAGGAGAACCCTGGGCAGAATGCAGAGCAGCTGCAGGCCAAGGCTCCGCCTCTTCCCTGCACAAGGGGGCGGGCTCCTAGCCCTGTTCCCTAGAGCCCATTGAAAAATGGACCAGGACATAAAAAGAGCTTTGTGGGCAAGAAATGCTTATGACCTTAGACCACCAGAGGTGCTCCCCATCCCCCTGCCACGCCTGGGATCCCACAGCCCACCTGCAGGGACTGTGGACAGGCAGGTGCCGCCTTGGCGGAGCAGAACTTGTGAAGATGTACCTCCCTTCTGCCCTGCAACCCCTCTCCCAGCTAATTATCCTGGGGCCCCACTGCTCAGATTCACCTACGAGATCCACCACCTGGAGTTATTCACAACACCAGGTGGCCGCCAACAACTCATCTCCATCCGTGGAGACGGTGCCACCTGTGCACAGCAGCAGTGAGAATATGAAGAGCTCTGATCCCTCGGTACCCAGCACACACTGGGACAGATCACCAAGTTAAAAAACAAAGTGAAGGAGAAGGACCCTAGTGTGCCCCTGTTTTGTCAGAAAGGAAGGAGAACATGGATCACACGTCCACCCGCAAGAGACACAGGGAGACTGGGCCAGCCCAGCTTCTCCAAGGATGCCCTTCGACAGCCTCAGCCAAGCACACCAAGGGGACATTTCCTATAGCCATGGCTGCCCATCCTTAAAGTGAATGGGGTAAAGCAAAAGGAAAACAAAATTATAAAAATAAAAAAAATCAAATAATATCGTGGAAGCAAAGGGAGAGCTTCGGCTCTGCTGGTGGACCAATGGCAGCGAAACTGGCCTCCTGTAATTGAGAGAATTTTGTGCGTACTGTAAGAACAAAGCATTAAATAGATGGCAGTGTAGCTCAGTGGTAGAGGACTCGCGTGTTGTGCGCACGGCTCTGGGTTCAATGCTCACACCACGAGACAAAGTAGGAATAGTAAATGTTATAGGAAACATGTTTGGAGTAAGAACAAAGAGATACAAACATAAAAGAAGTTTTTTAAAAGCCTTGGGGCATTAAATTTGAATCAGAAATACAAGCATAAACTCACAGTCTATGGACACTGTTCACAGCATGGCTTAGAGGTGTGGGCACAGCTCTAGGCACTGTCCCTGTCCCCCCACTGTGACCAGCCACATCTCGGCCAGTACAGATGGGTATCTACCAAGATAGGCTGATGGTCATCCAGGAGCACAGAGCCCCCCTGGCCACGCCTGGGTTGACTTGGATGGCTGAAACAATTCAGTGAAAACCCTGCAGGTCCTCATTGTCTCTCAAGGGAAAAGGAAAACAGCTGCTGCGCTGTGTGTGTGGACCAGGGTGGTATAGGAAGGTGAGACCAGCCTTACCTTCCCTTTTCTCCCAAGGTAAGAGAGCCATCCTGGTAAGACTGGCAGTCACTGCCAGCCCAAGGGAAAGTGCTGGTGTGGGACACCTGTGACAAGCCAGAGCCCTGCCAAGGGACCCTATCTCTCCAGGAGTGGCAGAAACAGGGCCATAGGTAGGGCCACCTCCCTGACAGTCAGAATCACGGGGGGCATGAGCCTGACAGCCAGATGCAAGGTTCCAGCTGTGGGATGGCCATAACAAACACATGAACTATATTAGAATGATCACATAAGGCATGATCATGGGATTGTGAAAGGTAGGGACCAGGGGCTGGAGGAATAGCACAGAGGTTAAAGCAGTTGCCCAGCAAGCGTAAGGCCCTGGGTTCGATTTCCCAGCACCACGTAAGCCAGATATGATGGTGCACACTTGTAATCACAGCACTTGGAAGGCTGAAGCAGGAGGATTGCCATGAGTTTAAGGCCAGGCTGGGCTACACAGTAAGTTCAGGAACAGCCTGGACTACATAGAAAGACCTTGTCTCAAAAAAGAAAGAAAGAATGAATGAAAGAAAAATAGAAAAAGAAATATAGAAGACATCTTATTTCTAGAAATGCTGAAGTGGGCTGGAGGAATAGCTCAGTGGTTAAAGCGCTTGCCTAGAAATGCCAAAGTATAGAAAAGTAGGAGACAATTAAGGACCACCAAAGTAGAACGCTGGTGGCACAGACTGGGGTGCCAAAGTAAGACCCTGGCCTCAGTAGACGATCGCCCACAGGAGCCTGGCATGTTTCAACAGCCACGTCGTGGGACTCAATTCATACCATATTTGCAGAACGCTGGCCTGAAGGAGAAACTGCTATCAAGGAAAACTAAAGTAGCACCTGAGCCTCACCTGCTCTCGGTCAGTTCAAAGTCACTAGAGGTCACACAACTGGGCAGGACACGGCTAGCTTCCTGCCAGCCCTCATCCCTGCTGTCGGTGTTGGGTATCATCACAGTTGCCCAGTTGCTTCCCAGGAGCCTGAGGCTACTTTTGCTAATCGCCTGACTCTTCGTCAGGTCTGCAGATGTTCCACAGGTGACTGAGATGGGACTGAGTCATGACACCTTCACCTTCACAGCGCACCTGTTCCCTCTGCTGTCTCCACCCTCAGGTCACATGTGCACAGGGACGTGGTGACCACTTGAAGGTGCTACTCCAAGACTGCAGTAGAGAGGTAACATGGCCCATTGTCTCCTGGAACAGGTGTGCATTCTTTCCTCTCCTCCCCTCTTTCTGCCCCTACCACCCCCGTGCTTCTCCCGCAGCCACTAATGCCCGACCATCCAGTCCTTCAACCCATCACAGGGCTTGATCCACAGGGAGGTGGGTTTTGTGCAAGATGATGACACCAGATCCACAAAAATGCAACAGCCTCGTGATGAGCTGACTGTGGTCACCCCATAGTCCACGTCTACCACAGAAGGGCACAACTTTTAGAACCATGTCCCTTGCCAATAGGAAATACAGAACCTCAACTCACCCAGTAGCTCAATAAACCCTGCTGCTTTCTCTGCTCGGAGAGTAGCAGCATGGTCCTCTCTCGACCAATTGTCGACTCCCTTCAGCCGAAGACCTAATACAGGTGAAGCCCCAGTACAGGTGGAGCCTCTACCACATAAAGTGCTACCTGTGCAGGAGTGTGTGTGCTTGTGATATTTGGTCCAGTCATGTTTCTACTGTCTCTGGGCCAAAAGAGTTCTTTATCTGGTATCAAGTAAAAGGTCAAGTTGTCAAAATCCAAAACTTTCTCATGGTCTGACCGCCACTGATATAAGCAGCATATGCAAACCAGTGAAGCCAGGCAGGTGGCCCAAGACTACAATCCTAGCACTCAAAAGGACTGCAAGTTTGAGCCCAGCCTGGGTGACTTAGCAACTTAGTAAGACCCTGTTTCAAAATAAAAATACATAATAAATGAAAAGAGCTGAGAATGTAGCCGAGTGGAAAGGCCCTGGCTTTAATTCCTAGACCTAGGGAAAAAGTCACACCACAGGAGCACCCGCTACTTACCACCTGTCAATGTATGTTTGAGGTTTTTCACAATGAATTTGGGAAAGCCGGGACTGGTGACATTGGCCTATAATCCCAGCATTTTGGGAGGCTAACTCAGGAAGTTCACAGGTTTGAGCCCAGCCTGTGAAACTTAACAAGATTCTGTTTCAAAATCAGAAATAAAAATAAAAATGGGCTAGGGATGTAGCTCAGAGTAAATGTCCTGGGCTGGATCCCCAGTACCACAAAAAAAAAAAACCCTAAGTAAACAAAAAATTGGGGAGAAAAGCCATTTATACTGGAAACAAAAAGACGCAGAGTAACTGAGAAGCACATCAAGCTGCATGTTCCGGAGCCTGGAGGAAGAGATCTCGAACGCTACACAAGTCCCACTTAGAGACACTTCACATTAGAGACATGAAGTCACTTTCAAATTCTCTTCAAGTTTATCTATAAACTCAGTGTAATTCCAACCAAAATCTTAATACAGCATATCATAAAACACAACAGCACTCAAATGTTCATGGATGCTCAGAGGGCAGAAAAAACCTAGGCCACTGAAAATAGATGGCCTCCTGTGGGGCTGTGCCAGGAGGAGGCAGAATGGCCCTGAGTCAGAAAAGCAAAAGTGGCCTAGGTGGAAACCAGGGCAGGGCTGCCCACTGGCCAGTACACAGAACAGAGTAGTCAGGGGGTAGGGTAGCCACGCCACTGTGGACTAGGTCCCACCCTGTGCCACAGGCAAGCTGGCTCCATCTACGGCTGACTGTGCAAAGTCCCTGGGCCAGGTCAGCATTGAAGACGTGGCCTGACTGGCCACAGGCTCCTCCTCAGGCTCCTGCCCACATAGCAGGTGGCCCTGTGTCTCTGGAAAGTCAAAATAAAATGAATGAGTTTGACATGGTGGCATAGGCCTCAAGGAGGCTGAGGCAGAAGGATCATAAATTTAAGCCCAACATGAGCAATTTGGTAACTTAGCAGATTCTGTTTCAAAAATCAAAAGTAAAAATTGGGCTGGGAATGTAGCTCCATGCAAGAGCCCTGGAATTAGATCCCTCGAATCACAAAATAAACGAATGAATGAAACAAACAAGGGTGCCTACCTTGATGGCTGGAGGGTAGTCTTTAAAAACCTCTACTACCCTCATCACACTAAAGGACAGGTATCCAGAGGCAGTGAAGAGCAGGGGGGATGTGAGGCTGCAGATGGCAATCAGCACCTCCACCTGGGGGGGAGCAGAAAGTGCAAGGGTGTGACTGGTGCCTGCCCACAGGAAGATTTAACTGACGTGAGCTTGGGGGGCAGTGCTCCTGCTAAGTTCCCGTCCATTAAATCAGAGGGACATACACAATTCTCCAGTGTGTTGAAAACACAAGGTCTCACTTATCTCTCCCACTCCAAGTCTCTTCTTTGACCCTCCCCAGGTCCTCCCAAGTCCTAGGCTAACAGGATGCCCACCTCAAGTCTCAGAAGCAGAAGCCTCCTAGCCTCAGGGTCAGGGCCACCCCCACCAAGACTGGACGCTCACCCTGCAGAGGACTGGGCTCTAGGGCTCTAGAAGCAGACATGGCCCCTCAGAAGGAGGAGGAAACCAGGTGACTGGACACCTCTTTTCCCCTTCCTCTGTGATGAGGAAAGTGCTCCCTTCTGCTGTTTTCAGAGACAGGGAAGCCTAAGACAGGGGTCCTGGGACAGTGGCACACCGCTGGCAGGGTGAAGGTGCAGGCTTGGCCCTACCTGCCCCACCTCAGCTCAGTTGGCCTCTGTCCCCAGCCCCACTGCCTCTATGGAGTGGCATCTGTAACAGCACAGGAGGGACCTAACTCCACCTACCAGACACCTGCTGGGACACTCTGCTGTCACATGACTCGCAATGGCACTGGGAAAACACTGAGAAAACAAGGAAGACTTTAGAGGAAGTCAGAGTCCAGGTTTGTGATACTCCTGCTGTGAAACAATGTTCTTCCCTCCAGTGAAGGAAGCTGCGGCCCCTCCCCGTCTCCCTCTCCCCTGCCCACTGCAGGACAAGGGCCTGGCCTGGTCCTCAGGGTAGCAGGAAGGAGGTGGCCTCTCATAGCCCTCTAGCGCATAGTTCCTCAACCTGGTGCTTAAAATAATGAAGCCTGTAGACAAGCGTAAGGATGGCACTGTGAGTGCCCAAGCCTCCGAACCCCTTCCCTGACAACACCACGCCCATGGCTCTGCATGGCCCCGTGTCCTGCTGCACAGCCTTCACGTGGCCAATGTGGAGCCATGCCTAGTGACGCAGGTGCAAGGAACGGCGCAGCAAGCCCACCTTCCCGTCCCTGGGTGTCCCAGTGTGTCCTTTCCAGGGTCATTTCCTGACCTGGGACCCATGGTGTAGCCATGCTGGTGCCCTATATCTGTTCCTCAAGGATGTGGCTCTGGCACCCTCACAGCTGGGGTGACTTGAGGCACAGGGGCTGCAGGTACAGACCCCCTTCCACTGTGGGGCAGCGCTTCTTCACACCCGGATCAGAGGTTGCCCATGTCTCCCCTGACCCCTTCAACCTAGAGATGTCTCTTTCTGGAGGTGGAATTGAGTGCTTGGCCCAGCTGCACACAAGACAGCAGAGGGGAGGAGGGTGAGAGGTACTGAGGGCCAGACCCCTGCTGTCACACCTGGGGCTCCAGCAGCCCAGCACATCCCCACATCCCCCCGAGTCCTGACCCCCTGTGTCTCCCAGCTGTCTCATTCCATCCCTGTCCTCTGCAAAGGGGAAGGAAGCACCATGCCAGGGCGGTGGCCATGGCCCCGTGGTGACTGACCCTTTCCATGGCAGGAACAACCAGAGCCGGATGGTCCAGGAAGGGCCGGCGTTTGTCAGCCGCTCCGGTGAGATGTGATGGGGGGGGGGGGGGTACTGATGAGGGAGCCGGAAAGCTGTGAGTGCAATTGCCCTGGGTTGGGGGAACCACATATGCTACAAGAGTGGGCTGGCCCGGGTCAGGAGGCTAGGGTATCCCCACAGGGTCTTTCCTGAGACTGGTATTTCCAGCAAGGCCTCCAGCTGAAACTTTAGCAAGTACAGAGGAGGGACCTGTGGATGGAGGACAGCCAGTTAGGAAGTGACTGGCATGGTCCCAACAAAGTCACGAGGAATGGGGAAGGGCTCAGCCTTCAGCCCATGGGGCCCAGGGCCCCTGCCTGACTGGTAGTCTCTGCTATGTCCCCAACAAGCCATGAGGTGTGGGGAAGAATGTGGCCTCCAGACCATGAGTCCAGAGATCCTCGAGTGGTCTCTGCCATGGCCTCTGTAGCAGTCTCTAAGAGAGGACTTGATGTCCTTCCAGGAAAATCCTCCTGGAGTCCCATGCTGCCTCCCTGGGGTCCCATCTTCCCTGCTGTATCCTCCACTGGAGGAGGGACCCTACACAGGGGATTTTGGCTGCCAGGACGGCACTTGTGAGGCCTATGGTGGCTCCGTGAGAGGAATGTGTGGGGTCCCTGGAGGCGGAGGCGTCAGGGATGACCCTATCAGCTGGGCTGACTGTGGATTGGAGCGAGTTGGAGGCAGAATCTTTCACCATAAACTTTTCTCTGTCCTCCGGAAGCTCCAGGATATAACTCCATGCCACCTCCATGTCTGACTGTGGAGGCAGGGCAGCCCGCTGCTCTTATCCTGTGACAACTGGGCTCGGGCCATGCCCAAGTGCATTCTCAGTCTCTGTGGTTGCTCAGATGAGTGGCCCCACCCCATGCTCAGCCTTGCCCTGTCCCCAGGGACCCTGGGGTAGATGAGTCCTGGTGCTCAGGCTCACTGAGATTGCATTCACTTTGCTGACATTTTTTGACAGATTTTGTGTCAACATTCATAAGAGATCTGGGTTGATGGCATAGGCCTGTAATCCCAGCACTCTGACAGGCTGAAGCAGGACAACTGCGTGTTTGAGTGTAGCCTGGCAACTTAATGATTTAGTAAGACCCTATCTCAAAATAAAAATAAAAAAAAGAAAGGGCTAGGGATATAACTCAGTGTGATGTCCCTGTGTTCAATCCTCAGCATTGCAAATAATAATAATAATAATAATAATAATAATAATAATAATAAAAAATAAAAAAAACATCATAAGAGATACCGACCTGTCAGCAATTTATTTTTGGATGGGATTTTGCCATCCAAACTTGGGTTTGGGTGGCAAACCCAAACTCTTGGATTCATTCAGTCATCCTGCCTCAGCTTCCCAAGCAGTGGGGACTATAGGTATGGGCCATCATTCCTGGCTATTTTCTTTTCTGTGGTTTTTTTTTTTTTTTTCTGGCTTAGAATCGGCATTGTGACTGTTTCTTAGAATGAGTCAGAATCAGTTTTTGAAAAAGTTTGAGAAGCATTTGGTGCCAGTTCCTCTCTAAATGTGCTGCAGGTGAGCGCAGCACCGTGTGCACGCTTTGGGTGTGCACGGGCGACTCGAGTCACAGGGAAGGCAGGTCAGAGTGTGACGTGTGATGTGACAGCAGGACCACGTGTCAGATACATCCTGTGCCCTGGCATTGTGCTAAGCATTTGCTGTAGGAACATTTAATTAAAAACAGAAATATGTTACATCTTATGAAATATGCTATACATTATAAAACTGTGTAGAATAATAAAATAATTGGCTCTTAAGAAAAATAATGAAAGTAATGTAAAATGATAACAGCAGTCAATATAAACCCGACCTTGACTCATTTAGTCCTCAGCTCCCCAGTTTGGCTTCACAGGGCCCCACCCATGCCCCCCCCCCCAGGTGTAGATGCCCAGAGGTAAGCCATCCAGCTGGCCACCTGCTGGATCTGAGGACACAGCAAAGAACTGGGCCATCAGCCAGGCAGTACTCACAGCTACTAAGATCCAAAAGAATGTCGCCGAGAGGTGTGGGCTGGAAACGGCATCATCCACATTCAGAGCAATGACCCCGCCGAGGACAGCAGAGACTCCAGCGATCACCTCCACCACCTGTGGGAGACAACAGAACAGCACCACCTCGCCGAGGGTCTGTGCCAGCCATGAGAGGACACCTCAGATGCCCAGAATGCAGCGTGCAGGCATGGGCCTCCCAGGGCTGGCCACAGCTTGTGGGCTGCTCTACCACCAGAGGAAACCCAAGGACTCCAGGAGGAGACAGGAAGCCTACCCAACCCACAGCCCAGTGCCACACAGAGCCCAAGCCAGCCTGACAGCAGGGCTATGCGGCTCCAGCTGGAACCAGGCCAGGTAACCAGGCCTCTCACCTGCAGAAGGCACAAGATTCAGGAAGAAGAAGGAAAACTAGACCCCACCTGAGAGCAACCTCAACACTGGACAGGGAATTAGGAAGCAGGAGCATTATTGCAAAAGCAGGTGACAGGGTCACCGCAGACGGCACGATCCATTCCAGAGAAGTGCCGACCAGGATCCCCTCCCCGGCAGAAGCACCTCTCAGGAAGAAGAGAATCAGTGAAGAGACAGAAGACACTCTCTCACCAGACATCTAAAGAAATGTGCTTTGTGTAGAAGAGAAACTGAGCCAGGAGGGAGGACACAGTCACCCAGGGAGCAGGAAGTAGACCCTGGCTGGATGAAGGTGTCAGTCAGACAGCACAGTGTCACAACCCCAGGAGGAGAGGGATGGCGGGAGCAACGAGGGGGTGAGCCGGGCTGCTGACCGCCACAGACAGGTGCTCGTCTGTCTGCTGGGCAGGCGCAAGAAAGCAGGTGGGAGCCTCCCAAAGACCTTCACGGGTGTAACTCCCTGCCCAAACCCACAGGAGCAAGCAAGGGAGAGGCTTCAATCCATCCAAAAGAAGAGAGGGGAGGAGCAGGAGGCAGCATAAACAAATCCAGGGAAACAGAAAATCTAAAAATGCCAATAACTGCTCTCCAGTGGCCACATTTCGCAGCTAAAAAGACAGAAAAATTTAAAAAATCAAGCTATGAGCTGTTTGTTAGAAGCATACAACAATATAATGAGAACAAGAGAAATCAAAAGTCAGAAGGAGAAAGATTCCTTGAGCAAACATTAAAGAAAAGATCGCTGGTGCACTTGAATCAATCCATATGGATTTTACAGCAAGGACATTATTAAAGATAAAGAGGCCCCTACACAGTGATGGTGAAAGTCACATTCCTCTGGGAGCAAATCTTAGCTTGTCTGAAACTACAAACATGAGTTCCAAAATCTACACCAGAAAGTGATAGAATGACAGAGAAATCGGCACTACCACCCTCAGGTAGGAAAGGTTTTAACCAATCTTTCACTAATAGGACTCATAATCTAAAACCAAAAACAAGAAAAAATACAAAGAGCACCTAAGACTCAGACACAACTACAGAAGGAGGGGCTGTCCCTCAGGGCTGGCCAGCAGGGCCACGCCTGCATCCTACATCTATGTCAAACCCCAGGGACCCCTAGAAACTCAAGACCTGGCACCTTCAAGACCCTTTTTCTGTCAAGTGCCATTTGGATATTTATGGCATCCTTTGAAGGATGTAAGAAATTACCAGTTTAAAAGTTAGCCTGCTGTATTTGGTAAAGAATTTAGTGAACTCACCCCTACACATCCCCCACCTATTTTAACAGGGGATATTTCAATGTCAACAATGCTGTAACCTGGAATGCCGTAAATGGACTGACGGGTCTCTCTCATACAAGGCCGAGTGCATTGAATACACAATTTTGTTTGTGAACATCCCCCTACCCGGCCTCCCAAAAAGCTAAAATAAAACAACAATGAAAGTTTTCTTACAGAGTAGGATTTCAGGACCCGAGAGGGAAATGTCACTTCATCCAAAATGTTGGTGGTACTGTCAGAGATGGGACCCTGGAAAGAAGCAGTCATGTCAAGCCATGCCGCTGTGGTACAGGGCTTCAGCGTGGTGGCCACGGCTGGGCCCCACGATAAAGTCATTAATGTCCTGTGATATCTCTGGGGGCCAAGTGATGGAGGCCACAGGTGGGGACCAGTCACAGCGCGCAGTGGTCTCCATCTCCTTAAGGACAACCACCTGCCTCCGCCATGCCAGCTTCCTGCACAGCCTGGGTTGTACCCACCTCAGGGGTCACAAGGGCCACTCACCTTCTTCTTCCCGCAGAGCTCCTCACTGGACCGTGCAGAGATGATCACAGTGGCCGCCATTAGAAGCTCCAGCAGGAGCAGCAGGATGAGGTTGAAGTTTATCTGTGTGTGGTATGGGGGGGTCACCCCTTCCCAGGAAACCCCACCATGTCCCCCCCACAGGTTCCCCACCATGAAGTCCTGGGCCTCACGCCCCTCTGCCTCACAGCAGGCTTTGTGGCGGCTGGTATACACATCATCCTTTCTCAGAGCCTGGAGGAGGCTGTGAGCATGCTGGGCCACGGGGCTGCATCTGCCTGCCCCACAAACAGCCCTCCCGTTCCCATAGAAGCCTGAACACAACATTACAGGAGCTTTGCATGCTACTGCTGAAGACCACAAGGCAAGGGATAGGAAGCTGTACCAACTAGCACACCTATCAGTGACCAGAGGGCCACCTGGGGTCTAGGTGGGGTTTAGGGCTGTGGCTTAGTCAGGTGGCACTTGCCTGACACATGCAAGAACCTGAGTTTGATCCCCAGCACCAGAAATAAACAAACAAATAAATGAAAGTCAACATAATTAATAGTTCAACCAATAAGATTAGAAAAGAAAGAATGTAGAACCATATTCAACTAATAAAGAGCCTCAGAATAGACAAAGTAGTTGAGCCCAGTGGCTCATACCTGGAACCCCAACTACTCAGCGGCTGAGGCAGGAGAATCACAGGTTTGAGATCATATGTAGCAAGACCGTGAATCAAGATAAACAGGCTGGTGGTAGAGGTCAGTGGCAGAGTACTTGCCTAGCATGTACAGGGCACTGGGTCCAGTCCTTAGCACTAAACACACACACACACACACACACACACACACACACACACACACACACTCAGGTATGCGACAACCCCATAAAATAAAAACAGGAGGCACTGGAGGAATAGCTAGGTGGTTAAGGCACGTATGCCCAAGGCCCTGGGTTCAATTCCCCAGCACCACACAAACTGAGTGCGGTGGTGCATTCCTGTAATCCCAGCACTTGGGAGGCTGAGGCAGGAGGACTGCCTTGAGTCCAATGTCAGCCTGGGCTCCACAGTGAGTTCAGGGCCAGCCTGCACTACAAAACAAGATCTTGTCTCAAAAAAAGCAATAACAAGAACTCAAAACAAGTAAATTAACAATTATAGGTAAAGAATTTAACACACTCTTTTCAGAAAATGATTCCATTTTTTCCAGAAAGATAAAAATAAAAGAACTCTTAAAATCAAAGAAACACTATTTTAACCATGTCTCTTACTTTCTGTATCTCTGAGGTTTTGACATCTGGGGCTGTGCTGGTCCTGGGCGGCTGCACTCTAGGGTGGCTAATTCCTAGAGTTGACAATGATGTCATATGCAGACCACTCGCTCACAGCCCGCACAAGGGGCCACTGTCCACTCTGGGCAGAGAGCAGGTGACCACAGACAGCTGTGTGGCCAGCACCCATGAAGGTTATCTAAACCAGCTGATCCTAAGCCTTTATCCAGCCCGCCCGCTCCTGTCCATGGATGCCTGTGTCTCTCTGACTCCCTGGCCTGGGCTGACCCAAGTGTGACCCCCTGTGGCCTGTGTGGGTGGTGCCCCCTCCTTTGGCACTGGGCAGCAGACCCTTGTCTTTTCTACTTTGATGGGCGCCTCCTGATCTGTCCTCAGCCCACTGGACAGTAATCGCTCCCACATTGTAAAACGAACACTCTTGATCACCTATACAGCTCTCCATGCAAAGCAAAATGGAATTTCACTCTTTATTTCAACTGTGGTTCACTAATAGGACTATCCATCTGTTATGGCCTCAAATTCCAAACAATCAATGCACCTGGGGTACATATTTTGACCATAATATAATATTATTGGAAGTCAACAGTAAGTGGGTGGTTTTCAACAAGGCTGTTTCTTCAGGATCCTGAGAAGAAGCAGAAGAGCACACCGAGGAGGTGTAGGAAGAGGGCAGTCACAGAGAAGCGAGCTGGGATGCAGAGGAGCCAGCGAGGGTTGGGGACACTGGCCCTGTCTGAGGTACCCTGTCTAACGTGAGCAGACGCGGAGCCAGTCTGTGTGCCCGGGCGGGAGGCTGAGCACAGCGCGGACAGCCGCTCTCACAGATGCTCTTACAAACTTAAACATTCATGATACTATCCAGCTACGTTTCCTGAGGACCTCAGTGAACTTGTTCTAAAACATATTTCAAATGAGAAAGGTCAGGCTTGAAAATGAGTAGGGAGGACATTTCCTGAGATGAGCTAGGCTTGGGCCACTTGTCCTCTGTCACCCTCACCTTCACAGGATGCTCCTGTGTCGTTAGGCACAGAATAGCTTCCCATAGCTGCTCCTTCTCCATTCCGGTCTGGGTCTCTGGTGGGTAGGCAGTGAGTGTCCATCACAGGTGATGGGCCCTGCCGCATGCCAGGTCACTGACTGCAGCCCACACAAGGGGTAGCTCCAGCGGATCCCATCCAGGGAAGGCTCTTCTGCCCCCAACTGGGCCTCCTCACTGTTAGGACAGCTTCCTAGTCACCTTGGTAGTAGGGGAACACATCCCTAACCCACACCTTCCCCAGACTGCAGGTATCTTGGCCAAAGGAGTGTCTATTCTGGGGACCCCAAAGGTGGTTCTCCTGCCTGTCTTGTCCTCCGGTGTGACCCCGTGTGACCAGGATGACCTTAAGAAAGAAACATTGCAGTCTTCTACCAAATAGTTGGCAATTCTCTCATTAGGTGGCCTCCCAGGAGTTATGGATGCTTAAGTCTATAAAATGAGGTCTGAGTTTAGGATATATTTTCAATTTTTGTGTTGGTTAAATTAAAGTTTCACATGATTTTCACCTCCAGCAACCTCCCTACATGTTCTTAATAATTCCAAAGTCAGGCAAGCAGGCACTGCCTCTTCCCCACACAGCAGGCCGCATGGTCCTTTCAGATCCTCATGTGTCCTTCTTCTTGCTTTATGACTGATGAGGACATCCTGGTTTCCAGTGAGATTCCTCTTTTTGGGAGCTTCAATTCAAATGGCAATGCATTCTCATGTTTCTAGTAGTACACAGCGTGACCACGTCTTATCATCAAAAGCATCACAGACTTTAGGAAATGGAATTACATCACTGGGGTTTTTGCAGTGCTGAAGAACTGGGTCCTTGCATATGCCACACAAGAGCTCTGCTACTGACCACACCCTCAGCCCTGTCACTGTTCATTTTTAGGAGCTATCATGGAACAGACGTTACAATGTTACTCATCAATAAATCCACCCATCAGAATCACTGAAAAAGAGTTCAACAGAGATGATTTTTATTTTTGAGACAGGGTCTTGCTCTGTAGTCAAAGTGGGTCCTGAACTCACTATGTAGCCTAGGACAGCCTTGAACTCATGGCAATCCTTCCGCCTTGACCTCTCATGGGCTGGGATTATGGGTGTGCACTAATGTGCCTGGCTTATGTGGTGCTGGGGAACCGAACTCAGGGCCTTTCTCTTGCCAGCCAGGCACTCTCACTGCTAACTGAGAGATGATTCTTTTCTTCGGGAATAAAAGCAAAATCCTTAATGTTGGTCAAACTCAACAGTGATGACAGACACTTGCCACTTATTTCTACCTTGCCCTATGACACCATCAACACCCTGGATGCAAACAGAGCCCTGGCACCCGGAGGTCAGCAGGAGGGCTCCATTTTACTTGCGATCCAGACCCATCCCAGGACTCACGTTTACTGCCGACGGGTTCAGGACGAGTTTGCACCCAAACCAGATCAAGCACGTGGTGGTGACAGCAAAGGTGGAAACAAATAGTATCTGAAAGTTGGGAATCTGGAAAATGAAGCAGAGGGGGCTTCCTTCTGTGAAGGCCAAAGAAAAGAGGCCATGTCCATAAATTCCAAGTCAATGTGGACCCTAAGGGCTGACTGTAAGGATTGCCCTGCTGGTGAAGGGACAGAAAACCCTACCACTGGGGGTGATTCCTTGGTGGGCCCCACCTGCCCACGTGCCTGTACACCTGTGGGCACACACCTATCCGCGCACACGTACCCCATTAGCCTGCCTCCCTGCCCCACCACCAGGCTCTCTCTCAGAAGCTGCTGATTTGCAGCAGCTGCAAGGGAGCTGGACTCACTGAGTTGGCGCTCCTCCTGGAAACAGCGAAGCTCACAATGGCTGAGGGGATGCACTGAAAAGACAGCAGAGCCTGGTGAGCTATGGCATCGAAACAGGCCTTGCCACTGACAGCTATGTCTCCAGCTCATGGTTTAGCTTCTGATTTTGAGACAGGGTCTTGCTAAGTCACAAGTGGCCCAGGCAGGGATGGAACTTGGTATCATCCAGCCTCAGTCTCCCAGAGTGCTGGGATTTCAGGCCTGTACCACCAGGGCCGACCACAATGACAACCTTAAAATCATACACTGTAAGGCTAGAGGTGTGGCTCAGGAACAGAGTACTCGCCATGCACTGGAGAAGCCCAGGTTCCATCCCCAGCACCACAAAAAACTAAAACAAGAATCACACTTGAGCCTAGGGGCATAGCTCAGGGGTTAGATCACATGCCCTAGCAGGTTCAAGGCCCTGGGTTTGATCCCCTAGCACCACACAAAAATTAGGTGGGAAAGTGGAAAGGGTGCAATATATAAATTTGAAAATTTTAAAAATCAAAATTAGCCCATAAAATTTTAGTTAGGTGTTGGCAGCACATGCCTGAAATCCCAGCATGCAGGAAGCTGAGGCAGGAGGATTGTCATGATGTTGAGGCTGACCTGAACTACAAAGCAAGACCATATCTCAGAAAATAAATAAATAAATACTAGCACTTGAACTTCTGGAATAATCTGAGTCACAGTAGCAAAAAAGCGTTGCCAGCCCACCTGGTTTAAGGGGTTCCCTTGACATTGACAAGCCCCCAACTTAAAAATTATTCTGAAGAAAGTATTCTATCTGGCTGGAAGAATATTTTCTTGGAAGCCAGAATGTAACTATATATTTATTCCTTTATTTAATAGAAGTGAGGATTAAGCCCAGGGCCTTCACACTGAGCTATATCCCCAGCCCACTTTTATTTTTGGCTATGGGACAGCATGTTGCTAAGTCAGGTGTGCCACTATGCCTGGCTCAGAGGTCACTTAGGGTTGCACGAGATCTGGCACGGTCTCAGGAAGAGCTTCTAGAAGGAGAGAGCAGGCACAGAGAAGGCGGAATGTCCCCTGAGCTCAGGGTTCTGTGGACTCAGGGTTCCTCTTTGGACCTTGCGCTCCAACACTGTGACTTCCAAGCAGAGGAGGGGCACTGGGAGCAGAATGCTAGGGCAGCGGGTCAGCCGGATCAGCTGGGCCCAGGCTGATGTTCTTCCTGTGGGCAGCAGGACCCTGGCCCTGGAGGGAACATCGACGGGTCCTCTGAGGGATGGAGACCTCAGAAGGCATCCCCATTGGGTATTAGATGGGGCAGGAGAAGCCCAGACTAGAACATGAGTGGGCATCAGGTTGCAGGGCTGGTGCAGGCCAGCCGGAATCACACTCAGGAGTCTGAGGGCCAGCACTGGAGGCTGGGAAGCCAACTGTGGGGAGGGCAGGGACGCCCGAGCGAGGACACAGCTCCTCTGAGGTGAAAGGCCTCTCCCAAACCTGAGGTCAGAAGTCACTGGGATGCTGGCATGGGCTCTGCTGCTGTGAGGGCACAGGTCGTGGAGGGCTACAGAGAGTGACAGGACGGTCCACTCTTCCCAGGAGCTTCCTTTCAAGGGCGCACAGGACAGGCAGCACCAGGCCAGAGGATAACGGAGGCCCCTGTCTTTGTCTACCTTTCCCCATTTTATTGATACGTATATGTGCAATATATAATGTTTACATTACTCTGGAGTATTTTGTGTATATACATATCGTGGCAAAATTATAAGTTCTTCTCCTTTCCCTTTTCGACCCTCCCAACCGCCACCAGTTCCCATTATTTTCCTTTATTAGTTTTATGAAATGGCTGTTTTCTGGGTTTCTCATACTGGAGAAGGCATTCGACATTCAACCTTCTGCTTCTGACTCACGTCCCTGAGCATGATGGTCTCAGGTTGCTTCCATGTACCTACAAAAGCCTCCAACCTATCTGTCTTTACAGATGAGTCGTATTCTATTGTACACAAATACCACAATTTGTGCATCCATTGGTCTGTTGGTGAGTATTTTGGTGTCTTCCACATTTTAGCTCTTGTTAGTTGTACTGCTGCAAACATGAGCATACATGTGTCTCTGTTATATGATGTTTTTAACTCTTGTGGGGAAATTCCCAGAAGAGGTATCACTGGACCAAAGGTGATATTTATTTCCAATCTTTTGAGAAACTTCCATACTGCTTTTCATAGTGGTTGTACCAGTTTACATTCCCACTAGCAGTACAGAAGGGTTCCTTTTAACCTACACCATTGCCAGCAATGATGGCTGTTTGAGTTCTTGCTATCCGCCATTCTCTCTGGTGTTAGATAGTATCTTAGTGATGTCTTGTCCTTGTCTATCAAGGAACAAGCCAGGCATTGTGGCACAGGCCTGGAGTTTTAGCACTCTGACAGACTGAGGCAAGAGGATCACAAGTTTGAGCCCAGCCTGGGCAATTTAATGGCTTGAGAAGACTTTATTTCAAAAAATAAAGTGGGAGGGGCCTGAAGAAATGGGATCGTGGTTAAAGTACTTGCCTAGCAAATTCCAGGCCCTGAATTTGATTCCCTAGCACCACATAAGCTGGGCACGGTGGCAGATGCCTGTCCAGCATGTGGGAGGCTGAGGCAGAAGGACTGCTGTGAGTCCAAGGCTAGCTTGAGCTATATAGTGAGTTCAGGATCAGCCTGGACTACAGAGCGAGACCCTGGCTCAAAACAAGCAAACAAATAAGCAAAAAAAAAAAAAAAAAAAGACACAATCCAAAAATAAAAAACAGAAATGGAGATGTAGCTCAGTGCAAAGGCCCTGGGTTCAATCCCAGTGGTGGGGAAGGGCAGGGATGGAGGGGAAAGATACAGGCTGCTGATAGGAGCTGCTAAGATACAGGGTTTCACTAACTGGACAGGAAGGGGTAAAGGGTGAGGGCCTGGAGGTCCAGGACCTCAAGACCCAGGGGGAGCTTTGAAGAGGCTCCATGGCCCAGCCCAGCATGGGCACATTCAGACCCCAGGGTGGCTTAAACTGGCCAGACAGTGGAAATCAGGTGTAGTGGGTCCTGGGGATTAGTGGCTGTCCCGTCTATCCCAGGAGGACCAGTGCCTCCAGCCTGGACTCCTCACTATAGGGTCACTGAACATGGCACTGAACTCCATACGAGGGGAAGATTACCTGCCAGCGCCTGAGGCTGTCCAAAGGGGTGGCAGGACATTAGACACCTAAGTCTGTGTCCACATGGGCTTGTGCAGAACAAAGTGCAGAACCATTCATGGGTAAGATCTTCCAAGCAAAAAACTAAAGTCCCACGAGAGACTAACCCTCAGAACAGCCACTAACCTCCAGGACCTGCTGCACCTGGCTCCATTTCAAAGGACAGAGATTTATAAATCTCAGAGCACAGAAATTCAAGTGCACAATACTCAGAAGAAGTGAAATACACCTCAGAAGGAAACAGGAGGCGAGCCAGGTACCACTGGGGCAGTGCTTACGGAGCCGGCAGCACACCGCAAGTAGTCCATCTCAGAGGGAAACACATTCCCCAGGTACAGCGAGAAGCCGGAGGTCACAAGAAGGCAGCTCTGCCAAAGAGCAATGGAAAGGCGGCTTAAAAGGTGGCTCCGAGATTAGACACTCAAAGAACAAGACACCATTGGACCACGCACGACTCAGCTGTTCTTGTACATTAACCAATGAGCTCATAGCCTCTAGCATACCCACGCCTGGATCCCGCCTAAATTGAGCTCCTCCCTGAAGGACTGAAACAGCCCAACCATGGCCCAGAAATGGCCCTCCCTCCCCCTAGTGCCAGGGCAGGGACTGCCACACTGTGATCTGGGGAACAGAGGAGACAGCATCAAAATTCAAAGCCAGAAATGGCGCCTCACCCCAGAAAACACCTTCACCCAAACCTGTACAATTTCTGGGGCTTTAGGATTCATCCCAGAACAGCCTCAGAGTCTGGAAAACAGGGCCACTTGTCTGCTCCCTCTGCAGAAGTGAATCCAAATCAAGCTCTGGGAGATGACAGAGGGACCCAGATCTGCAGGCTCCCGAGCCATGTGGGGCCGAGAGGAGGGCAGGGTGTCAGGCTTTCCCTTGAGATATAAATCACTACCCAGAGTGCGGCAGGCCGTGGGGCAGGCAGGGCCATGGAGCACGTGGGGGTGGGGAAGGGCCTGACCCAGGGACAGGAGGAGTCCCAGTGTGGATCTTAGCTCCCAGCCCAGGCCCCACGAAACCCAGGGTCCCACCACACAGAGCCATGTTCCATGGTATAGTCCCTCACTACTGGGCTCCCTGGCCCACCACATGGCCCGTTCAGATCCTGGCTGTCCCCACACCATGCCTAAACATCCCAGAGCCCCAGGAGAGCCCCTCTGGTATTTGGCCTGCTCTGCCCTCCAGTCTGGCCCCTCAGGCCCCCGTCTCCTTCTGCTCTAGGGATCGGCCTCTCACCTTGGCCAGACTTGGTGTAGGCCATACTCCACAGACCTGTGGCCCACCAGAGTCAAACTGAGGCCACCACCCTGGTCTCCAGGCTGACCCTGTGGCTCAGTGTGCCCTGGCCATCCTTTCCATCGTGGCAGAGCCACAGTATGGGACTGGCACAGGCCTATGAGGTAGACTACAGTTGAGAAAAACACCTCAGAAGGCAGAAGCAAAATAAATATTAGCAGCATCCACAAGGCCTCAGAGGGACCTGCCTCCACCCAACCCCCTGAGAAAGGGCCACATTCAGGCCCAGGGTCCCGCTGTAGGCTCTGGGCCACAGCTGCCACCGGAGGGATGCAGCCCTCACGGGATTCCGAGGCCGCTGCTGAGCGACTCACCCCCATCAGCACAGAGAAGAGCCATGTCCTGTAGCCAAGGCAGGAGGGCAGCCTCCTGGGCAGCGGGAGGTCCTTGGGCTTGGCGCCGGAGCCGTAGCCTCCAGGGTCCTGCCGGCCTGCGTCCTGCCGGCCCCGTTCCAGCGTAGGCGTCCGGTCATAGCCCATCTCCTCCCTGAACTGTCCCTCTCGCGTCATGGCTCTGGGATGGCCACACCAGAGTGGGTACCGCTACTGGGCTGACTCTCCCCACGTCGCAGCCACCGCCCACTACGTGAGACAGAATTGCCTGCAACACTGACCACGGAGAAACGTCAACTGCCAAGGGTTCTTGCCACAAAACACTTGTTAGGAACATAGGTAAGTTGGTCACACTGAAGTGATAAGAATCTGAGGAAGAAAATTAGCCCTCAATTCTACTTGTGAGTAAAGTTGTGTTCCCAGAAAGACAAGGCCAAGGGTCTGGACGTGGGGCTGGGTTCCAGCTGACTTGTGTCACTCACCTGGGTCCTCAGGTACAAGACATCTCAACCTCCATTAGCAACTTCCTTTATGAATCCCATGCTACTTCGGGGACCCACGGTACCTTAAATCAGGGGGCGACTGAACAGATTCAAAAGATCCATCTCCTCCCAGCTTATGCCTGCATGCTTACCTCCTCCGCAGTCTGCAGCCCTGGCGAATGCTGGTCTCTGGGTGAGGGGCTCCCAGCAAGAACTATTCACAGTTGGAACAAAAGATCAGCAAAACTGCACTTAAGCCAGGACAAGTCCACCACCTCCTGAATGTCAATGAGGACCCAGCAAGTGGGTCCCAGAAATGCTGGTTGTATAACTGCTGGCTCAGAGCTGTTGTAGCCAGACTCAGGAAGACAGGACCTTCCTGGACCTATTCATCACAGACCTGCCAGTTGGGTATCTCGGGGGGAAGAAGTGGCACTGAGAGACGAGTCCCCTGGGTATGGGTCCTGATCAGACCAGTGTCAGCCCAAGTAATTGAGGCAAAGGTCACAACCTACCTCTCTTCCAGTGGCATTTCGGTCCCCCATGACTCCTTGATAGACGTCTCCTTCACAAGGTCACATGAACTTTTGTGTTCTCAACTTGGCTCAGCTGGCCTGGGGCTGCTTGGGATTCTGCCATGGGGTTCCCGTGGCAGCCTGGAGGACTGGCAGGCACTCTCTGGATACACCTTTTATTCCTGCTCACCAGGCAGGGAAAAAAGACATGAGCGTTTCACCCAGAGAAACAGGCACCCTGCCAGTTACAGCGACAATTTCTTGTGCACACTGTAAAAAACGTTCAGAACAAAGTACTCTGAAAAAAAAAAAAAATCTCCCCTCAAACCATGAATCCACATCAAATCTGAGCACAGACGTTGGGTTTCAAGTCACAGAGGCTCCGCTGTCTTAGCTTTTCAACTAAACAAGAAGTGCTAGAAATGATTCTCATGATTTCCTATAAAGTTAAGAACTTGTTTGAACTTGACTGAAAAACTTCCCTTATTTCTGTAGTGGATTTTCAAGCCATCAGTTAGAATTAGTGGGGATTGGTTCCAAGGGACTGAATCTGTGTTTCCTTTTGTTGAAGAAAAACATTGAGAGGCTTTCATCGATTTTGTGCCTTTTAAAAGTTGCTCTCCACAAAGACATCCCAGCAAGCTGTCTTGCATCGGAAGATGCTGAGCGAATGCCACAGGGCCTGCGCTTTCTCACTCTTGCGGACTGGACTGGCCTGTAGAACAAGTCCTGGTCTTGAGCACAGTCTTCAAGCTATGTTCTATAAAATTCCCATCTCTGCTTACTGAGTCCTAGTTGTGCTCCTGTATTTACACAGACCTGAGGAAATTTAATAGCAGACAGTATGCCTGTGGTCCTTCCCACATGCAGTCAGTTGGTGTTCCCAAGGGGACACAGGCACAAGAGCCAACAGACTGGTGTGTCACATTGCTGAAGAAAAGCTGGGCAGAGGGATAGGAGGTCAGGAGGAGGCACTAGGGCCAAGGCATGCCACAGGCGAACAGGGGAAGTAGAAGAGCTGGAGTGGACATCAAGTGCAAAGTCCCTGGGGCAGCAGAGGCAAGGCTGAAGGAGGGCTGGTACCAGGTCCTGGGAAGTAAGATACAGGAGGCATGCTGATAGAAGACACCCACACAGTGGCTTTGGCTGCAGTGAATGTGCTGGGGCCAGGGAGAGGCGCTGGTGGGTACTGAGGTAGCAGTGCTGGCAGTAATGAGAAAGACCCAGGGCTAGGGTGGCCGGCTAGAGTGAGGGCACGAGTTTCGTCCTGGATACAAGGAGGCCATGATGTTTGTGGGGTGTCAGTGTGGGAAGGCAGGGAGTCTGGGTCCAGGGTGGCAGCGTAG
This sequence comes from Ctenodactylus gundi, assembly GCA_004027205.1. Lineage (NCBI taxonomy): Eukaryota > Metazoa > Chordata > Mammalia > Rodentia > Ctenodactylidae > Ctenodactylus > Ctenodactylus gundi. The sequence continues at coordinate 81,344 of PVKB01000201.1, forward strand.
GGTGGCAGAGCTCAGGGACAGCCTGCCTGTGGCACCTCGGCCCCTGGTGAGAGGCCCCATGGACCTTGCACTCCCATGATACACAAAGGAAATTACAAAATTAATGAAATGAAGATACAGGTGAAACTTGGTGGGATGCAGCTAAGTCAGAGACTATAGAGAAAGTCAGTTTTAAACGCTGACATTTTAAAAATAAAAATGTTCCAAAATTATCTAATTTTCCACCATGAGAAGATGGAAAAAGCACAAATTAAACCAAAACCTACAAGTAGAAGGTGAGAATAAAAAGAGGAAATCACTGAAATATTAAAGACTTATTGTTTATACAATAAAGATCAATGAAACCAGGAGGTGCTTTTTGAAAAGATAATAAAAATTAATGATTAGGCTAATCAAAAAAATAAATAAATAAAAGAAAAAAATCAAAGAGCCAGACTCAGACAGGCTTATATTCCCAGCACTCTGGAAGGCTGAGGCAGAAAGATCACAAGCTCAAGCCCAGCCGAGGGCAAGTTAGCAACTTAGTGAGACCCTGTCTCAAAAAATAAAAGTGGCTGAGGATGGAGGATGTTGCCTGGAGATGTAGCTAAGAGTGAAGGTCCTGTGTTAAATTTCCAGTACTTTAAATTACCATCAGGAATAAAAGATAGTTCCTCAGTACAGATCATACACACATTAAAATAATAACAAGGCACTTTGGAAGGCCAAGGCAGAATCAAAAGTTGGAGCCCCACCTGACCAATCTTAGAAACTCAGACCCTGTCTCAACCAATTAAAAAGAGGCTGGGAGCTAAGAGCTAAGGCCCTGTGCTCAATCACCAGTACTATGAAAGACACAATAAAGGCCACGAGTGGCCGTATGTGCCTCTAATTTCAGCACCGGAAGGCCAGAGCAGCCCAGCCTGGACAAGGTAGTGAGTACTCCCCGCAGGGCCGTGTACCAACATGGAAACTGGTCCCTGTAATCCCTTCAGTTAACAAGCTGATCCGGGAAAACCTCCAGGACCATGTCGGCGGGTGTGGGGTGGAAAAGCAACTGAGAAAGACACAGCACAGCTGGGCGTGGTGGCACACGCCTGCAATCCCAGGACTCGCGCGGCTGCGGCAGAGTGCTTACAAGTTCAAGGCCAGCCTGGGCTACAGAGTCCGTCCAGGACTACGGAGTAAGATTGTCTCAAAATAAATACATAAACAAAGGAAGGAAGAAAAAAAGGAAAGAAAAAGAATAAAATGTCGCCCTGTGTGTGATCAAACATCGGTAACCTTCCCCTTCACAGGGGAACACCTACAACACATCTCGGGCGCAGAGACGGAACCCCACGTATTTGACTGTGAGGGCCCCGCCAATCAAAACACGGCGCCAGAACCACCTGGTACAAAGCCCCGCCCTACTAACAGGCCTCCGGCCGCGCACCCGGGCCTATCCCACAAGGCACCGGGCGGCTGCTCCGTCCGTCCGTCGCGTGCTAAGGAACGCCAACTGCCCCTTTCGCAGCTTAACGTCTCCGCATGTGCGATAACCCCATTGGCCAAGAGGTGGCGGCCCGGCACAGATGCAGCAATCCCATTGGCTGAAGGCCATAGGAACTCAGCGCAGGTGCAGGCTTAGGGCTCCCATTGGGTGAGGGCCAAGCCCTGTGCAGGTTCTCTGGCGCAGCCCGACGAGGCGGGAGCTATGCTGCACCTCGTCGCCAAGTTAGTGGCCTTTTTCTGGAGGAGGGAGGATGTTCCGGTGGAGGAGGAGGCCCGGTGCTTGGGGCCGGAACTCGCGGAAGGTGCGTGTAGGCCCACAGTAGGCCGCTTGGTGGGCGGGCTGGGCCCCAGATCCCGCAGGGCATGCATGGCAGCCCTTGTTCTCTGGCTTTGCCGATCGAGTATGGCGGACACAGGGCTCCAGCCCCGAGGGAATCGTGTCTGCCCCTCGGTCACGGTTTCTGCCGCTTCCCGTAGGAAGCCAGAGCGGCTCTTGAGCCATGGCACCCCGTGCATGCAGGCTCCCATAGATGTGGTTAAAAAAAATAACTGTTGGGGCGGGAGGAATGACTCAGCGTTTAATTAAAGCGCTTGGAGTCAAACGCTAAGTGCCCAGCGCCCTAGTTCGATTCCCCAGTACCACATAAACCGGGCTTAATTCCAGCACTTGAGATGCTGAGGCAGAAGGATTGCCAGGAGTCCAAGACTGTCCTGGGCTCCATAGTGAGTTAAGGACCAGCCTGAGCTACAGATCGAGACCCTATCTCAAAAAAATAAAAACAGAATGTTAATTTTTTAAATTATTGCAATAAAAGACGCATTGTTATGAATCTCCCCCAAAATCCTTCTTCTCCCTTCGAACACACTTACTCCATCGTTCTTGTCTCTTAGTGGAGCAGTCTGAAGTCCTCCTTTCTGTAGTGTCTTTAATTGGTGCCGTCTTGGTCTCCTCCGTGCCCTGAATCAATTCAAAATGTTGACCTTTCATGGAAATTTTGACTTAGGAGAAGAGCCAGCAGTTACACGGAATGAGATCTGGTGATTAAGGCAGAGGAGGGTACACTGTCCTATTTTTATTTATCAATGAGATGCAGTTAAAAACAGTGTTTGCGAAATTTGTTGCAGTAAACGACACGTTGCCATTAGTTCCCCTCAGAAACTTTCCCTCGCTTTAGGTGCATTCCACTGTTTTTGGCACCTTGTCTTTTATTGTAATTTTTTTAAACGTTGACATGTTTTCCCGTTACCCTGTGTAGCAGCACAGGTTTGGACCATGTCTCACTCTCTTAGTCTGTGCCACCATCATTCTCCCTCACCGCCCTGTGTATATTAATGTGCCAGGCAAGGCGACGCGAGCTATCTGTACACTAACATTGTGTCACTGTCTCTGGTGTTGCTTGCAGTTGTGAACTTTCAGAGCTCTGGGAAACATCATTTAACCCTCTTAAGTTGTCCTCAAAGGATGTAATGGTTTCGTGCTCGTCTCTAGGATTCTTTACCATCCTTGTGTTTCTAATTCTGGCACATGACCCCTCCCCGGTGTTTTTTCCACATTCCCATGTGGAACTTATATTCAGGGTCATGTTTCCCTGTTGCTTTCTCTGACTTCTAGAATAAATTTCTCCACAAGAAAAGCTAAAAATAACAGAACTGGGGATAGTTGCTGATGACACGTGGTAAAGGCGCTCTGTGTGCAGATGTGCTAATGCCCACGGCACTTGTAATTTGGAGCCAGTCGCTTCATGTGTATGGTCTCCTTGAAGATACTGGCTTTTAGTGATAGCTCAACCTCCATCTCCACGCACCACTGAGCTTCCTCAACGGTAGAGTGACCTGGACACCAGCATGTCTCCTGCGAGAAGTGGCAGGGGAGGGGCAGCAAGGACTTGAGGGTGGCAGCTACAACTGCAGTTGCTGCTGGGTCCCAGTGTCTGGGGGCCTGAGCAGCTCCTGGCCTGATACACCATCCCATGCTTTCTGCCTTGTTGGGTTACACCTTATCTGCTTTCCTGAGGCTGCTGTGGATGTCGGTGGTGGTGTTGAGAGAAAATAATAACAACAGCATGTGGCATGTGTGAAGGACTCTCCAGATGCTCGTGTAGATCTAACAACAGGCCTGAGATGTAGCTCAGTGATTAGAGCACTTGCCTAGGAAGCACAAGGCCCCTGCACCATGTAATAGCTGAGCATAGTGGCAGGCACATGTAATCCCAGCACTCGGAAGACTATGACAGGAGGATTGCTGTGAGTTCCAGGCCATCCTGGGCTATGCAGTGAGTTCTGGATCAGCCTGGACTAAAGAGTAAGACCTTGTCTCAAAAAAAAAAAAAAAAAAAATCAGCCAACAGTGGTCTTGCCAGACACCCATACATTTGGTCACTTAACACTCCAGTAGTTTTCATAGATGTGTGGCTCTGTAAGCTAGTGATAATTACTGTCTTCATTTTACAGATGAAAACTGGCATTAGGTCATTAAGGACCAAGTCCCGGGTAACACATGATGGTAGAGAAACTTTAAGGCAAAGCCAGGCAGACTGGCGCTGCCGTCATGACACTTTCCTCACCATATCTGCCACCTGTGCCCATCAGAACCTGGGCCTCTGCATCAGAAATCCTGCATTCCAAGTACTTCGCTCTTTAGCAAGATCTCTGCATTTCCAGTGGAGCCCATTAGGTTCCTGTCCCAATATGGGTGATAATGCTCTGTCTGACTCTGGTAGGGCTTCATTGTAGTGTACTTGCTTTTGTGGCCAGTATACAAGGGTTGATCAAAATGTACAATGAATGTTTAAATTATTTTAAAAATTACAGTAAAAGATGTCGCTAGTCTCCCTTGAAAGACTTCTCTTTGCGTAGAATACGCATCGCATCATTCTTGCCAGTGTTTTTCTTTTTAGGTGTTTTGTTTTTGAGGCAAGCTCTGTAGCCCAGGCTGGCCTGAACACAGCAATCCTCCTGCCTCAACCCCCCATTCTGGTATTACAGGAATGCAGTACCATGCAGAATTTATATGGTACAGTCTAACTTCCCCTAGACCCTTTGCCAATTTTTGAACCAGTTCTGGGTGTCCTTTCTCCTCCCTCAATAAGGCGTGACAAAAAAAATACGTGAATGCTGCTGCTGAATGTCATCCAACAGAAAGGACATTGTGCACCCTTGTCCACTTCGTTCACCAGATCGGGCACGGTGTGATTTCCATCTTTTTCCCCTAAATCAGAAGAGACTTCCAGACTGCTCCAGAAAGTAGCAAGAATAGTGGGATAAGTGTGTTTGAAAGAAGGGGAGGTTTTTGAGGAGGTTTCACAATGATGTGTCTTTTACTGTAATTTTTTTTAATGGAAATATTCATGTAACCTCTTTGCTTACTTGTCACAGGTGGCACTGGGTTGAAAACCGTGCAGGGTGTCGTGACGCGGTACTGCAGTGATTATGGCATGATTAATGATTTGATCTACTTCTCCAACGAGGTTGTGACTAGCAGAGTGCTTCTGAATGTTGGGCAGGAAGTTGTTGCCACTGTGGAAGAAAATAAAGTGTCAAGTGGACTGAGAGCAGTCAGGGTAAGTTTCCGTTCACCCAGGGGCGATCCCGGCTGTCTTCACTGTCCAGCTAACATAATTTCTTTCGGCTGTGACCTAGCCAGGGCTGAGGTAGTGGAGTGTTCCTGCAAGTAGGAGCCTTTTGTGTGTGTGTGCGATAGTCTCACTGTAGAGCTTGAGCTGTCCCCAGCTTCTCAAGCTCCCTCCTGTGTCAGGTGTGATTACAGGTGTCATGCCTAGCTTGCTTTTTGTTGTTTATAGTTATTTCTGTTAAAAATGGTAAGTTATGGTCATTGTGAGTCCTTCAAACATTATACACAATTATAATTCAGAAAGTAAAGTTTGCTATAAAAATATGCCATGAAGAATACTATTAATAATCTAGTATTTGAAGAGGAATATTTTTATTAAAATGATAACGAATGGATCCTTTATTTGATAGCAAAGATAGTGACTTATATTACTCAACTTTTTTTACATAGAAATAGTATTTTTGTACTGTAAATTCTTAGAACCTGGTGTAGTGCACACATATAATCCCAACACTTAAGGAAGGTTGAGACAGGAGGATTGTGAATTTAAGTTAGTGCCTTAGTGAAACCTTGTCTCAAAAAATAAAAATAAAAAAGGGCTAAGGATTTAGCTAGGTGCAAAGCTCCTGGGTTCAGTCCTCAGTACCACAAGAAAAATAAATTCTTAGAATTAAAATTAACAGGTGAAAGGATATACAGATTTAATTATTTGATAGCTATGGTCAAATCGATATCCAGTGGTATTGTACTAGTTTGCTTTTATGTCTGTCCATGTACTTAAGCTCTATTTTTTGTTTTGTTTTTATAGCTTATCTTTCTCATTTAAGAGTTCTGAAAATGTATTTTCAAAACTTTCTGGTTTTGTTCCACTTTTAGCATAATGTTACATAAGATTTTCAAGCTAATGCTTTTTCTTGAAATGTTATTGAAAGCTATTTTTAATGGATTTTGGAAGCTGGCAAACTTGATGAGTTCTTCCTAAAAATGCTTGAGTTGTACTTTATTAGAATTAGTAAATACAATATTGATGCTTCATATTATCTTCCTTTTAAAAATAATACAAAAAATAAGTCAAATTCTAGAATTTCATTCTTTGTGTAGCCAGTTGCTATGTACAACTATTTAAATGTATTAAAATCGAATAAATTTAAAATAATTCCTCAATTTTTTTAGTCACATTTCAATGCAGAATTACTTAGTAACAGCCAAACTGAGCAGCACAAACAGAGGAAATTCTTGCCATAACAAAGAGGCCTTTAGGCAAGCCCTGGCTTGATGCTGTGACGTGAAAAGTAGGACCCCTCTCCTTGTTCCTCACCTGCACCTTGCTCTGCAGGTCTCTGCTGCAGCCCACGACACTGGTGTTTTTCTGTTTGTTTAGGACTTTTTGTTTCATTCATCAGTGGTTTGAGGCTTTTGGTGTAGAATCTCCCATGTCTTTGGTTAAGTTGATTTCTAAGTATTCTTGATGTTTAATTTCCTTTTTCAAATCCTTCATATTGGATGAATAGAAATAAAACTAATTTTTGTGTGTTGACTTAGTATCCTGTGACTTTGCTGAATGCATTTATTAGCTCTAACTTTTTTTGAGGGATTTTTCTTTGTTTGATGTAAAATCTTCAACTTTTTCTGCATATAAGATCAACCCTCCTGTGAACAGAGAAAATTTTCCTTATTTTCTAATTTGAATATCTTTTATTTATTTTTCTTCCCTAATTGCTTTAGTGAGGACTTTAGGCACAAAAGTTAGCAGGAGGGGTAAGAATGGACATCATTACTTTGTTCCTGATCTCCGGGGAGAAGATTTCCATCTTTCTTCTGGTATTTTTTTTTTTTTTTTTTTTTTGGACAGGGTCTCACTCTGTAGCCCAGGCATGCCTTGGACTCAAGGCAATCTTCTTGCCTCAGCCTCCTGAGTACTGGGATTGCAGACATGCGCCACCACGCCCAGCTTATGTATGTGGTGCGTGGGGAATTGAACTTGGGTACTTAGCGCTTGACATAGCTCTCACTAAGCAATCACTTTAACCGCTGAGCCATTCCTCCAGCTGCCTTCCATCTTTCAAAGTTGGATTGATTTAGCTGTGGACTTTTTCATTTATGGTATTTACCAGATTGAGGAAGTTTCACTTTATCCCTGGCTTATTGAGTGTATTACAAAGGGATATTGAATTTTGCCAAATGATTTTGTTTGTAATGTTTTTTCTGCATCAGTTGAGATTTTTTTTCTAACTCTTGTTAATAATGATTTTTTCTAAGCACATGGGGCTGCAGCAACACGAGGGCTTGATCTAGGAACCAGTGGCCAGTGCTAAGGGCAATATGGGCTTTATATTAACAGAATTTCAAGTGTTGAACTATTTTATGCCAAAATAAACTCAACCTTGTCAAAACGTATAGTTCTTTAACTTTGCTGCTGCATTATTTTGCTAATATTTTGTTGACAACTCTCGCACCTGTATTTGTACAGGATGACTAAACACTGCTTGTGTCTCCCCAAATTTATAAATAGCCCCAAGTGATGTTATTAGGAGGTAAGGCCTTTGGGAGTCCCTCATGAATGGAATCCATGGCCTCATAAAGAGGCTCCAGAGCACTCTCATCTTTGGTGTCGCAGGAGGACTTAGTGAGAAGACACTCTGGGTCAGGACAGCAGTCTTCCTGAGGCACCCAGACTACGACGCTTTGGTCTTGCACTTTCTATCCACATGTGCAAGGAGTTTGTTTTACTTATTTTCCCTCCTATGATGGTGTAAAGAGTGGTTGGTTGGTTTTGCAGGTGGAACCTATCTCTGATAAGTGGGAAGACGACAGCAAAAACGGTGGCAGAGAGCTGACAGACTCCAGCCCTCGAGTGCTGATTGGCTGTGTGACCTGCATGATGGCAGGTGCTGGCTGCATCAATCAGACCACATACTTCTCTCTGGACAGTGTGTGTAAAGGTAGCCGTGGGTTTCTGTTGCATATTTCAAGTCAGGTTTTGTATCTTTTAAGGAATTTTTATGAATGGAGTGTAAGATGACTATGCACATAAATGAAGGAGTCAGGTTCAAGCATGCCTCTGCAGGTGCTGGCTGCATGCAGGACCTCTCAAGTGTTGGGTGTTCTTTGAGTGTGGGGGGAGGGTCAGATTAAATTTAGGTTTGTTTCTGTTCCTTTGTTGAATGCAGTCGCTGATTTCCAAGTAGTTATTCCTTTCCCATAATCACTGAGTTGCTAATTTAACTCAGCAGTGTTAGAGATAGAAGTACTATTCTTTTTAAGGTATTTTGCATCTTTTAAAGTAGGATTTGGGAAGTCAGTGGGTTGTGCAGTCCTGTAATCCCATCACTTTGGAAGGCTGAAGCAGGAAGATCACAAGTTCAGACCCAACTGGGGCAATTTAGCAGCCTAATAAGACTATCTCAAAATCAAAACTTAAAAATGATCTGGGAATATAGCTTAGTGTGAAGGTGGTAGGCCTAATCTCCAGTACCAAAAAAAAAAGGAAAGAAAGAAAAGAAAAGGAGAGAAGAGAAAAGAAGGCTTGGGGGATCACTTTATACATTTTCAAGAGTATATAATTATAATTTTAATAGAAATTTGGTTTTATCTGGTCTATTTTTATGCCTTAAAATGTTATTTATTGAGATTAACTTCAGTGTTTGCTCAATATTGCTAATCATTGTTTGCTCTGCAGTTGTGAGTGTAGAGGTAGATACTGGGAGACCAAGATAAGTGAGATTTAGCTTCCTTCAGGAAGAAACAAGCCTATATAGATAGCCCTGGGCCGGGATTGGAGGGTGGGATTGGAAAGCTGTCTGGGCTGTGTGCGAGTGCGTGTGTGCATGCGTGTGTGTGTTTGTGTGTGTGTGTGTGTGTGAGAGAGAGAGAGAGAGAGAGAGAGAGAGAGAGAGAGAGAGAGGTAAATGTTCTGCCACACATCCCCAGCCATTATTAAATTTTGTTTTGAGACAGGATCTCACTAACATGCCCAAGCTGGCCTTAAATTTGCTATGTTCCTGCCTGTCAGCCTCAGGAGTAGCTGGGTTCACAAATGTGTACCACCACCATCAGCTGAGAGGTGCTTTCGGACCTGAATTCCACATGCACAGCTATATGTTTTACAGTTAGTAGGAGTGGGGTATTTTTTGTTCTGTCTTAAACAGTCAGTTACTATGTAGCTTGAATGGCAGAAGCACTTGGCTCAGCCAATAGGAAGCTTGCTCCTTTATTGTTTAATGATTGCTAACCCGGTGTCTTAGTTAGTTTTTCATTTCTGGGACAAAATGCCCAACATCTACAACTTAAGGGAGGAAAAGTTGTTGTTGTTGTTTTTTTTTAACTCACAGTTTTAGAAGGTTTCAGTCCACTCATGGGCAGCTGGCAATAGTGAAAGCACATGGCAGAGGCCTACCTGGAGGCAAGCTCTTTCCAGCATGGCAGGACTGAAAGCCGAATAAGTAAGGAAGTGTGACTCTAGCATGTGTCCTTCCAGGTCATGTTCCAGTGATCCACCCTTTATAGGTCAAACCCCATGAGTTCTGCCCTTTCAGAACAAGCCCGCATGTTTTGTTCTGACCAGGCCCCACCTCTTAACAACATGTTCCATCCAAGTACGTAAGGTGTTTGGTGGACATTCCAGATCCAAATCATGACATCCTAGATCCCCAAAATGAAATAGACAGACTCTCTGGCATTTTGAAGTCTCTTCTATCAGGGAAACTCAACTCTCAGTTCTCAAGAAAGTTGCCTGTGATGGTCTAGGCTCCTTTGCTATTCTGTCCAGATGCTGCTCTCAGGACAGCCTCACAGGATGTGAGCCCAGATAGAGAAGACAGAGAGTGTTTCAGGCTGAGGATATTGATGGGAGGTACGGAAGAGCAAGTTTACCTTGAAGATTAAAGACAAACTCAGGCCAAGGTGATTCCTGGTGCCATAAAAATCAAAGGAAGCTAAATCAGTCCCTATCAAGACTGGTCAACTCAGAGATGTCAGAATTGCTGTGAATATGATCACAAAACCCAAAGATAGCAAGAGAACATTCTTGAAAGAACATAATGTGAAAGATAGGTGACAATGAAAATGAAAGATGGAGGTCGGAAAACTTCTCTAAGAGGCCAGATAATACAGCATGTGGGTACATGAAGCTTCTTTGGAAGCCCCTCCCCTTTGTGACAGTGGCATTGACATGCCTGTGAGAGCTTCTCATCCTCAGCACCCTGAAATCTGGGCTGGGTCATTCTTGGTGGTGGTGAATGTCCTGTAGGCTGTGTGGCCGCATCCTGCGCAACAGTACACCAAATGGGCCGTGCAGCAAAAAGAAAGCCAGACTGCCAGGCCCAGTGTGCATGTTGTTCCACTGCATTAGCTTTGTCATGAGGTTTTGGGGTGGTTCCGCGTGTACTCTGTGAATATTAATATGGCTTGTTTCAGCTGGTTGAACAGCATGTTTGGAGGCAAGGACTACATATGTGCCATAGTCTATTCCAAGAATATTTCTGCTCATAATTTTTCCTAAAATAGGGATTTAATTTTTATTATGGTGCATTATTTTATCAAATTTGTTTTCATGCTATTGCTGTAAAACAAATACTTATATCTTCAGTGTTGGGTTTTAAAATTGAATTTATAGTAACATTGACAGTATTATCAGATGTTTCTTCTTCAACAGAATGTTCTTCCAAAAGCTTTGATTTCATAATTCCAATGGGAAAGCTCTTTATTTGAATTTACTTAACTGTTGTTTTCCTTAAAGTAACTGTTTCTGAATCTGACACATTAATAGCTGTTGCTTCAATTCACATTGATATCTAGGAAGTTTCAGTAAAAAATCAAAATTATGTTAAACAATTACTTGATAGATGAAGTTATGGTATAAAACACTGTACAAATGTGTATCTGTAGCTACGTGAGTTGAATTTGGTTTCAGGGCATTGGCTTCTTAAAATGCCAGCTGAGCTGAAGTCACTGGTTTGGCAAGTCTTTCTCCTGTGGTATCCCACCTCAGCTCCTTGCTGAGGAGAAATACCAGCAGATATGTGGGCTCAGTAATGTGTTTTTCACCAGCTTTCTTGAGAAATGAACTTACTAATTCAGTTATACCTTTTGGTTTTTTTGAACTTACCAAAATGTTTTTGCAAGATCACACGAAAGGTTGTACCTTTATGCCTTTTCTGTGGCAACCTGTTTAGATCACTGTGTCTGGGTCAGGGTAGCTCAGCCACTTCATGACACTGAGCCTGCAGTTCCCACCAGCCTTGATGGCCAAAGGCTGGCAGCTCCATCTCTGCAGGTCCAAGGACTGCAGGACAGCGTGTACCCCATCTGAGCTGGGGTGTCACGGGTCTGAGTGTGCTTGTCTCGGCTGCTGAGCTACTTGGGTGTGTGGTACATGCACCATGCTTGAAGGAGTCAAGAGAAGATGCTAGGCACTGCTGCTTGTCAGATGTACTTGCACCTCCTGGAATCTAGTCATATATACTGGTGCTTTTATTAAGCTCATTTTTCATTCGTTTTTATAAAAACAGAAAATGTGAGAAATGTGCTGAATGAGAGCGTCCTGAGGCGCACCTGGCCTGGGGCAATCATACAGTTGCACTTCCCTGTGGGCCCTCACAGGCCGGGGATGGTTGGTCTCGGGCACACTTACTTCATATCGCCGGTGCCTGTCCAAGAGAATTGGGGTCAATGCACATGTTTCTAGCAGGAATGAAGCATGTTATGGAAATGCTTGGCTGTGTCTTGGGTGTAGTGGGATTGGTTTCAGTGTATGGTAGCCTGGAGAGTGAGCCGTCCATGAGAGTGTCACTGTAGTTTCTTTCTTGGCCACTTCAGGTTACCAGCCATGCAAGGGGGACTGGGTAGAGGCTGAGTACTGGATTCGGCCGGGCACGTGGAGCAGCGAGGCCGTCTCTGTGAAGCCACTGAGATACAAGCGTGTGGACAAGGTAGCATGCAACAGGTGATCCCTGCCCATATTTCTGCCATGCCTACCACCAGGGTTTACCTCCGTGGCCCAGGATTCTGCATGTCTAAGAAGCCTAGATAAAATAAATATCAATACTAGCTGATTTTTTTCTTAAGGAAGTGGAGGCAACCAGCGTGCCCACATAACTAAGATCTAAGTCACAGTATATACATGGATATGTGGTGACAGTCTGAGGAAAAAACATGCACAGTGGGGATGAGGGGAGTTGGACGGGTGTCTGGGATTTCTCTGAGCTGGTGTCGCTTGGGATGTGAGCTAGGGACTGAGGAAGTATGAATTGGACTGAGACAGATGTGGGAAAGGGACATCAGCCACCTCTCTAGCCTCTCTGTCAGCCAGAGCTCCTAGGCCTCTGCACACCATGTCATTTGGGACCTCCCCGAGTCTACTAAGCACATTCAGAGTATTGAGAGCTGCACCTCTGGTGGCACCGCTTTCAAGCAACGTTCAGCATTGCCCTTGCAGGTCTGCATCTCCAGCCTGTGTGGGAGGAATGGGGTGATAGAGGATAGCATCTTCTTCAACCTGGACTTCCTGAAGCTGCCCAACGGATACACACCACGGAGATACGACATTGTCAACGCTGTGGTGGTGGAGAGCAACCAATCCTGCTACGTCTGGAGGGCACTTTGCCTGACCCTTGTGAGAAGGCGGTAATCTGTGTTTCTTCTTTGAGAGGCAAAGACTAGTTTTAAGTGTATTTTGAAGAGTCATAGTTGAGTGCTGCACAGTGTCCAGAGTGGGCTACATGCATAGTGCTGGTGCCATGAAGTCACACACCTCATGGTGTCTCAGCCTTCTCAGTTTGTGTAAGTACACTCTTATATTTGCACAAGGATGAACATCCTAACAGTGCATTCCCCAGAGCATATTATCATCATTCAAATGCATGACTCACCTTCAGTAAACCAGAGTAAATGTCCCAAGTCCCAGGTTAGCAAGTTAGAGAAACATGCCTTCTGGAGAGTCTCAGTCTCTGGTTGAGGGAAAGTTGAGTTCAAGGGCTTCTCCCCCCACCCCTCCTTTTTCTTCCTTTTTAGTATTAGGGACTTAAACCAGGAAAGGCACTGAGCTGTGTCCCTGACCATTTTTTATTTTAAGATGGATTCTTGTTAGCCCTGTTGCCCAGGGTAGGCTTGAAGGTGCATTCCTTCTGCCTTGCCTTCCCAGAGTGCTGGGATTACAGGCATGAGCCACCACACTCAGCTTGAGTCTGTCTTAATCCTTACTTTTATGATGGTGATTGTCTTAGTGTCTTTTCTGGTGATGGTGATACAATAGTACAAGCAGCCTAGGTAAGTAATAAGGGAAAGTTTACTTTGGCTTACAGCTCTGATCCCAGGTCCAGGGCTGCATTTAGGGACAGCCTTCTTGCTGGCAGAGTCATGATGCAGTGCAGACATGTGAGAGAAGGGTTGGGAGGGCATTTTTTTTCTGTTTTTTTCACATTTTAGCTTTTTAAATATGTATATAAATTATTTATTTGCAGCAGGGTCTCACTCTGTAGTCCAGGCTGGTCCTGAACTCACTGTTTAGCCCAGACGGTCTTTCTGCCTCAGCCTCCTGAGTACTAGGTCACTATGCCTAGCTTTTCTGGTGCTGAGGAACCAAACCCAGGGCCTTGAGCTTGCCTAAGCAAGGGCTTTAACTGCTATGCTATTCCTCAAGCCCCATTTTAGTATCTTAAAAACCACATTGGACATAGTATATGCTCAGAGTGATTGGTTGTCCTGCATCTGTGTTACTCTTTCTGTTCATGTATAAGTATGGCATGGCACCTTGCCTAACTATAAGTGGCTTTGGTCAGCCCTGCCTGCTGGGTTCCCTGCCTGCTCTTGTCCTTGGCACTTACCTCCAGTATGCTCCTTATTTATATCCTTCATTATTCTCCCCAGCAGAATGCAAGTTCTCTGTGGGAAAGCATTTCCCACATAGCAGGTATATGTCAGCTGCTTGCTCGGCTGATGCGTGGAGGGTAACAGGGTCCCCACCCTGCTTGGAAACACTTGTCTCTGGCTACTTGGAACCGGGTTCTCTTCTTGCTGTCTCTCCTTGCTGTCATCTTCTTGCTGTCTCAGCACTGTGCAGCCCCATCTGTTGAGCCACGGGGTGCCAGGAAATAAGGCAAGCTTGTTCACCAAGTGAGGCCATCCTGGGTTCTGATGGGCCCTGCTTCCTGTGCTCTCTGCGGCTGAGCCTTTATGGACACTGAAATCCCTCCGCTTGGGCTCAGAAGCAATGACTCCGTGGCATGGCCAGAGGTCTGACAGCCAGTTCATGTGTATTGCGACTTAAAGGATGTGCCTCCTGCCCAAGCTGCCTTGACTCTTCAGGTGCTTGGGTCTGCCCCACAATATGTATGTCCGTCTGTCCTCTCATCTCAGCCAGGCTTTCTGGTCATAGGACGGAAGCTGCTGGAGCTGGGGAACCGAGTATGCTGCTTGCCTATGTCCTGCTCTCTGGACTCACAGCTTCTCCTGGGACTGTCTCCTGGGACTGTCCCCTGTGCTACAGACTCCCAAGGCCTCCTACAGTCTGATGGATAGCACAGGCAAACACAGGCTAGCTTCTGTTCAGCCCCAGCCCTAGAACCTCATTCACAGCTCATCCTGAGAGTGGGTTAAGCCAGAAACCTGGAGGGATCCTCAGCTTTCTTCCTTCTCATGGCTGCCCGCCTGTTGGCCAATGTGGGTGGTCTGCACACATAACTCTGTGTGGGGAGAGGGGCCAAAGGGCAGGCTGGCCCAAGAAGAATCACTGAGTCTGTGGGTAAGACCAGAAATGGGAGGTTTATTCTGGAGTTGTAGGCTTAGGGAAGCACGCATGACTGCTAGGAAGAGCATGTGAACAATGGGGAACAGGTTTGAGGGAAAGTAGAACCTCTGTTTGCTAAAGAGCAGAATCTTCTATTGGACTGTTTTCATGTCTGGTGTTGCTTAACAAGGGATGGATGTGCTGAGGAGTAATTGTCAGTTGACTTGGTTATTGTGTTAGTGCCACGGAGTGCACAGTGCACAAGCTTTGATGGTGCAGCCATTGCGTCCAGGCCGCAGGCCTGCAGAACGCAGCATTAGGTAGGATACTGCAGGTGGTGTTTGTGTCTTAGTGAACATAAAAAAAAATAGAGAAAAATGCTAGGCAATAGGAATGTCTATGCTCTTATTTTCATCCTGCATGGTCCATTGTGAAGGAAATGTCATTATACAGCCTTTGATTGTCACTCAGAGACAAAATCAACAACAAAACCAAGGCCCAGTGGCACAGACCTGTAACCCTAGTACTCTGAGATAGGAAGATTGCAAATTCCAGCCCACTTTGGGCAGTGTACCAACTTAATGAGACCCTGTCTCAAAATCAGCAATAAAAATGGACTGGAGTGTAGCTGGGATGAAGGTCCTGGGCTTAATCCTAAGAATCACTAGCAAAAAAAAACCCCGAAAAAACAAAAAACCTTTCCAAACACTAGTTTGGTGGAACCCTGATGTTACCTCACCCTTTTCCTCCCCTTGCCCACCAGTGTAGCCCGGAAGGTAGTGGGAGAAAGGGAGACCCTCAGGCAATGTGTCAGATGCTGCTTGCTGCTGCCTTTCATCTCTAGAGCAGGTGTATTCAGCCTGTGGCTTGCTCTGTTTTTTGTCCTTGATTTTTAAAAACATAATGAAAAAATTTAAAAAGAAAATTCTAGTGCTTTATATATGGTATTTTTTGCTGGTAATATAAATTTTAAATTTTAGAGCTTATGTATTATATATCTTATATGTGGCCCACAACAGCTCCTCTTCATCAAAAAATAAAACAGAAAAAAGCAGCAGGTCAGTTTGGCCATACTTCCTTCCCACAGACTGACCTTCTGTGAGATGTTTTGCTTAGGAGTTCTGGGTCTGTTGGCATCCCTGCCTGTGATTAGCCAGTAGTCCTGAGGCTGCTCGGTAGTCTCTTGGGAGGGGAGGCAGGGTACTGCAGGAGCCACAGAACCTGACCGCTTTCTTTGTTGCTTTGTGCAGAGATTCCCTTGCTGTTGAGGAGACTCCTGAGAAGTCCTGTGGAACCTTCTTATTGAAAAACAAAGGTGGTATTGAAGTTACAAGGATGACAGATTTTGGAGCCCTGAAGGAAGGAGAAAGTAAGACAATGATGATCTGGATAGAGTAAGTATGCTTCTAACACTTTACATGAAGTGACACCAGCAGGTTTTAAGCTTGCTTAAGAGTTTATGTAAAACCAAATATACTTTGCCATTAATTTTTTTCTCTGAGAATCTTCTCAAAAATTTTCATCCTAAAATACCTTCGAACCTAAATTGATAAAGGCCTATGCAATTGCCATTCGTAAGACTGAATTCTGTGTTTCTCTGTGACTGTGTATTTCAGACCTGAAATCCTGTGTGTGTGATTCTGGTTCTTTTTCCAGGAATAAAGGCAACATGCCTCAGGACCTGGTCAGCTGCAAACTAGCCGGCTGGGATAAAGCTCAGCAGTTTAGGCTCCAGATGCTGGGTGAGGGCCACACCCACCCAGAGTTGTTACCTGTTTCTGTTCCTGAGAAGAAGCATTTTTCAGATGAAAATGTCAGCTCCTTATATAGCTACAGAAAAAACAAAACTAATAAGATGCTGGAGAGCAAATTGGTGAACAACATGGAAGCCTCTCCAGGTAGATGGTTTAGCTATTACCACACCAGGGCCAGCGGCTGAAACAGCCTCAAACTCAGAGCCAGAGAGGCTGTTCCTGGAGCACTGTATGCCTTTGCTCTTTGGGTGAATGTTCTGAGGCTATGGAGAGGGACATAACAGCTTGACAAATACTAACATATGCTTCTGGGGTGACTGTTCCTGAGCCAGGATCGATGTGGGAGTAGGGAGAGTGTCTTCTTCCTGATCCATCCCTCCCTGTGGCTGCTTTATCCTGGTCTGTTGTCAGCCACATCCCAAGTTGGGTTTGTGTGTATCTGAGTGTTTCCTTATCTGTGAACAATTCATTACCAGGCACTGTTTAGAATAATTCACCTTATGGTCTAACTTTGGATTTAAATTTTATTTCCCTATGAAGACTGTACCTGCGAAGGGGAAAGTAGGAAAGAAGAAAACATGCAATCACAGAAGCCAGGGGGGCTTATCCTCCCAGGAGAAAAGTCCTCCATTTTGGTTACATGTGAAGCCAGGTATGCCGCTGAGGGGCTGGGTAGGGCTTGCTTTAGGGACACTGTGCATGTTTCCTTCTGTGGCTCCTCTGTAATCATTCTAGGTTGGGTATTCTAAAAGGATCTATGGCTGTTTGTCATACCACACTTCACAGGAAGAGCAGTGGTCCAAGCATGGCCACCGAAGGCAAGAGATGTGAGCGTCAACTCCACTTTTATCATAGAGGGCATTTTGATCCATTTAGGAGTGAGCCCCTTCCAAGTGGATCCATCTGGCAGATCTCTGCATTGTGTCTTGCTGTCTGTATTAGTTTCTCATTGGGACAAAATAACCTGACATTCACGACATAATAGAGGAAAGGTTTATTTTCACTCACAGTTTCAGAAGTTCTCAGTCCATTCATGGGCACCTGGCAGTGGTGAACGTACATGGCAGAGGTATAGCCAGAGAAAGAGCTGTTCCCAGCATGGCAGACAGGCAGCCAAGTAAGACAGGAAGGGTGGAACTAGAATACACCCTTTCAGATCACACCCAAGTGTTCTGTCCCTTCTGGGTAAAGTTCCAGTGTTCCTCCCTTTCTAAGTTAAGGCCCAATGATCCACCCCTTCCAGGTCACACACCCAGTAATATGTCATAAGCCCATAATCTGCTTTCCCCTAATCTATCACACATCTGTTTTCCAGCCTTCCTGATCAGGCCCATCCTAACAGCACATGGTTCCATAGTGCTCTATAGCATCCAGATGAGGCCTTTGGGGGACATCCCACCTCCAAGTCACAGCAGTGTCCTGAAGTGTCCTCTGGGCCTCTGGCCAAGACACAGTGCAGTGAGCTGAGGGCCAGAGGAGGGAAGAATGGGGCAGAGCTGCCTTCCCAACAAAACCCCAAACCCACACTGCCCCTCCACTTGTCAGTGGTTGTGATCAGCTGGTCCCCAGGCCTGTCACTGCTCCTCCTTTTCTTGCCTTCTTTCCTTGAGTCAGCTCAAAAGTCTGAGAAGCTACTAGATCATCCCCGGTTTGACAAAGTGGCCATGTGTCCCTTATTCTCACCAGTCATCTGAGCTTATTAATTTTCAGTGTTTTTAAAGATACAAATCTGAATAAATCACCACCTTCCTTCAAGCCTATCAACACCAATTTGTGGGTAACCAGTCTGCAGACATCAGTCTTTTGGTCAGCTGTGCAGCAGGTGGCCCACGCAGTGGGTTTTGTGATAATACAGAAATAGGTGAGAAAGGCACAATTCACAGGCAGTGTAGTTTGCATAGTAACCCAGGTCAGAGCCACCACTAGAAATGAGCCGAAAGCAAGTAAAAAGCCGTGCATAGTTTTTATGTTACAAAATTCTGATTTAAGAATTTGGGAAGATTAAGCTGAGTGTGGTAGTGAACACCTTTAATGTCAGCTGTTTGGGAAGCTGAGAGGAGCTCACATGCTCAAAGCTAGCCTTGCAATTTAGCAAGACCCTGTCTCAAACTTGAGAGTATATTTTTCTTACAAGTTTGAGACAGAAAAAAAACTGTATTGTATTAATCTAGGTGTACATGTCTGTAGTCCCAGCATTTAGGGAAGCTGAGGCAGGAGGATTCCGTATTCACATCTTGCCTGGGTGACTTCCTGAGACCCTCTAAAAATGAAAAGTCTGGGGATATAATTCAGGCAGGGGCACAGCAGAAAAAGACTTTTAAATTCTTGATTTTTATCAGAAGAAAATACTACATTGCTTGTGTTAGAAAGTAGAATTTTATGTTCAAAAGTTATTAAAAAGACTAAGCATGACTTGTTTGACAGCTCTGTAATTTCTCATTTGTGTACAACCAGAAACCATGTTGAATTTGTCTTATTTATGACTGGAACTGAGTTTTATATTGTTTCTTTAAGAAACTCTGGCCGCTGCAGGGAGCTCCTTCTCTTTTGTTTTCCTGACTTTCTCATTGGACGATACCTCGAAGTGAGTGTCCTGACCAGAGAGGAGGCCCAGATAGCTATCCGGGAGCCATTTTCTTGGAAAAAGCCTAAAAGTGCCCAAACATTGGCGCCCACCAAAACAACAGTTGTGACCACACAGAAAAGGTACCTTCCGTGAAATAAGTATATGGCTTCCACTTAATTTGGAGACATGCTTGGTGGCTTTATCTACTGTAGGAAAGCCCACATGTTCATGCAGGCAGTGGCTACTGCCCTGGCTAGCGAGGATAGCTGGGTTCGAGTGTGTTACTTTATTGTCAGGCAGAACACGTCTCTTCCAGACTCTGAAGCTCAAGTTCCGTCTGTGAACCCCGAGGGCAAGTATCTGCATGGCCCAGGCCTTCTCCACCCTTACCGGCCCCAGGGTGGCCGTCAGGACAGGATGGGTTTGCCCTCTGCTCCTGCTGTCCTCTCCTGTCTCTGAGAGCAGGATCAGAGGCACCATGCTAGCACAGTTGGAGCTTCTACTATAGCTGTAGTGACAGAGTAACAGCTCTCAGCATCCCAGTGCAGCTTGCATTAGGCAGCAGGACTGCTTGGCTCTTGGTACTGTTGTCGGTGCCTGTGTGGCTAGGAAGCGTGGGCCACACAGATTCAACAGGGATGTGGTTTCATGTCCGTGTGTTCTCTGCAGTTATGAAAACAAAGTGCTGAGAAGCAGATTTTCTATTAAGTTTTCTACCAACAACTGACCGGTAGGTATGTGAGGATATCCACTAACTTTTACCTGTCATGGCCTCTACTGAGAGTCGAAGGTCAGACGTTGCCTACACTGTGTGAGGCAAGGTGTTCACCCTTATACAGGAAGGTTCTGGGTTTCAGAGCCCATGTTACCCCAGGACTAATGGTTGTCCACCAGGTCTCAAACCAAAGGGAAAATGTTAACAGAGAAGAATTCTGTGAGGCTGTTAAAACTTCTTTTCATGTCAGTCTTAATTTCACTTGTAAACAATAGTCACTATCTCACGTGGCTTAAGAGCCAGTGAGGCAGAGCATGTAAAGTGTACAGTTTGCTGTTACCATGCAGTTGGGTCACAGTTCTCCTCAGGAAATGATCTAGAATGGACCCCAGGAAGGGACAAGAGATCCCCTTGGCCTACTAGTTGTGGGGTTTTCTGGGGACCACTGTTTCTCACCTGCAGTTATAGTTGGATCAACAGAAGGGAGAAGGACACAGAGTCAATATCACAAGTATCTTAACCCTGACTAGCCCCATTCCCTGGAACTGTCAGTATGTTCTGTGGGGGAGTGTGCCTAGGAAAAGGATGTTGATTCTACAGTCCCGTGATGATCCATGGTGCTAGTCCTGGTTGGCTCTGTGTGCCTAAGCACTGGTCAGTGGTGGGTGCTGGCTTGCCACTGTCTCAGCGCTTGCTTGTCCTGCCAGGACCTAGTCTCTGGCAGCCCAGGGCTCAGTCTTGCTCCCTCTTAGGTAGAATAGTGTGTTCACATACATAGTGGACCTCTTCTATAGTGCTTTGTCAGCACATGTCCAGCGTTCGGCACTGTAGACAATCAGGGCATGTGGTCAGATGGCCAGAGATCCAAGAGTGTGGTGATCACCTGCTTTACCTTTATCTCAAGTAGATTGTGGTTAGTACTTGGCAATCCCTCCCCAAGAGCCCCTACACATGTGTGTGCTAATGTGCCCCTATCCACAGTCAAGGAAGAAGAGACATCAGCCATCTTCATGAGGTCAACCTGACCATTGAGAACTCAGCTGAAGGACATCAAATGGGAGGTGACGGTGGCAGGACAGGAGCCTGGGAGCACAACTGTCCTCTCCCTCCACTCAGATGCTGAGTGAGGAGATTCTTGGTGTTCCTCCTTTGGGTCAGTGGAGCAGCAAACTACTCTGACCCCTGCCTTCCTGTCGCCTGGTTTCTCTTCTCTCTCTCCTCTTGGCATTGCTGAGACTCTGTTGAACTTGCCTTCAGTAGCAGTGAGGCTCTTTGTCCTGCTGGGTCAATCTCCATGACTCAGAAAGTAGCCTGTCCTAGAAGACAGAAGAAACTTGAAGGTGAAGCAGAATTTTCCCATAGAAATCAGAACAGATGAGGCAGGACCCAGGCAGGACAGCCTTATATTTCTTAATACCTGTGTGTCTTTCCTAAAAAACACCAAGGTCAGACTTCAGCTCATTCAAAGGAATTCAGAGGAAGTCCTCAGACTCTCCAACACCAGATAGACTGAAAAGAATGGGTGGACAAAAAAACTGACATCCTGGCCACAAGGTTCCAGCAGGCTTCTGTGTCCCCCAGCCTGTTGCCTTGTGGTTGGAGCAACTCTGTCAGCCTCCTCTGCATAAAGGTGATGTGCTCAGCCAGAGCTTAGTGGAAACTTGATGCTGCTGGCCCTAGCCAGCATTGCCTGCACCAGGCCTTTCGGACAACCAGGGAGCCTGGCACTTTCTGCACCGGGGCAGATTGGCAGAGTAGGAACAGCTGCTATAGGCTGAGCGTCCCACTGCAGAAATCTCAAATTCTCAGAAATATGAAAGTTTCCAACATGACTCTCCACAAGTGTCCTATTTGGAGTGTTTCAGGTTATTGTTGCTCTACTGGTAAAGTCTATATAAACTCTTCAAAGCTAATACAAAACAAAATCTGAAATGTTCTGGTCCCAAGCATCTCAGATCAGGGACACTCACTTGTTTCCATGGAATAACTGGGTGATCAGGAATTGCTTTTAACTTGTGAATTTGTGTTTTTAAGGAACTCAAGACGACAACTTCCAAGTTTCCTTCCACAGTATCCAATACCAGATAGACTGAAAAAATGTGTGGAACAAAAAATTGACATCCTGACCTTTCAGCCACTACTTGCAGAGGTAGGAGAGCAAGGCCACCGGGGACACTTAACCATTTGCAACGCAGTTTTGTGACAAGACCAGGACTAACCCTGCCTAGGGTCTCCCCTCCTTACAGCACACTTTCCCCACAGGTAGCTGTAAATTTCAGGGTAATCAGAGAGCACCTTGGTATATCCCCCGGAGGTGAAGTGCAGTAGGAGTTCACACTATTTGGGAGGTGGGTCAAGTAGGAGGCATCTGTTACAGACCAACCTCTCTCCACTGGGATACAGAGCCATGCAGCATTTTTAGGAGGTTTATACTCCTGGAGAATCTCAGCACCATGGGGCAGACGGGCCTAGCTGAGAAAACCAGGTCTCTGAGAAAGACTTCGCACAGCAGCAGGTGGCAGGAAGCACAGCCTCCCCTAAAATCTGTAGGTATAATGGGACACAACCATAATCCTAGCTAGGGAGGCCTGAGTAGGAGGATCTGAAGTTCAAGGCTAGGCTGGATTACATAGAGAGTTTAGCCTGGACTACATAGCAAAACCCTGTCAAAACAAAAAAGTCTGGGAGCTTAGGGATGTAGCTCAGTGATTAGAGCACTTGAGTGGCAAGCACAAAGCCCTAGGTTCAGTCCCCCAACACCACACTATAAATGTATGTGGTGGTGCACACCTGTAATCTCAGAACTCAGGAGGCTGAGTCAGGAGGATTATTGTGTTGGAGGCCAACTTGGGCTACATAGTGAATTCAGGACCAACCTGGGCTACTGAGTGAGACACGCACATGCACACACACGTGTGTGCACACAGAGTCTGCAGGTCAGGAGAAGCCTGTCTGAGCCTAGGACTACCTGCAGGAATATCAGGGACACCCTGTGTACAGAGGTTCAGGGCGTGGCACTAGCAGGAGCAAGCCTTGTCCCAGAAAGCAGACAGGTTTTGCAGCTGGTGGTCTGAGGCATAAGTGAGTGGCTATGAGTTGAACCTTGGTATGTCCAAAGGACAGAGGTGGGATAAGCCAGAAGGAGACAGAGCGATATTTGCCCTGTATGAACAAACCTGGCACCATTGCAGCCTGAGGACAGGAGCCAGCAGGGAAGGAGATACAGAGTGATCTGCTTGTGTCTCTTGTCTTTAAAATAGGTTTCTTGCAGGGACATGGGAAGGATAGTACTTTTTTTTTTTTTTTTTTTTGAGACAGGGTCTTGCTGTGTATCCTAGGCTGGTCAGCTCAGGCTGGCCTTGGAGTCATGGCAATCCACTTGCCTCAGTCTCCCAAGTGCTTGAATTACAGGCATGTGCCACCACACCTAATTTATGTGATGCTGGAAAATCGAACTCAAGGGTAGTTAGTACTTTTTGATCCATGGACAAGCGGTGCCTTTTGATTGTGATGTGTAGATAACCTACCTTTGTGTGGTTGATATGATTGACATGACAAGGTTAAGTAGGCCATCTTGTTAACTGTTTTTCTTGTTGCTCCACTTACCTTTTCCCTTTCTGTCCATTCCGTGAGTTCATTTCATCTCTTTTCTTGGCTTATAACTCCTTATTTATAGTGTGTACAGTTGCCACAGGCTTTTAGCTGGCTAGGCAGTCAGACTTGCTGTTATGATGAGGTGTTCTGTTTGGCCTTGAGATGGAGGCCACCAGCCATGTGGTGTTAGTGGGTGTTCAGAATTTGACTAGTGTGACTGAGGACTAAATCGTTCATTTTGTTTCTTTTTCGTTGATTTCTTTGTAAATTGCCCCATGTAGAGAACAGGTTTAAAATACCCACTTCAAGTCACCACGGCCCACATTATGCTTCCAGCTCTCTTATCCAGACTTTCTTACTAATATTATCATAAATGTGATGTACACATTCATTTAGAACTCCATATGCATGTTTATCATTTTTGCTTTCTGTAATTACCTTTCAGAGATGCTTTAGGAAATAAGTCCCTGGTGTCCACAGATACCTTTCCTAGTGTTCTTTCCTGTGTGTGAATCCAAGCCTGCGTCTGGATCCTTGTCTTCTGGGAGTGGAGTACTTTGACCTCTCTTGTTATGCTTGCCTAAGGGTAATTAGATCTTTCAGCCTTTGTCTGAAAAAGACCTTATCTGAGTTTTCTTTTTTAATAGGCTATTCTTTTAGAACATTTCGGGTTCATAGCACAATTTATAGGAAAGTAGAGTTGCCCCTACGTACACAGGCACAGTCACTCCCACTGTGATGTTCCCACCAGGTTGTACATTTGTTAGAGGTGATGACCCTGCATTGACATCTCATGGCACCCCAAGCCCATACTTTATATCGGTTCACTCTTGGTCTTGTTCCTTCTAGAAATTTAGACAAAAGTGTAAGGACATGTATCTGCCATACAGCACAGTCCCGCTCAGAGTACTTCTACCCTGAATTCTCTGGGTCACATTTTCCTTCCTCCCTTCTTCAGCTGTCTTTTTGCCATCTCACTAGTTTTGCCTTTTCCAGAGTGTCACATAGGTAGAATCACCTTGTATGGAGCCTTTTCACAGTAGCATATTATACTTATTAATATACTTGTGTTTTTTTCCATATTTTGTATGCTTATTATTTCAAATCTCATTTCTTTTTATATTGTGTTTTCTGGATATGTCGGAGTTTACTCATCTGCTCACCTATTACAGGGCATCTTAGATGCTTCCAGTTTGATCAATTATGAATAAAGCTGCTACACACATCCAGGTGCATGTCTTTTATACTACACGTAACGTAACATTTACCATCTTAGTCACACTTGTGTGCATTCAGTAGTATTAAGTATGTTAAATTGTTGTACCACAACCGTTACCGTCATTAGTATCCAGGACTCTTTTCGTCTTGTGGAACCAAAACTGTCTGCATGAAGCAGCAGCCCCTGTCTCCTTCTCCCCTGCTCCTGATAACCACTGCTAGGCTTTCTGCTTCTGTGAACGTGATAGCTCTAGGGACTTTATGTAAGGAGGACCCTATAGCATTTGTCCTTTTGTTTCTAGCTCATTTCTCTCATGATAATGACATCAAGCTTCCTCCACCTTGTATAGCATGTGCCAGGATTTTCTTCAAGGCTGAGTAATATTCTTTTGCATGAACGGGCCACATTATGGTTATCTGTTTATTCATCAGAAATATGGGGTGCTTGTGTGTTCAAACTTGTGCATAATACTGCTATGAACATGGATGTGCTAGTAATCACCATGAGACTCTGCTTTCAGTTTTTTTGGATGATACTCAGGTTAAATTCTGATCATATGGTGATTCTGTTTAAATTTTTGAGGAGCTGCCATATTATTTTCCATGGCATTTGTACCATTTTGCATTCCCATCAACAGTGTACAAGAATTCCAGTCTTTCTGCATCCTCACCAACACTTAATGTTCTATTTTTAATTTCTTTGTTGTTTTGTTGGTGTTTTTGCTAACACTATCATAATGAGTATGAGGTGTGTACCTCATTGCAGTTTTGATTTCCTTTTCCCTAGTGGTTGGTATATTGACCATCTTTTCATATAACACTGTATATCTTGGAGAAATGTCTGCAAATCTTTTGTCACTTTTTTAATTGGGTATTTTGTTGCTTTTGAAAAGTTAAAGGAATTCTGTCTGTATTCTAGATCTCTCTCCATTATCAGATGCATGATTTGGAAACTAAGGTGTGAATGTGGACTGTCTTCAGAGACCTTACATATTTAAATGTTGTGCGTTATCTTGGATCTCATGTGCTGTTAGGAGACGTGCCTAGTCAGGAGGCGTGGATTACAAGTGTGTGACAGATGCAAGTGTGTGGTGGATGGCGGACATGTATCGGAGTATAGTCGTGCAGTGCATTGCTGGGCATGTGACCAGGATGGATATACATCATTTCCGTACTTCTCCAGGAGGCCCTGATCCTCCTCTTTTGGTACCATAGCATCTCTTCTCCACCAGACCCTTCCTGCCATTGCCAGCCACCCACTGAGTGGACTGAGACCTCCTGAAACTGTGAGCTAAAATGTAATCTCTCCTCCTTTAAGTTGTAGATATTGGGTATTCTCTCCCAGCAACAAAAAAGTTACTAAGACAAAATGCTTTTCTTCCGCTCTATAGATTGCCGTTTTGTTATTTGAGAATATCTTTTGATGCATAAAGTTTTTAAAATTTGAAATAGCCCAATTTGTCTATTTTCTGTTGCCTGTGCTTTTGGTCTCATATATAAGAAATCACTGCAAAATCCAGTATTGTGAAGCTTTTGCCTTATGGATTCTTTTAAGAATCTTGTAATTTTAGCTCTTCAGATAGGTCTTTGATCCATCATTAGTTAATTTTTATATTGGCTTAGTAAGGGTTCCAGTGTCATTCTTTTGTGTGTGGGTATTCAGTTGTCTGAGAACCGTTTATTGAAGGCTGCTCTTTCCTCAGTGAAAGGTCTTGGCAAGCTTGTCATGGGTCATTTTTCACACCTGCGAGGGTTTATTTCTGAGGATTCCGCCTTACTCCATTGGTCAGTATTACATTGATTTTGATGACTTTAGTTTTGTTACTAGTTGTCCTAGCTATTTTCTAATTGGTGGAACAGAACACCTGACATCTACAACTTAAGGGAAGAAATATTTATCTTAGCTCACAGGTTCAGAAGGTCACATTCCATACATGGGTGGCCAGCAGTGATGAACATACATGATGGAGGTACAGATGGCCAATGGGAGCCAAGACAGCAAGGAAGGGTGGAAACAGCACACACCTCTCCAGTTCAAGCCTCAAGTCTCTGCCCCTTCCAGCCAGGCCCCACCTCCCAATAGCACGTGGTGTCCATAGCTAATCCACAGTATCCAAATATATGAAGCTTTTGGGGGACACTACAAATGCAGACCATAACATGCCTCCAAAAGACATCTGCCTCCTTATGCAAAATACATTTAGTCCTTCTCTAGGACTTGCCAAAGTCTTAATTTCAGCACTGCTAAAGAGTCTTAAGTTCAAAGTCTCCTTGGAGGTGCAAGTTAAACTGTCCCTTATAAGCCCCTGTGAAAATCAAAGAAAAGTTAAGCATTCCCAGCATACAGTGGCACAGAGTAAACATTCCCATTCCGAAAGGGAGGAATGGGATAGAAAGTAATTGTACCAAAACAAGTTCTAAGTCCTGCAGGAAAAGAATTAAATCCTGTGGCTCCATGGCTAGCCCCCAGAGTCAATTATGGCAAGATGTGAGCTCTAAAGACCATAGGTGACCCTACCTCTACAGCATTGCCTCTGGGCTGTTCTCTTTTCATAACCTTTAGACTTCCTCAGCAAACAAACATGCTCGTGGCTTCTCCAAGTTTCTAGGATCTCCATTGTACCTTAGGCTTCTCCTTCACAGCTTTGTGCATTGCCTTCCCAGGGGAACACTGTCTGGCCTCCAAGTCCTTCCTCCAGAATCTGGGTAGAAGCCTCAGTGACCCAATTCTTGCACTCTGCATCCTTGTAAAGCCAGGACCATGCGGATATCCCCAAGTCTGCTGCTGGCTTGAGCAGTAGCCCGACCCCATCTGACATCTGCTACCAAGGCTTCTGAGTTCTTGAAGGGTTGAACTCCAACATTTTACTCTGTGGCCCTACAGGATTCCCTGGTATACTCTTCTCACAACAAGTCCTTTGCCTTTCTACCCTTTAGATGGTAAAAGATGAGGCCTTTTGATTCCTGACAGTCCCTCAAGACGTCTTTTTTATAGTCTTGCTTCTAAGTACTTGGCTTTTTTTTCCATGCTAATCTATGTAACTTTACTGTGCTCATCTCCCTCTCCTCTACAGACCCTTTCTGTCCAGCAAAAGTGAAATCTTTTTGTATTGTTTTTTTGCCATTTTTTCATGCCTTTTGCCATAGAGTTGGCTAAAAACCACAAGCATTACCCAAGTGACAGCGTGAGCATTAGGTTGCCTTGAGATTTTCTCTACCAGATTAAGTAGTCTTCCACCCTTAATCTCTGTTTCAGGCAGAGTCTTTGAACAAGGGTAAAATGTGACACTTTTTAAAGATTTTCTCTACAAAGAATTTCATCAGCTCTACAAAATCTGTAGGGGTTTTTTGTTTGTTTGTTTGTTTTGTTTTGTTTTGTTTTTTTGAGACAGGGTCTTGCTCTATGGTCCAGGCTGGTCCTGAACTCATTGTGGAGCCCAGGCTGACCTCAGATTCATGGCAGTCCTCATGGTTCAGCCTCCCAAGTGCTGGGATTATAGGTGTGTGCCACCACACCCAGTTAATTTGGTGCTGGGGAATAGAACTCAGGTACTTAGTGCTTTCTATGCAAGCACTTTAACCTCTGAGCCATTCCTTCAGCCCTGCATCACATTTTTTATCACAACATAGCATGTATGCTTTCTAGACCAGTTGCCAATAAAAAGTCCTTCCCATTTGAAACTTCTTGAGCCCAGCCTTTATAGTCCACACTTCTATCTGCATTCTGATCTTCTGAGGTTTGACCAGAATCTCACAATAAACTTGGCTCATAGCATTCTAAGGCTTCTCTAGCCAGTATCATCAGACCTTTTTAAAACTCCCACAAACCAGTTCCAGAGTCTTCTAAAGCACATGGTCAGACAGAGTCAAGAGCAGCAACCTCATTCTTGGTGCCAGTTCCTATCTCAGTTATGTCTCATTGCTGGGATGGAATACCCATATCTTAAGGGAGGAAAGATTTATTTTACCTCACAGTTTAAGAAGGTGACAGTTCATATGTGGGCAACCAGCAGTGGTGAACACAAGTGGCAGGGTTACAACTAGAGAGCTCTTCTTGGCCTGGCAGATGGGAGCCAAAATCAGCAAGGAAGGGAAGAACCAGCACACACCCTTCTGGGTCAAGCGTCCACCCCTTTCACCCAAGCCCCACCATCCCACAGCACACAGTAACCATACATCCACACCGTCCAAATACGTGAGGCTTTTGGGGGACACTACAGACCCAAACCATAACTAAGTGTAAGTCCTCCAGTTGTGTTGAAGATTATTTTGACTGTTCAGCATCCCTTGATGTACTGTATGAATTTTAGGATGAGTTTTTATGTTTATGCCAAAATATCATTGGAATTTTGATAGGAATATCATTGGATCTGGAGATCCCTTTGTTAGTGTAGACATTTTAACAATATCAAGTCTTTCGATACGTGAATATGCAGCATATTTCCATTTCTTCTGTTTTTTTCTGCTTTTGTAATATTTTGTAGTTTTTAACTTACTAGTCTTTGACTTCTTGGGTTATGTACCTAAGTATTTTATTCCTTTTCATGCTACTGTAAATAGTGTAATTTTGATACTTTCCTGTCACATTTGGAACAAAGGCCAAAGACTTGAAATGAATAAATTTTCAGTGCTCTTTAGGGATACCAAGGCCTTCTGAGGTTGGCACTGGGTTTACCCCCTAAAGAAGGGTCTTCTCATAGTGTAAAATTATGCTTACGTTTCCTCCCATATTTATTAAAGGGATAAGGGCAGAACAGCAAAGAAAACAAGATTTAAGCAGTGGTTCATTATAGAGAACCTTTGAAAGAATATCAGAAATTAAACAGCTTGTTTACAAATTGCAAGTCCAGATACACTTGTAGGTGGGGATGTAAAAATGTATCAAGGACTACTTTGTTTCAGTCATTTCAGGTGGAGAGGCACTTTTCATTCTGTGGCCTTCAAGATTCAAGGCTGTTATCAGGGAAGCCGGTAGTAAGCAGATCCTTTGGTCAGCTTCAGGGGAGGAATTAACTCTTGCATTCCCCCACTTTCCTTTTCAGATTGTTTATTTAGTGTTCAGAAATGTAGCTGATTTTAGTGTTTTGACTGTAGTCTATACCTTGCTAGATTTGCATATTAGTTCTGACAGTTTCTTGTAGGCTCTTTAGAGATTTTTTATGTAAAATGATGCCATCTGCATCCTTACTTCTTCCTTTATGAGTTAGATACCTATTATTTGCTTTTCTTGCCTAATAGTTCTTACAAGCACTTCCAAAATTACATCAAATAAAGATGAAAAGAGACACCCTTGTCTTGTTTCTGATCTTAAAGGAAAGGTTTCTGGTCTTTTACCATTGCGTATGATCTTAGCTTTGGATTTTCTGTGGGTGACTTTATCGTGTTAAGATTTCCTTCTGTTCCTAGGTTGGTAAGTGTTTCTATGGTGAGAGGGTATTGAGCTTTGCCAAGTGTTTTGTCTGTATCACTTGGGATGATTATGTGCTTTTTTAAAAACTCCATTCTGTTCAAGTGATGCATTGCATTCATTGATTTTTATAGGTTGAATTGTTCCTACAACCCCAGAATAAGTTCTGCATGAATGTGGCGTATTATCCTTTTAATATGCTGTTTCATTCTCTTTGCTAACATTTTATTGACAGATTTTTTCCATCAGTATTTAAAGAAATACTGACTTGTCAGCAGTTTTGTTGTTTTTGCTCTGTTAGATGAAATCTTGCCATATTTCCAGGCTGGTCTGAACTCTTGAGCTTAATCAATCATACTGCCTCAGCCTCCCAAGTAGCTAGGAATGTAGGCCTATGCTACCACACCTGGCTCTATCTTTTGTTATAGTCTTTCTGCTTGGCTTTGGTATCAGCATCCTGACAGCCTCTTAGAATGAGTTAGGAAAGAGTTTTTCAAAAAGTCTTTAGAAGGATTGGTGTCATTTTATCTCTAGATGTGTGGTAGAAGTTAGCTTGAAGCCATTGGGTTTAGGACTTTTTTCAGTTTTTTGATTATTGATTCATTCTGCTTAGCAGTTATAGCTGAGTTCTGACTTCTCTATGTTTTGTGGGGTAGTCGTGGCAAGGGTTGTGTTTCCAGAAACTCAGGCATTTTTGTAGGTATTTTTGAGCTATTTCAGGCAGGGGCCAAGGCTGGTTCTCATCACTCTATTGTGGCCAGTGGAAGCCCTATCCTTTCTCATGGATGGCTATGGAAATCAAAATACTGTTTCCGAGCAAACTTAAGACTTGCAGAGAGAAGAACTGTCAGAGGCAGCAGAGGGGGCAGTTGTGATGGAAGAGGGCAGCAGGGCCATTAAAGAGAGGAATCTTCCTGCCAGAATCTTTTGCGTTCTGCCCAGGCTGAAGGCCAGGAAGGGTTAAGCCCAGTTTGGGTCCTGCCGCACCCCTGCTAGGGTAAGCAGTTCACATTTGTTGCAGAGCTGCAGCATCACTCAGCCTGGCTCCATGGGATGTGCTTCCCCTCCTCTCACTGGCTTGCTGTTTTTTCCTAGCTTTTGAACATGTCAAACTATAAAGACAAGTTCTCCACTCTGCTGTGGCTCGAGGAAATCCATGCAGAAATGGATCTGAAAGACTACAGCATGAGTGGAGTCACCCTGAAGAGGAACGGGGACCTGCTGGTGCTGGAGGTCCCAGGCTTGGCCGAGAGCAGGCCCTCCCTGTACACAGGTACGACACTGCCAGGTTTCCTGCCCTAGAATCCTGAGTTCAGACACACAGAGAAAGAACACCGCTAACCGGCCATACAGGTGCTCATCTCACCCTCCAGCTATCCTTCTGGCGGGGGGGTAGGGGGGGATACTTCAAATTCAGTCAGGGATTTGTCTATAGGAAGCATATTTCCATGTCATGCTGACAGGATCTTTAAGTAACTCATTCCAGTAATAATTATTTTATTCCACTTCCTCAGTGCTTGATTTCTTAGTGTAGCAGAAGATTTTATAGTTTTTTTGTGAGTTTGACACATGTTTGTGTATTTTTTTTAACTAGGTGACAAACTGATTTTAAGATCTCAAGAGTACAACGGGCATGTCATCGAATATATCGGTTATGTGATGGAGGTGAGAGCATGCCTTCTGACGCTGGGGTGGCAAGCTTACCCACCCCTTTTCTGGAAAGGGACTCCCTTGGGCTGGGATGTAATTGGAAAATTTGAAGATAGAGTGAATCTTTGAATAATTTTGATGCACAAAAGAGATTATCATATCTAAAGAGCTTCTATAATTTTTAATCACATAACTTGTAAGTTATGTGTAAGTTGTGATATTTGCATTTTGTCAACTCTGGGCATCCTGAGCCTGCTGTGAAAGAGACGGCAGGACAGGTACCTTAGAAGGATGGACACATGGTGTGTGCATCTCTCAGGCTGGGAACAGACGTACGAGTGATCTGGATGTCCAGGCCTTAGGGCCTGTGGTTGCTCGGTGGGTTTTCACTGCTCATGTCCAGAGCACAATCCCAAGGGATAGAGCTGGGCTTTGCTTGGGAAGAGGATGCTTGCATTATACATCAGAGAAGCTGGAGCACACACATTGTCTAACATAGACTCTAGAGAAAACACTAGCGCCTTCATTCATGGAGGGAAGGCAGGACAGGACTCTAGAATCCAAGAATCTGCTAACAAAGAAGAGACCTTGCTGCCATGTTTGCTGTGTTCTCTCCCCTAATACGGAGCTTATACTGTGGCCCAGTGACACTTCCTCAGAAGGTACAGCTCAGAAAGTACTGTTACCCTCATGATGATTCAGTGTAACACCTGAGCACTGAGCTGTAAGCTGCATTTGTCCTGGCTTTTCTCCCAGTTCAGGATGGCTAGTGACAATGGGAGGGACAGTGGATTGTCTCCACTGAGGACAGGAGGGAGACTACTGTAAATGACAACCCTGCTGGTGAGATTGATGGCTGTACTCTAGAAGGAGAGGGTGGCATCAAAATAGCCTTAGTAGACAGGCAGAATTCTCATAGCCAGAAAGGGCTTGGAAGGCTACATCAGAAGGTGTGAAGGACTTAAGCAAAACATACAGGCTGGTGTCTTTGTAGTTGAGGAGTCCAGGCTTTCTCCTCTAGGCTAGTCATCTGTCAGAACTCTGGATATAAGCACCAGAAGCCTATGCCCACTGGTAAACATAAGGGGCCATTATTTTGAGGCAATATATGATTCCAGGAACTGCCAGTGCAATGAACAAATGAGGCTGAGGAAACATTGTGGGGTGGAGTTGCAGGAGACCTACAAAAGTGCAAGACCTGCTCTTACTGGGGTGCATTTCTGCCTGCAATGGGGTGAGCAGTTCTCCAGCCTCTGCCATGTACTTCCACTGCTGCTGGCTGCCGATGAATGGACTGTGTGAGACCTTCTGAAACTGTGCGCTAAATAAATCTTTCTTAAGTTG
This sequence comes from Ctenodactylus gundi, assembly GCA_004027205.1. NCBI lineage: Eukaryota > Metazoa > Chordata > Mammalia > Rodentia > Ctenodactylidae > Ctenodactylus > Ctenodactylus gundi. The sequence continues at coordinate 114,360 of PVKB01000201.1, forward strand.
TGGGTGTCCAGTATTTCATCCCAAATTCCCACATCCAAAATAAGATGCCACAGCAGGTGTTGTTGGCTGTTGGTGTTAAATGCCAATACTGTGGCCAGTTTCAAAATAAATGGTTCTCTGTTCTCATGCCCAGAGCAGTTAGATTGCCCAGAGCATTTAAGATTGCCTGTTTGCTACACCCTGGCTCAAGGAACGCTGGGCATTTCTATGGCCCTGTACCTGACCATACTGTGGTCATGTCATTTTTTTTCCTTCATCTCTTTTCCTTCTTTTTTCTTCCTTCTTTGGGTAAAGAATTTCACCTGAGACTTGGTAGGCAGCCTGAGTGACCAGAAGCACTAAGAGCTGATCGCTCAGGTGTGTTTTTCCTAATAAGACCTCCTGCTATGGTTTGGATCTTGAATGTTGCCAAAAGCTTCGTGTATTTGGAATTAGTGGGATACCAATGGAACTCTGTGTCTTTGGGAGATAGGATCTGGCTTAAAGGGGTGTATGATTGGGGCTTGACATAAAAGAATTATGTCAAGTTGTTGAGATTGGTGGGCACCCAGAGCAGAGCTTTCAGGTATATTTATTGACTTGTGGGTCAGGAAGTAAGGGAGGGCACCCACTCTGGGTATGGGGTGCCAAACTGTCAACTTGAACTAAGTAAAGGAAGGAAGAAGAGGTGTCGTTCCAGTTTCTTCCTGGGAAAGCTCTGGCCTTGCCTGAGTCCCCAGACGTTGACTTCCTCCTAGCTCACCTGGCTTCTGTCTGCAATGGGGTGAGCAGCACTCTAGACCTCCGGCTCTGTCATTTACTGCCACTGGCTGCTGGTTGTCCATGAAGGGACGGTGTGAAACCTTCTGAAACTGGGAGCTAAATGAATCTTTCTTCCCTTAAGTTGTGGATGTCAGGTATCTTGTCCCAACAACAAATCAGTAAATAACACAGCCCCATTCTGTTAAGTGGGAGGAATCTTCTGACTGTCATGTCTTATATCTTCACTCAGAAGGGAGGTCAGAGTCTGGAGTGGCAGGAGAAGCGTCATTTTTGCATAAAAACCTCAGCACATGTCCTTTTATGTTGATATTTGTGAAAAATTTGCTCCTACCTGATACATTGTCCTCTTCCCTCCCCAAGGCTGTGACCAAAGTCCTGCCATGGCTTACCTGCATGTCCTGCATCTCTGGGACAGCTCTTCCGAGGCCTTGCCTGGGGCCATGTTGATAGCCTGAGGCCAGAGGCTGAAAGTCTAAAAGTTTGAGGCAGGATGTTTGTTGTTTGCAGTACTGGAGATTGAACTCAGGGTCTTTGCTCTGAGCTGCATTACCAGCTTGTCTTTATTTTTTTTGTTTGATACAGTCTCACTGGGTTGGTAAGTTGCCCATGCTGGGCTTAAACTTGGGATTCTCCTGCCTCAGACTCTCAAAGTACTAGGGTTACAGGCCTGCCTCACTGAGCTTGCCTTCATGGGCTAAAAGTTGACTGTTCCCAGGGTATACAAAACAGAAAAGTAAGGAGGGGACTTTATCCCTAAACCCAGTAGGAAAGGAGCTCATTGGTCCAGCTGATGTGAGATCAGCACTAGAATGTGTGACTCCCCTGCCTTCAGCCCCGAGCAGGACCTCCAAACTCAGCAGCACTGGGGACTACCTCTCCCTCCTCGGGGATCATCCATGTTTGCCCACAAGTGACCATTTGGCAGACAGGGCTTTCTCCCCCACTGCAAAGCTGTAGCTGCTCGGTCTGAGTCACAGGGGGGTTTTGCTTTCTTAACTTTGTAGCCCACTCTGCTGGTGGCCAGGTGGCATGATGAGCATCGTAGCTTCCAGGTAACAGATCACTCGCTGTGTAGACAGAAAGCCTGGGCACCAAAGCCTCCAAAGAAGCGGGACCAGAGATGCTCACAGGAGGCCCCGTCCACCAGACCATCCCTTTGGATACTGGGGCACAGCTTGCCTATGGCCACTGGCCCACCGACAGACCGGGCAGCTTGCCTGCATGGTGCCAAGGCGCCGTGCTCCTTCCTTGTGATGGGGGCACCCAGTAAAGTCAGCTGCTCAGTTAATGTGTAATGCAGGTCCCAGCCACGGCTTTACTTTCGTTGATGTGGAATTTGTTGGCCAGAGCATGATGCGGATACCAGACTGGTTTAGGCTCCCTGGAAACCTGGCTGTTGAAGTCACATTGCAAGCAAGCATTTGTCACCCTGAAGTTCACACTGGTGCCTTGCAGCCAGTGAGGACAGCCCAGTGTGGTCATGCTCAGTCCTGGCATGTTGTGCCCTCCTGGGTTCCAACTGTGGGAGCCTGGCACTGTGCACTACCAGCTGGCCATGCTCACAGAGTCCTTCTGCCTGCCCCACTGCATATGCCAGGGAGCAGGCACCATCACACTGAAATAGACGTAATCAAAATGGAGTTAGTTCTGCTTACCACCTCCTTCTGCTTACCCCTCCCCTCTCCCTGAACTCATGAGAAAATCAACTTTTGGCCCTAACCCGGCACCTGTGCCAGGAACAACCACAATATGTTTTTGTGTCGCCAAGGGTGATAGATGACAGGTTTCTGTGTATCTAGAAGTCTCCATGGTCAATAGATTGACGTTAGATGCATAAACTTCCTGATGTAGAAACATTGTATGCCCCATTTCTCTTTTGCTCTGTCAAAACCCCGCTTCTGTTCTGTGAAAAATCCCCAGTCTTGCTTCCCTACACTGTGAGTATAAAAACCCCTCACCCAAGTTATTCAGGGCCAGGCTCCTTTGGTGGTCGTGTCCCAGCATGCTGGTCTGTCTGGACAATAAACTCTTGATCTCCCCTGCCTGTGAGCCCCGTGTGTTAATCCGCACTACAACAGCACTCTCTGTGCCCTTCTTGGTCTTGCTTCTCAGTGCTCTGACGTTTTAAAAGCTGCCCCAGAAGTTTCATATTGCCTTGTACTTGTGTATCTTTGTCTTTCATTTTCCTATTTTCAGATTTCTGTATGTGGACACATGGGTCTGCAATGTCCCTGGTACCCTAATCTGCTGGGGGCTGTCTGCACTGCCCTTGCTCTGAGTGGTTGGTTTTCCTGTGTGTTTGGTGATCTCTGGCTATCGACCCACTTCAATTTTCCATAATCTCTGGGGAATGCTGAAGCCCCTGCTGAGCTGGGTTTTCTTGTTAGGGGTTTGTGGCTGCAGCTGCTAAAAATGGGGACACTGACCAGGGTCTGTTCTAGTGCTCACTGTGTGCACTAAATTCACAGCGTCAGAGCTAATTCTGCTCATGGCTTCATGACTGGAGTGTGCTCTTAGTTGCCTAAGGATTCTGGTGCAGTTTGGGGTTTTCCTTCCTATTGTTCCTTCCATATTTCCTCAGAATTTCCATTTCCTCCTTGTCTAGAAGAGAATGTGAAGGATTGTTTTTTCTAGGATCTAGCTTTTTCTGGTTCCTGATAACTGTCAGGAGAGGGCAGTCTTACAGTGGCATAAGTCAGTGGTCCCCGACCTTTTTGACACCAGGGAAGGATTTGGTTGAAGACTGTTCTCCCAAGGACCAGGAACGGTGGTGAGGAGGGTGACGAGGGGTGCTTGTCATGCAGTAGGCTGTTGGAGATAGCTTTGAAAGGGCAGCAGCAGCAGCAGCAGGAGGGGAGCAGGGAGTGAAGCTTTGTGGTGCCAGTCTGCAGCCCGGGGATTGGGAGGCCCTGGCCTTATGGATACGAACTTTCTGTGGAGGCTGCAACACAGCAGAACTGTCATGGGCTGGTCACTACTCAGCACTCTCAAAGCCTGTGGTCCAGGGAAGGTCTGTTGAGTGTTATTGCTGTGAGCAGAAACTTTAGCCGTCTGGCTTACATAATATAATGACAATTCAATCCTTACAGTAAATTTTGCAGATTTTTAAGATACCAAATTTTATATCATATTTATAAAATGCCCTTTTCATGATACGTTGCTAGATATCCATGTAATACTATACCAAGGAGTTAAATATGGAAGTTAAATTGTGTGTTTTTCAGATTCGTGAAGAAGATGTGACTCTTAAGCTTAATCCAGAATTTGAACAAACATACAACTTTGAACCTATGGGTGTGGAGTTCACGTACAATAGGTAAGTCTTTATCGAGTCTCCACACAGATGTTTCCTTGTGCTAGGTAGAGGGCAATCTGCCCCTGAGGGTCGCCTGACGTCTCTGTAGTGATGTGGGAGGTGCTGTGATTCTGGTGTGCCATGCCCCACCTGTGCTCACCCACCGTCTTTCTTACCATGTAATTTTGGCAGTGTAAAGGAACATGCATATGCATGTTCATTCTCCTTACATGCCCTAGATCCCTGCCCGTTGGTACGATCAGTCCATTCCCTCCTTCATCTTACCCATTCACTCGTCAGGTGCTGTGACTTGTCACCCAGCTAGTCCTTCCTCTCTCCACTAAACCTGTCAGCTATTAACTGAAGTTTGTCTTTCCTTTAGTCTACTTTCTTCTTGGGACAGTCTCCTTAAGTTGCCTTGGCTGGTCTTGAACTTGCGTTCCTCTTGCCCCAGTCTCCTAGGTAGCTGAGAGTACAAAGATTTGTCTTTACTTTGTTAACAAATAGCTTTTGTAGTACTACAGATTGAAACCAGGGCTTTCACACAGAACTGCATCCCCACCCCTTTTTAATTTATTTATTTATTTATTTATTTATTTATTTATTTTTTGAGACAGGATCTCGCTAAGTTTCCTAGCCTGGGCTCAAACTTGCAATCCCCAGCCTCCACCTTCCGGAGAAGGATTTGTCTTTCTGTATATACACAAATACACACATGAAAAATCTATTCTTTGGTTTTAATTCTTTCATGTCTGCTTTTCTGTTGATTCATGCTTTTTCTGTTTTGAGTGATCATTGCTGTTCTAAATGAGCTGAGTATGTACTTAGGAGTAGAATTGCAGGGTTTGAGGTTTGCAAGTGATTGCATCATTGACTTCCACTGGCATCATATGCAGTGACCTGTTGATCTGTAGCCTCCCTGAAACTTGGTTTTGTTAAACTTCTTTTTTTATTCTTATTTCAAATTTAGTTACAGAGCATGAGATTGAAAGGTAAAATTCGAAAGTCACAGGTTGAATGAGTAACCAGCTGAGTTCTTAACCAGTGGACTAAGGCTATGTGATCTCTTATCTTTACCACTCAGTGACAGCTTCAGAGAGAAGATCCCAAGAACCTCTTATTTACCAGCACTTACTGTTCACAGAACTACAAAAAGCCCAATTCAAAAACCACTGACTTCTGCCACTCCACCCCCAGCTAAATATCTATACGCATTATACACATCAAAAATGTTTCACAGATTAAGATTTTATACCAATTCCCCATGTTGAATGTAATTGTTATGGTTTTCAAAGTAATATACTAAATAAAAATAATAATTATGGGGCATCTTTCACAGATTTTATGACAAAACTAGTACTACTGTACCAGTTTGGTACTACCAATTAAACGATCAATGTCTATGTTTTTGTTACATTTTCTCTTTAGGTGTTTCCTTTCCTCCTTGTTCTTTGGTGCTGATTGTCTCTCTGTCTCTCTCAAAGATTTCTTCAAGTATTTTTTTCTGCAGTGCCAGGCTAAGGGTCTCCAATTCTTTAGGGATCTCAATCATGAAAAATTTTTATTTCCCCTTGAATTTTCAGGGGTAATTTTTCTGGACACAACCATCTGGGTCGATACTTGGTATCTTTTAAGGCTTGAAAGATTTTGCTCCAGCAAAAATCTTAAAAAGTTAAATTTCATATGCCTTAGCTGGATACTGGAAGGTACATACTTGTACTTCTTCATCACAATGTTCCTTTATATCTTTTCTTTTCTCTTTTCTTTTCTCTTTTCTTTTTTTATTTCTTTTTTTTTTTTTTTTTTTTTTTTTTTTTTTTTTTTTTTTTTTTTTTTTTTTTGAGACAGGGTCTTACTGTGTAGTCCACTATGGAGCCCAGGCTGGCCTTGGACTCAGGGCAATCCTCCTGCCTCAGCCTCCTGAGTGCTGGGATTACAGGCATGCACCACCAAGCCCAGATTATGTGGTGCTGGGGAATCGAACTCGGGTACTTAGTGCTTGACTTAGTGCTTGCTAAGCAAGTGCTTTAACCACTGAGCCATTCCTCCAGCCCCTATATCTTTTATTTTCTTATTTGCCTCAACCAGCTTTTTATTTGTGGCTTCTATATGCTCAGTAAGCTTTGTATCCATTAAGCCTGCTAATTATTGCTTGCATTTATTTAAGAATATTATGTTTGAACTGGCTGTTCAACTCATTTGTTTGCTTTTTAACTTCCTTCCCTTTGAGTTCTGCTATTTCGGGGCCCATGGCATTAGTGTCTGGGGTCTCAGTTATCTCTGTGGGTGTCCTGTTGCCTTGTCTTATTTCCATTTTTCTGTTGAAGGTTTTTACTTTAAAGGCCCAACTGAGAGGTTTCTTTGAATGGGTATGTGGAAGTATGGGGAGAACCGAAATTCCTCGGAGTTCTGTGCTGAGATTAGGCAGTAATGGAGAATCTAACAGTCCGATGGTCTTCGTCACCTCCAGCCCCTCAGCAAAACTCTCCTGCCTGTCCTGGCTTCCCTCCCCTGAGGGCAGGGCTTTCCACCCTCGGAAGTACTCCCACTACCACCCACCCCACTCTGCTGGTTAGCAGCCTTTCTCACCTCTCCACAACTCTCTTGTGCCAGTTTCTTCCTTGTCACTACTTGAGAGTGACCCCCCCCCCCCCAAATCCTGGTGTGCTCTTCTGAGCCTTCTTTTACTCTGAACAATTCAGTCTCAAGCTCCTTTTATTTATTTATTTTTTTAATGGCTCCTGCTTACAACACTGCCTGTGTAGGCTGCCTAGCACTGCTTCTGGTCTAGGTTCTAGGAAGCCTTTCCTAGGGGAGCTCACATTGCATTTGCGGTATGCACTAACCCCAGGCTCATTTTTGGAGGCTGGTGCTACCAGATGCTGTCAGTTCTCACTTCTAGCAGATCTGCACTTACCTTGGTCAGAGGTTCCAGACTCCTCCTGGGCTTTCCTCCGTTTGCAGTTGCTGGTGGCTCAGGGCTGCTTTTGGTCAGCCTGGGGCTGCTTCTTGCGCTGCTCTTTTTCTCTGCCTCCAATACGTTGTAGGGATTTCTGACCTTCCTATGACTTCCTTTTGATTGCTGGGGTGCTCCTTCCTCTCCTAATTAAGTTTAACATGCAGTTTTTAATTATAATTGTAACTTTTTAAGTGAGTCCTCGGGAGACATTGCCTTGTTCTGTTACTCAGCCATCATCTTGACTGAAAGTCTCCTTGTTAGACTTCTTACTTCAGCCCAACCTGGTCGGTGAGGCTATTGTATAATGATCTTGAATTTCTTAATACCTGTAAATTGAGAACATTCTGTCTTTAGTGAAATGCCTGCTTGAATCTTTCCCCTTTCTACGAACTTAGGGGTGGCCTAGTTGGCCTCATTTTTTTTTTTTTGTCTTTTAATGTCCAATATTTTTCCCACTATTTTTATTAATATACATATGTAATACATAGTATTTACAATGAACTTGAGTATTTCGTGCACATATGCATCATATCAACTTTACAGTCCCTTCCCATTTTTGACCCACTCCCTCCCTATCTCTTCCCCCAACTCCGGCTATCACTTCATGTGGTTCTATAGAATGTCTGTGTTCTGTGTTTTCCAAGTCAGAGAAACTATACAGTATTTAACATATTAATCTTCCGCACCTAAATCATTTCACTTAAGTCATCACTCTAACTCAGCTTCCTTTTCCTCGAATGGGTCGCAGTAGTAAAATCTTGATGCCTCTTCTCCAAATCCAACCAATCCCTTCATTGGGATATTTACCAAAAGGTTTTTTTCTATATTTTGCTATATCTTTGTTATTCTTAAGCCAGGCCTTACCCACCAGTTCGCATTAGAAAATAACTATAAGCATGTAGTTCAAAAGACTAATAAATTTGGGAAAGAAGAAAAAAAAGTTAAATTTCAAATGCCTTAGGTGAATACTAGAAGGTACATGCTTGTACATTCACAGGGTTATCTTTACATCAGTCAGTTTTCTTAGGATAAATTTTCATCAGTGACCTAATAAGTGAATTGCTACAATTAAAGTTAAAAGTATATCACATTGCTACATTAAATGAACTCAAATCTATATCACATGAATATACGTAAAGTAACAGATATGAAGGCAAATTTAGTTATTTCAGAATTTTTAACTTTTGTAACTTATTTACTCATATTTCACTGATTACTAACATACTTTTTTCTCAGCTCATTCTCCTCTAGCTGTTGTTGCTTTTCCTCTGGGGTCATTGGTGACACTGGCCTCCATTTCATTTTCTAAGTTTCCTTTAAGTATTCTCTGCAATACTAGCTCAGTGGCTGCAAATTCCTTTAAGCTGTCTCTGTCATGGAAAGTTTTAAGTTCTTCCTTTAAATTAAAAGATAATTTTGCTGGATATAGCAGTCTTGGCTGGCATTTATGTTCTTTTAGTGCTTGGATGACATAGCTCCATGATCTCCTGGCTTTTAGAGTTTGGACTGAAAAATCTGCCATTATCCTGATGGGCTTATCTTTGTAGGTCACCTTCTGTTTTTCTCTTACTGCTTTTAGTATTTTCTCTTTGTGTTGGGTTTCTAGAATTTTAATTATGATGTGTTGTGATGAGGATCTCTTCTGATCAAAGTTATTTGATGTTCTTTATGCCTGCAACAGTTCCATGTTCATTTCTTTTCTTAGATTTGGGAAATTTTCTTCCATAATTTCAGTAAACATGTCCTTTAAGCCTTTTGTTTTCTCCTCAGTCTTCTCCTGGACTCCTGTAATTCTGAGGTTGTTTCTCCTTGAATCTTCTATCAGCCATTGTAATGATTTCGCTTTCTTTCTTATTTACTTTGTGTTCTTGATGGCCTGTATGTTGCAGCTTAGTCACTTTATTTTCTAGGTCTGATATTCTAGTCTGAAGAAGTTTAAAGTGGTTGCTTATTATTTCCTGTGTGTTTTTCGTTTCCTGAATATCTGCATTCAATTTTTCTATATCTCTATTGTGTTCTTCTCTAATTTCTTGTATTGTCTTCATTATCTTCTGGTATATTTTTTCAATGGTCTCCTCTGTTTGCTCTTTAAGGCTTGCTTTTAGCTTAGCTATGTGTTGGTGTAGCTTTTCTGCTGTCTGTTTTATTTCCTGCTTTAATTCAGTGAACATCTGGACCCAGAAGTTACCATCATTTTTGCGATTTTCATCTTTGGATTCTGCAGTTTCAGTATTCCTGGTATCATCTTCTGGGGTGTCAGGTCTTTTTGTAGGAGATTTGTTACCGTGTTTCTCCATGGTTCTGTTACCACTGGCTGTCTCTGGTGCACAGGAAAAGAAGGGTTTGGTGGTAAAAAGTCAAGAAAATAGTTAGAAAAAGCGTGTTTGGTGTAGCTAGGAAAGAGAGGATCATCCCCCAAAACTGAAAGGCGTCCAGTGGGAGACCAGAAACTCCGAAGGATCATCAATACTGGAGGGGGGAAAAAATCCCTGCAGTCCAGGAAGCCGCCACAGTCAGCTCCAAACGGCAGGCAGCTGCAGACAGAGGAAAGCACGCGTGGGGACCTGAACATCTGATGGAACGGAGCTGGAAGAGGATGGAGCACACAACAATGGGAGAGGAGGCTGTGGGTGGGTCAGAAGCAGCCGACTCGGTGCTGTGCCGAGCTGCCGCCAGCCACAGATCACAAACAAGGTCCGGAGGCCAGAGCCTCAGCCCGAGGTAAGCGCGGATCCAGATAAGTGGGAATTGGCAGCGGGGGGCTCCAGCCTCAGAAGCAGAAACCCGCGTGTGTGTGTACTACAAACGCAGCATGCGCTCCCCCTAGAAAAGGCCCCGGGATCCCGGATCAGAAATGGGGCTCAACAGTCGTCGCAGGCAGTGACATCAGCAGGAGCCATCTTCTTTCCTGCACACCAGAGACAGTCAGAGATAGCAGAACCATGGGGAAACGTGGTAACAAATCTTATACAAAAAGATGTGACTCTCCAGGGGAGGGTGCAAGGGGTGCTGAAATTGCAGAACTCAAAAAGGGATGGGCGAGAATGATGGTGACTTCTGGGCCCAGATAGCCAGTGAATTAAACCAGGAAGCAAAGCAGGAAATAAAACAGATAGTGCAAGAGCTACAGCAATACTTAGCTAAACAAAAAGCAAGCCTTGAAAAGAAATTAGAGGAGACCAAAGAAGAAATGGGGAAGCACGGTTACAAATCTCCTGCAAAAAGACCTGAAATGCCAGGAGATGATATCAGGGTAAACAAAGATGAATATGGCAAAAATGATGGCAACTTCTGGGCCCAGAAATTCAGTGAATTAAAGCAGGAATTAAAGCAGGAAGTAAAACAGACAGCAGAAGTGTTACACCAATACATAGTTAAGCAAAAAGCAAGCCTTGAAAAGCAACAAGAGGAGACCAGAGAAGAAATATACCAGAAGATAATGAAGACAAAAAAAAAAAAAGAAATTAGAGAAAAACACAACAGAGATAGAGAAAAATTGAATGCAGATATTCAGGAAATGAAAAACACGCAGGTAATAATAAGCAACCACTTTAAACAACTTCAAAATAGAACGTCAGACCTAGAAAATAAAGTGACTAAGCTGCAGCATACAGGCCATGAAGAACACAAATAAAGAAAGCGAATCATCACAACCGCTGATAGATGATTCAAGGAGAAATAACCTCAGAATTATGGGAATCGAGGAGAAGACTGAGGACAAAACAAAAGGCTTAAAGGACATGTTTAATGAAATAATGGAAGAAAATTTCCCAAATCTAAGAAAAGAAATGAACATGGAACTGTTGCAGGCATATGGAACACCAAATAACTTTGATCAGAAGAGATCCTCATCACAACACATCATAATTAAAATTCTAGAAACCCAACACAAAGAGAAAATACTAAAAGCAGTAAGAGAAAAACAGAAGGTGACCTACAAAGATAAGCCCATCAGGATAATGGCAGATTTTTCAGTCCAAACTCTAAAAGCCAGGAGATCATGGAGCTATGTCATCCAGGCACTAAAAGGACATAAATGCCAGCCAAGTCTGCTATATCCAGCAAAATTATCTTTTAATTTAAAGGAAGAACTTAAAACTTTCCATGACAGAGACAGCTTAAAGGAATTTGCAGCCACTGAGCCAGTATTGCAGAAAATACTTAAAGGAAACTTGGACAGTGAAAGGAAGACCAGCAACACCAATGACCCCAGAGAAGAAGTGACAACAACTAGAGGAGAATGAGCTGAGAAAAAGTATGTTAGTAATCAGTGAAATATGAGTGAGTGAGTAAGGTATGAAAGTTAAGGAATTCTGAAATAACTAAATTTGCCTTCATGTCTGTCACTTTAAGTATATTTAGTGGTATAGATTTGACTTCATTTAATGTAGCAGTGTGATACAGTTGTAACTTTGCTTTGTTGTAGCAATTTGCTTATTAGGTCACTAATGAACGTTTATCCTAAGGAAACTGATTGATGTAAAGATAACCTAGTGAATGTACAAATATGTACCTTCCAGTATTCAGCTAAGGCAATTGAATTTTATGTACTTATTTATTTTTTCTCTTTCCCAAATTAACTAGTCTTTTGAACTACATGCATATAGTTATTTTCTAATGTGAACTGGTTGTTAAGGCCAGGTTTAACACTAACAACAAAGATATAGGAAAATACGGAAAAAAACCTTTTGGTGAATATCCCATTATAAAGGGATTGGTTGGATTCAGAGAAGAGATACCAAGATTTAACTACTGCCGACCCATTAGAGGAATAGGAAGCTGAGGTAGAGTGGTGAAATGACTTAGGTGTGGGAGATTAATATGTTAAACACTGTGTGGTTTCTCAGACTTGGAAAGCACAGAACACAGACATTCTTTGGAACCATATGAAGTGATAGCCAGAGCCAGGGAAGGGACAGGGAGTGGATGGTTGTGATGATTCGCTTTCTTTATTTGTGTTCTTCATGGCTTGTATGCTGCAGCTTAGTCACTTTATTTTCTAGGTCTGACGTTCTATTTTGAAGTTGTTTAAAGTGGTTGCTTATTATTACCTGCGTGTTTTTCATTTCCTGAATATCTGCATTCAATTTTTCTCTATCTCTGTTGGGAGGGTAGAAAATGGGAAGGGATTGTAAAGTCGATATGATACGTAGATGTACGAAACACCCAAATTCATTGTAAATACTATGTATTACATTTGTATGTTAATAAAAATAGTGGGGGGAAAATAAAAAAAGAAGGGTTTGGTGAAGGCGCAGTCCTAAATGCCTCTGGAATCCTCTGGCCCAAGGGACAGACAGGGCGATGGAATTCCTGGTCCTAGATGCCTCTGGAAGCCTCTGGGGCTCAGGATTGACAGGGTGATGTTATTCCCTGAAAGCCTGTGGAAGCCTTTGGCTCACAGGGTGGATGGGTGATGGACTTCCTAGTCCTAGATGCCTCTGGCCTACAGGGCAGCGGTGACCTGGAAACCCCTGGCACGTGCCTGAGGAATGGCACAGTGATCCCCCTTTTGAAGTGTCTTGTTCCCCCCTGGTCCACTGAGCAAAGCTCTCTGTCCTGGCTTCCCTCCCCTAGAGTGGGGCTCTCCACCATTGGAGCACGGGTACCCTGAGCCATCCAAGGGATCAGCAGCCTTTTTCCCCACTTTTTTCCTCTCTGCTGCTTGTGCCAGTTTCTTCCTAGGCCCTGTTTAAGGGTGACCCCCAAAGCCCTGATGTGCTCTTATGAGCTTTCTTTTACTCTAAAGGGTTCAGTCTTGGGCTTTTCTTCTTCTTTTTAAAATGGCTCCTGCCTACATCACTGCCTGTGATGGCTGCTGAGCCCTGTTTCTGATATGGAATCCCGGGGCCTTTTCTAGGGGGAGCACATGCTGTGTTTGTAGTATACACTACCCCCGGGTTGGTTTTTCAGAGGCTGGGGCCACCCGCTGCTAACAATCCCACTTCTCCAGATACGCGCTTACGTCAGGCTGAAGTTCTGGCTCCGAACTTTCCTCCGTCTGTGGTCTGTAAATGCCGGCAGCTCGGGGCCGCGCTGAGTTGGCTGCTTTTTTCCTCCTCTTCCAATGTGACTTCAGGATTTCTGACCTGCCCACAGCCTCCTGTCCATTGTTGGGGTGCTCCGTCCTCTCCCAGCTCCATCACATGTCCTGGGCCCATGCAAGCTTTCCTCCCTCTGCAGCTGCCTGCAGCTCCAGACGTTTGCACCTGGCTGCCGCAGCTTCCTGGGCTGCTTGGATTTTTTTTCCTCTGCTTTCAATGATCTTTCAGAGTTTCTGACCTCCCCCTGGCCTCCTTTCGTTGCTGGGAATGCTCCTCTCTTTCCTAGCTACACCAAACACACTTTTTCTAACTAAATTCTCGACTTTTTAAGTGGGTCAATGAGGAGACATTGTGCAGCGCTGTTACTCCATTGCCATCTTGACTGGAAGCCTTGTTGGCCTCATTATTCACACTGGAACCAGATGCAACTTTTATTAAATTTCTTCTGGTGCTAGGGATTGATCCCAAGGCCTTATGTCTTATGCCTTAATGGGCAAGCACTCTACCACCAAAACTATACCCCTACACTCTTGTCCTCTTGTCTGTCAAATAAATTGATTTTTTTGTGTGTGATTTTCCTGTATTATTCATGTCCAGCTATCAGGGGTATGAGGGTGCAGGGGTGTGTGTCTAACACAATTTCAGAGAGGAAAGAGGTCAAGTCATTCTCCAGGTTTGTTACTTCTTTTAGCTTTTTACAAAATACAGTTTGATTAATTGAAGGTGCTAATTTTTTACAGGTTCTTTTTTGTTTGAGAAATCATTTAGTGTTGGGCTGTATCCATGTTGGTTGGAGTATTTTGAGGATGAATGAGCCATGGGGAATGGAGAACTGGAGATGATTTTCTTTAAGTTGTTTGACTATATAAACGCAGGGAGGGCAGCATGGAGAGAAGGAAAGGCGTGGAAGCTCAGGAAGGGGCATCAGTGTGTGCTGTTGAAGATCAGAGACCCAGGACAGTGGGAGCATTTGGTCATGGTGGAGATGGTCACTAGGCTGAGGCACGTGTGAGGAGGGTGGCTCCCAGCCACAGGAGGACCAGCAGCCTCTGTGCCGTAGCTGTCCTTCACTGGAGTTCCGTGAGGACACTTTCACAGCTGATCAGTAAACCTAGCTTTCTAGTGACCTGCTTTTGCTGTAGAACGTGAAGCCATTCTCATAGGTGAGTTTAATTTGCATTTCTGCAGTGATGATGAAGTGGAACATTCTTTCCTCTGTTTTCCATTGGTTTCTAATCTATCTCAAAGTGTCTCCTCAAAAGTTTGGCCTGCTTTTAAATTTTATTTTCTTATGATTGAGTTTTCAGAGATATTTATGAATGCTAAGTATAATCTCTTATCAAGTTAGTGTTTTAGAACTATTTCCTGACCATAGCTTGCATTCTCATTTTTTTACAGATCCTTTTGAAAATCAAAAATTACTAATTTTGATGAAATCTGGTCTGCCATTTTTTTCTTTCATGGATGATGATTTTGGTGACACATCCAAGAAATCTCCACTAAACAGATCACAAAGATTTTTCCCTCTATTTCTTTTAGAAATGTTTCTAATTTATGTTTTATATTATGTATAGAGACAGTTTTACTGCCTACATTTTGTCTGGATGCGTTTCATGTTTTCCTTGCTAGAACCACAGAACACTGTGGAGTAGAAATGGTGAAAAGTGACATATTTGTGTTGTTCCTGAGCTCGGGGCATGGTAGCCTCACATCATTGGTACAGAATGATATGAAAGGTTTTGTAGTGACGCTGTATCAGGTTGAGACAGACTCCTAATTTACTGTGAATTTTAACAAAGAGTGGAGATAGACTTAATAAATGTTTTTACTATATCTGTTGAAATTATCATGTGGGTTTTATTTTTTAGTATTCTAAGATGTATATTCTGTTACATTGATTTTTTTTTTCAGCCCTGGGAATTGAACCCAGGGCCTTCACACTTAAGCTACCTTGCCACCCCTTTTTTAGCTTTTCATTTTGAGATAGGGTCTCTTTAAGTGACCTCAGGCTCCCTCCTGAGCTTTTTGTTCCTTTCTTTCTGTCAGCCTCTGTGTTGCACATCAGGGAACCACATATTAGGTAATTCATAAAGAAGAAATGTATTTCTCCCAGTTCTAGAGGCTTGAGTGTCGATCTGCATAAGGCTTGTGGTGAGGGCAGAGGACATCATGATGAGAGAGTAGTTTAGAGAGCGAGACAGTAGGAGAGAGGAAGGGAGGAAGCTGAACTCAGACTCAAATTTTATTAACACTGCCACTCCCTTCATGGTAAGCCACTTTCACCATGACTTAGCCATTCTCACTGTAATGATACTGCCCTCCTGACCTAATCATCTCTTATTCTACCTCCAGGTTAGTGGCAATTAATTTTTTTCTTGCTTACTTTTTTTTTTCTTTTAGACAGGGCTTCACTTTGTAGTTTAGGCTCATCTTGAGGTAGTCTAGGCTAGCTTGGAACTCACAGCAATCCTCCTGCCTCAGCCTCCTGAGTGCTAGGATTATAGGTATGTGCCACCACACCTGGCTTATGTGATGCTACAGGATCAAACATTCTAACCACTGTAGTATTCCTTTGAGCCTGGCAATTTAATTTCAACATGAATTTTTAGAGGGGACAGTCACACCACAGCAATTGTATAAATCCAATTTCTGTGACTTTTGCTAGCCTTACTAGTTCTAAATTTTAGTTTTTTGTTTTCTTTCTGACAGGACTACAAGCAGACGTTGTCACTTTGCACTTGAACAGGTCATGCACTTAGGTGTAAAAGGTAATATTATTTCAGTGGTAATGTAACTTAATCTTCCCAGAGTATTTTTTTTTTTTGAGGCAAGATCTCACTCTATAGTTTAGACAAGTCCTGAGCTCACTTTGTAACCCAGGCTGGCCTTGAACTCATAGAAATCCTCCTTCCTCAGCCTCCCAAGTTCAAGTTCCCAAAGTAATTTTATAGCTTAATGTAAAATACTGTGTAAATCACCATTTCTTCAATCATGTTTCACAAATAGAAGTAGGAGATATCCACATTTTTACTTCTATTGGGAAGTTTGTGGTCTTTTACTGTTTCAACTATGTAAACATGCTTAAATAATTTAAAATTATTTGTTTCTTGCACTCTGCCTTGCATTCTTTGTAATGTAATTCATTTTGTACTTAGAGACACGTAAATGCTTTTGTTGCAGATAATGTACAGTGCTGGTGTGATGCCTGATTCAGAGATAGTATAAAGAGAAGTCAGAAAGGAAGACATAGAATACAAACTACTTTAGATCAGCCATAAACATTTCAGTTGCATAGTTCACTTTTTTAAGCTTTCAGTAGTTTCTTCTCCCTTCTTGTTTTAAAGTATTGTTTCCAGAAGAAATCATTTTGCAGTCTCCCCAAGTGACAGGAAATTGGAGCCATGTCCAACAGGCCAAAAGTGATAAACAAGCCACTGGCAAGGTAGGTCTTTTCGAACTTGGATGTATCTCAGTAGATAATACCATAGTGGGCTTCTTGGCTTGTTTATTTGCAGTCCTGGGGATTGAACCTTTGTCTTCATACTGAGTAACTCCCAGTGCATTTTCATTTTTGAGATAGGGCCTCGCTAAGTTGCCAAGTTGCCCAGCCTTAGAATTTATGATTTTTTTGACTCAGCCTTCCAGGGTGCTAGGATTATAGTTATACACCACGATACCCAGTTTAAGTAGATAATACTATAAATTCGCTTCCATGTATATTAGTTCTCTCCTTAGTGGAGTGTAAAGGACTCTAGGTCATAACACAAAGTCACAGTTAAAATATTTATAAAATAAAGTTAGTGTAAGCTTATATACAATTATACTTAGATCTAAGATGCTGTAATATGTATGACCTTATTGTTTTAAATTGTGATCTTTCTGTATACCTATAGACAAGCACATTTATGTGATTGCGTACATATAAAATGCCTAGAAATGTTATCATTCAGCTGAGGGTTCTTTGGCTAGGTCAGAGAGAAATCGAAAAGGCAAAAGTGCAGCAGCCTTATTAATGTTAACAGCCCTGAGCTTTTGAGTGCCAGCAGTTGAGTAGGCAGAGTCAGTGTCGCCAGCCACTCTCTGGAGCACCTTAGAAGCTCCCTGGCAACTACATGTTATTAGGGCTGGCAGCTGTTGCTGTCACCATCTCTTAGTACAACCTGCACAGCCTTCTGTACTCAATACATGACTCAACTAGGCAGAATAAAACCACCCGAAGGGACTTCACTGGGTTAAGCTGTGTCACAAGGAAATAGTGCACTGAGCAGAGACCCTACTGTGGTGCAAAGAGTGACACTTACGTAGACAGAGGGATAGACCCACACATGTGCAGCCTCTGCTGATAGCCACAGACGTCCTGCCGTGCCAGTTTGTGCAGGAACACAGAGCTCGCCTGCACTGGCTCTTGGATAGGAACCATGCTCCTTGCCGACTAGATGGGAGAGAGCGTCTAAAACAGCGTCAGTGTGGGTGGGGACATCTAGAGGGGCTGTAGAGCAGAGCCATCTGGAGTAGTGGCTGAAGGCAGGTGCCCAGGGCAGTGGGACAGCAGTGGCACTTGGTTGGTGGATTAGTGCTCCACGTGCTAGCATAACAGCCTGGCAAGGCCAATGAGGCAACTGCAGGGAAACCAAGACGCAGTGTTCTGGTAAGGTGTGGTGCCATGCCACTGCTGACAAGCTCCAGCATCTTCGCCAAGGCCCTCGGCGTGGCTATGGAGCCACTGTAGCAGCAGCTACAGCAGTCAGATGGGATTGTCAGGATGACAGCTACAGTACGAGTCCAGCCTGAGTTTCGTTGGCTAAGTGCAGCCACTTGACTGTCCTCTGCAAGACAGAGCAGCTGCAGCCAAGAATCTGGGCATAGGAGAGGAGCCTGGCAGCTGTCAGAGCCCCCTTGGCCCTCTCCTACCAGCCCGACAGACCGTTCCATCTATTTTAGGATGAAAAGTATCTTCAGAACAGTCTCAAAGCAATAAAGAAGCAGAGAAAAAAAGAGCTGTGGGTGTAGTACAGTGGTTAAAGTGCTTGCCCAGCAAGCACCAGGCCACCTGAATTTGATTCCCAGCACCACATAAGCTGGGTGTGGTGGCACACACCTGTATTGTAAACCAGTACTTCCTGAGGCAGGATGATTGCCATGAGCTCTAGGCTGGACTGGGCTACGTAGGGAATTCAGGATCAGACCCTGTCTCAAAGAAGTGGGGGGGGGGGGGGGAAGCTTGGGCTTGCAAAGAACTTTGCTTTTAGATATAACCTAAAGGGAATAAAAGCTTTGATTTATTTAGAAAAAATTAAGATTCAATATAAAGTTAGCATTAAACTCAATTTGGCACATACTCTTTGGCCCTCTTCATCTGTCTCTGAAGGACACATACCCAGCAAATCATTAGCATATACAGTCTTGATAATGCTACCAGGATGACTTGGCTTTTGACCACTTCAGTCCAGTAAGTGGTAATGAGTTCCTGTTACACACCATATGTGATCATAATCTCCCAGTAAATTTCTGTGAATGAACTAGAAGTGGTTTTTATCATTTTGTTCCTAGTAGCGTGAAAAATCATTCATGCCACAGTGGAGCTTACAACCTCTAAAGATGTGCAGTTGAAATTTGTTTTTTAGAGCAATATTGAATGTATCGTACAAATTTTAAAATTTCAACTAACATACTATCTTATAGCTCTTCTTCAGTAACATAGAAACCATAGTTTTCGAATGCCTGCACTAATGAAAAATACAATAAATGTCAAATGTACTGTTCCGTGCTCAACCTCTTGTTTTGTTCTGAAAATAGGAAAGGGAATTTGTTGGGCATAGATGCATCTCCATCTGCACAGGTCTGTCCTGACCTCATCATCTCATTCTGATCTGGTCCACTATCTGCTTTTCAGAGAACATCTGTGATGTAGACAGTGGGTGGCAGTGGAAAAGGTGCTGTTTCGGCAAGCATCTTCCTAAGGCTGAATCTTAATACGCGTAAATGCAAAACATTGTCTTCTCATAGATTATCAAGGCTGTAGATATACTCAAGGGCATTCCATACTTCAACCAAGATGAAATTGTAGTAAAACAAACTAAAAACCAGGCAGTTTGAGACATTGGAAGTCATCTTTCTTAACATATGATTCCTGAGTGAGAGGAACCAAGTAAATGAACTGCAGTGCCCAGCTCTGAGCCCTTAGTGTCCAGGCGAGAGAGCAAAAGGCAGGAGCCCAAGAGAGCCCAGGCTTTGCTGATCTGAACTGGAAACGGAGTGTACAAGTGCCAAGAGCCCTGATGGAAATAGCTGAGCAGACAGAGTAGTGGAGAGAGGGCAAGACAGAACACTTTTGGGGGCTCTGTAGAGCTGCCCTTAAGTTTCAGTCCTCTGACCAGTGCATACTCAGAATCAAAATACCCAGGGCTGGGAGAAAACGGTCCTGGAAGTCAACATTCTTAAAAAAAAAAAAAAATACAAGCATCAGTTAGTCATGGCATCACATCAAGAAGCCTTATTGTTATGGTTTGTATCTGGAATGTCCCCCAAAAGCTTCATGTATTTGGATGTAGTTTACCTATAGAACCATGTGCTGTTGAGAGGTGGACCTGGCTGGTATGGGGACAGCTTGGAGTTTGACCTGGAGGCATTGTGTCCACTTGTTGAGACTGGGAAATAGTCAAGGCAGAGCTTTCGGGTATTGTGATTGACTTGTGGGCCAGGAAATGAGAGAATGCAACTTGACCTAAATAACAGGAAGAAAGAAGAAACATTATTATAGCTTCTTCATGGAAAAGCTCTAACCTTCACCTTTATCTCTAGACATGACTGCTCCTGTCTCACTTGGC
Organism: Ctenodactylus gundi; assembly: GCA_004027205.1. NCBI lineage: Eukaryota > Metazoa > Chordata > Mammalia > Rodentia > Ctenodactylidae > Ctenodactylus > Ctenodactylus gundi. The sequence continues at coordinate 134,247 of PVKB01000201.1, forward strand.
TTTCTGACTGCCATGCTGAGAAGAGCTTTTCTTTGGTTAGACCTCTATAATGTTCTTCCACTGCTGTCGGCTGCTCACAAAATGGACTGTGTGAACCTTCCAAACTGAGTCCCTATAAACCTTTCCTTCCTTAAGTTGTGTATTTTGTCATAGCAGTGAATAAGTAAGACATTCATACACATGTAATAAAGTCTCAGAAAGGGGGAAAGGGAAAGCATTGGAAATAGAACACCTGGGAAGTTTCAAATTTGAGAAAATGTGGGGCTTAGTAAACTCCAAGAACAAGAAACCTAACAAAAACTTGTCTAAGGCATGGTACAGTCAAATTCCTTAAAGCCAATGATAACCAGTAAGTGGGACAAGATCTCATCACATACAGAACAAAAGCTGGCTGAAAAATTTTACACCAGGAGACAGCAGGATGCTGACTTCAGAGTGCTGAAAGAAAAAAGATAACCAACCTAGAATTTTGTCCACTAACCACTTCCCAGAAATAAAAGTGAAATACAAACCATGAAAATGTGAAAAATGGAATTAGTGAGCAGCACACCTACCTGGCTAGAAATAATAGAGTCCTTAAGGTATAAGGAAAATGGTACCAGGAGGAAGCAGCGAGCTGTAGAATGAGATGGAAAGGGCCAGAAATAGTAGTATGTGCATAGTGCAGAAGAAGTTTATTCTGTAGCCCAAATCTCTTTTTAAAATATAATTGAATTTTTGAAGCTGAAGCAGTGTGCTAGACAGGGTCTCACTGTGTAGCTCAGACTGGTCTCAGACTCATCATCCTCCTGCCCCAGCCTTTCAGCTGCTTAAATTACAGATAGATGCTATCATGCCCAGATTCTGTTTAGGGGAAACATTTTTTTCTGTTTCCATTTTTAATTTATATATCACATCCCTTTCCACTTTTGACTCTCTCACACCCCCGTGTCCCCTTTTTCTCCACACAGAGTCCATCCTTCTTTCTTTCTTTCGTCTCTCTTACTTTTTATTTAATGGTTTGGTTTCCTTATACTAGAGAAACTATATGATATTTAACTTTCTATGTATGGTTCATTTCATGAAGCATAATGGCCTCAAGGAGCATCAATTTTCCTACAAATGACTCCAATTTGTCTTTTATTGCAGAGTAATACTCCATTGTGTATATATACCACATCGTCTTTATCCATTCATCTGTGGTTAATCAGATTGTCTTCTCCCAAGATTTGGCTATTATAAATTGTGCTGCTATAAACATAGGTATGCATATATTGCTGTTGTATGATGACTTTAGTTCTTTTGGGAAGGTACTCAGATATGGCTAGGTTAAACGGAATATCGGTTTAGGTTTTTGAGGCGTTTCCATAGTGGCTGTACCAGTTTACGGTCCCACCAGCAATGTAGGAGGGTTCTTTTTTCCCCACAGCCTCACCAGCAATTGTTTTTTGAGTTCTTAATACCAGCAGTTCTTACTGGCATTAGATGGAACCTCAGTGTTGTTCTGATTTGCATTTCTCTGGTGGCTGAAGATGCTGAACATTTTTTCATGTGTTTATTGGCCATTTGTTCTATTTCTGAGAAGTGTTTATTTCATTTCAGATTCCTTTTTTTTTAATTGGGTCTTTTATTTTGGACAGTCTAATTTTTTTGCAGCTCTTTGTATATTCTTGATAATAGTTCTCTGTCTGAGGAGTAGCTGGCAAAGACTTTTTCCCATTCCATGAGTACTCTCTTCACACTGTTGATTGTTTTCTTCGCTGTGCAGAGGCTTTAAAATATGATATAATCCCATTTGTTGATTTTTGGTGTTATATGCTTCGGGTGTTTTATTGAGAAGGTTCTTGTCCATGCCAAAGTCTTCAAGGGTTTTGCCTATTTTTTTTCTTCAGGAAGTTTGGTGTTTCCATTTTAATGTCTAAGTAGGTCTTCGATCTATTTTGATTTTATTTTGGTGCATGGTGAAAGATGTGGGCTTAGTTTCATTTGTCTGCATGTGATTGGCCAGTTTTCCCAATACCATTCGTTGAAGAGGCTGTCTTTACTCTGGAGTGTATTTTTGGCCCCTTTGTCAAAGACGAGATCGCTGAAAGTCCTCAAGGACATTTCTGCATCCTCAGTTCTGTCGCATCGATCCACATGTCTGTTTTTGTGCTGATACCATATGGTTTTTTTTTTAAAATCACTAATACTTTGTAATGTAAGTTGATACCTGGCATTGTGTTGTGTCCTGCATTTGTTTTGTTGCTGAGGATTGTTACAAGTCTCTTGTCAATCTTTATACATTTTGGATCAGTTTTTCTAGTTCTGTGAAAAATGCTGTTGGTATCTTGATTGGGATTGCATTGAATCTGTATATGAGTTTAGGTAATGTGGCCATTTTGACAATGTAGGTTCTGCCTATCCAGGAACAGGGGATGTCTTTCCGTTTTCTTTGATTTCTTTTTTCAGAGTACTATAGTTTTCAGTATAGATTCTTCATTTAGGTTGATTTTTAGGTAATTAATTTTATTTGAGGCAACTATTTTTCTGATTCTATGTGTTTTCATTGTTGTTGTAGAAGAATGCTATTGATTTTTGTGAATTTTCTGCAAGTTGGTTGAATTTGTGTATCAGGTGTAAGAGTTTTTGGAGACGTTTTTGGGGTCCTCTGTGTAAAGAATTATGTCCTTTACAACATCTGCAAATAAGGATAGTTTGACTTCTTCCTTTCCTCTGTGTATTCCCTTTATTCCATTCTCTTGGCTGATTGCTCCAGCTAAGATTTCAAGTACTATGTTGAATAGAAGTAGTGAGAGTGGACAAAGGGGAAACTTTTAATGTAGCAGCTTTACAAATTTTAGAACTTATTTGTAAAAGTAATTAAGTGATTACATAGAGATACATGCATAAAGCAGTGAATTATGGAGATCTTTGTAATAGAAAAAAATTGAAAAACAGTTCCGTTGTTCCAGGTCAAATTCCATCTGTGTGTAAGTACACCTACAAAACCAGTTCTCATGCAGGACCTTGAATGAAGTTGAAAGAGAGAGCAGTAGCAATTGACCTTTCCAGGAGGTACATGAGGTGCTACGCAGTGGAGTTCTCTTTGCTGCTCAGAAGGTCTTCTGGGGCCATGGGGGAGTTCCTGGGAAATCAAGGAGTGCCGTTCTCTGGGCTAGGCTGTCAGCCTTCCCTGCAGGCCTCACACACAACCTTGGAAAAAAAGAATGTATATTAGTTAAAGTATCCTTTTTTGTTTTTATCAATATATAGTTTAGTTTATATTTATTTTAAAAGAGTTTTAAAATGAAGCATAAACTTTTTGGGATGTTTTGTCACATATTTTCATTATATTTCAAAGAATATGCCCAGTCACTCATCCAAAGAGTAGCTAAATAAAAACAGCAGGCTGTTTGTAGATATCTGTGTCTGTTCTTCAGACTAAGCCAGTATACACAAAACTGTACTCTGTGTGATCACTTTCAGAGCAAGAAGACCATGAAGGACCCAAGTAAACGTGCAACACAGGAGAAGAATGTTGATACCCAGGATATGCTAGGGGTGACAGCCTTCACTTCAAAGATGAGTGATTTGGGTATGTGTGAGTGAGGGACACAGAGAAGAGCAGCGGAGAAGACTCTTGCTGGGAGAAGGGTGCCTCAAGTAACTGGCCATGGCTGGGGCATGGATACTCTGCATGCCCAAAGAGACAGGCCTGACCTTGTCCTGGCTGGACCCAAGGGGTGACTCAGTACCTTAGGTTGGGTACTTCAGAATAACACAGATGTTTTTTGGATTGTCTTTGCCTGGAGTTTTTAAGCTGCTGCAGGTCTGTTTGTCTATTTGGTACATGGTATCCCTGTCTTGCCCAGGTTGTTCTCAAACTCCTGGGCTCAAAGGATACTTCACCCTCAGCCTCCTAATTGGCTGGCACTGCAGGCATGTGCCACCATGCCTGTCATATGCCTCTATACCTGGCTTGTAGACATTTTAAAATCTTGTCTCTCATATTTTATGTGTATCTACTACATCAATAAAACAGAAGAATAAATCAGATGGCCTTTCTTTTTTTCATAAGAAGCTAAATTATATTTCCTGGTTCATAGGACATAAGCAGATCATTACAGAAATATGCCATGCTATGCCTGCTCAGTGGTGTTGCTGTAGAGCTGTAGCCAGTCTGACTGTGTTTCAGGCTTTTAAAGCAGCAGTGCTCTGATGCCTGACCATGCAAGGACATGTCCTCAAGCTGTGTAGAGCTGCCCAGCCTCTCACTAAACTCTCTACTTTCCATGCAGTAGGTGAAACACATGTCCCAGAAGCAGGAGATGCAGAGTTTTTTAATCAGCTGCTAAATGAAAATCAGAAGCTAGCTGTTAGAAGAATTCTGAGTGGTGACTGCCGACCACTGCCATATATTCTTTTTGGACCTCCTGGAACGGGAAAGACCATGACAATCATCGAGGCTGTGTTGCAGGTGAGGACGGGGTGCTGGGTGTGGTGACTCTGGACTGTGCTCTCATACTGAATCTCAACTATAGACTCAGAAAGTCACAAAGAGCTTGAGAAATTCAGTTATCTTACTCAGTTTGTTTATATCAATGTCAGTGTGTTACAAGTTTGTGTTACAGTTATAGGAGAAAACTCTTCAGTTTTAGAATAGTAAATCATTTGTATCATGAAGTTTTGCTGCAGAAGTCACCATGACAGTGGTTAAAGCTGTCAGTCTGCCGCACTTGCTGCTACCTCCTTTTTCATTTCAGATCCAGTTTATGAAAACATTGTGTGCTGAGGATTTCCATATCATTCAGGGTTTTGATTAGCAAGCATCCCTCAGGTGCCTGCTCCCGCATACCCTGTGAGCTGGACATCTGGAAATTAGCCTGGGTCCTGCCATGGGAGGTGGCTTTAGATCCTAACGGTTGGTCTTGGTACCAGCCCCGTGAGACAGAACTATCGTCTTGATGTGTTGTAACCATGTGTCAGAGGTGTTCAAGAGTTACAGTTGGACCTCTGCCTGTTGAATGTCTGGCTAGGGCTTCCTGTCTGCAGATTGGTAGCTACTCTTGATCTCTTGTGTGTTGGTTGAAGGTACATCATGCCTTACCGGACAGTCGGATTCTGGTCTGTGCCCCCTCCAACAGTGCCACTGACCTTGTGTGCTTGAGGCTGCATGAGAGCAAGGTGCTGAAGCCTGCCGCCATGGTCCGTGTAAATGCCACCTGCAGGTTTGAGGAGGTGAGTTGCAGGCATGGGGTGGGCACTGTGGCTACTTCTGCAGAGAGTGGGAGATTCTGCCTGCCAAGAGGAAAGAAGGTGGTAGACAGTAAGCCTCAGATAAAGGCATAAGGGAGAAACTGCTCTGCCCTGGCCTGCACCTCAGCTACACAGTGAAGTCTTGTTCTTAAACATTCACACTTGCCCTGAGAATTATCAGTCCAGTCGTGATCAGACTTTAACTTTGATAAATTTTCATGTTCCTTTTTTATTACATCCCAAATGTTTTGGTTTTTAGTTCCATTATATTGGCTTTTTCTTATAAATAACCCTCTAGGGAAGTTACAGAGTCCTGGTTTACTTATGAATGAACCTTTACACTTACGAATGAAATTTTCCTTTTTTTGAAAAAGGAAATTGAGACGAGGAAATGTACAGAGTTATTTCCTCACAGGGTCTGCAGGATCAGATTGTACTCATGACTTTATAGTCTACAAAACATGGACTTTATCATTAAAATACAGAATATTTGAAGACAATCTTAAACCATTCGTCACCAGTAAAACTGGCAACAAGGCAATATTGCCTTTTAGAATTTCTTTAGATTTGTCATTCTATCCAATTTAAAGAAATACTCGGTAATTTGAAAACTAGACTGACTCCAGCTCCTTGTCCCAGACCATCGTTGATGCCATCAAGCCATACTGCAGGGAGGGGGAAGATATCTGGAAAGCCTCCCGCTTCCGGATAATAATCACGACATGCAGCAGTGCGGGGCTTTTTTACCAGATAGGAGTGAGGTAAGCACCAGGCATCTGTGGGTTGCAGAGGTCTTGTGTCCTCCTGATAACATCTGAGGGTAGGCTGACCACAGAGGCTAAAGGTAAAGGAGGAGGTGGCTGTGAAAGAAAGTGGTAGACCAGGACAGCTTTTCTGAGGAAGTAGAGTTGTGCTGAGACAGTGAGACCAGCAGGCAGACTGGCTTGTGCAGAGATCCTATAGTTGGAGATCCCCGAGTATATTTACTCAGAGGAGGCTGTAGAATGAGGGCTTCCAGAGCACAAGGGATCACAGGGAGGGGAGCTGGCCAAGAAGTTCGACCCTCATCTTAGTTACTTTCTTGTGGCTGTGACAGAATACCCGATGCCCACAATTTAAGGGAGGAAAGACTTATTTTATCTCCCCGATTTAGAAGATCTCACACACATTCGGTTCATGGGCAGCCAGCAACAGTAGAAGCACATAGAGGCTGGACTGCTCACCCCATTGCAGACAAAAGTTGAAATAGGAGCAAGCCAGTGTCTGGAAACTATAACAGTATTTCTTCTTCTTCCTTTAATTACTTTAAGATGCCAGTTTGGGCTCCCCACACCCAGGGTAGATGCCCTTCCCTCACTTCCTAGCGCACAAGTCAACAACACTTAGTAAAAGCTCTGTCCTGGGCACCACCCCCTCATCCCAACAAATTGACACATCCTCTGCAGGTTGTACCCCAAGCATCTGCCCGCTTCAGCCAGGCCCCCCTCCTAATAACACAGTTCCAGAGTTAACCCACTGTATCCAAATACATGAAGCTTTGGGGGGATACTCCACATCCAACCATAGCAGGCCCCCAGGGCTTGTGAATTGGAAATGCACTTGGACATGACTCCTGGTTTGACAAGAAGCCGCTGAAAGGCCTCAGAGCGCAGGAGAGAGCAGCTTAGTAGGCTCTGTAACACTGTAGCCTAATGAACAGCTGGCTCTGTGAGATCAGTTATGGAGCCTCATGTGCTGCCCACTGGGGTTGGGACTCTTTGGGGAGATGGAGCAGCATTCTAGGTGTCCTCATAGACCCAAGGCAGCCTCCCATAGACACACGCTCAGCCAGAAGAAAGCCCAGCCAAGGGAGGCTGAGCAAGGTGCATACTAATAGCAGTGCATCAGAGTGGAAGAGGGAGGCGTCAGACCTAGTGATAAAGGGCCAGGCTGAGGGAGGAGGAGAAGCAAGGACCTTCCAAGAAACCTTGCCCTCTCTGATAGGCCAAAGACAGATACTCCTATGGCTTCTGGCAACCTCAGCAGGGCAGGTTGTGAGAGTGACTGTGTGGGCCCTGGTTCACTTTGCCTGCCTCATTGTAGGCTTCAGATGTCTTTGATAAATCCTAAAGAGGCCCAAGTGGTGGCAGATGTAGCGCTGGCCCACAGCTGGCCAGTAGGCCCATGGCCTTGTGCATACCAACTCTTCCCCAGCCCTGTTCCCTCCATAGCCTTCTGAACATACCCACAAACTGCTTATAGAGTCCTGGGTGCCAGTACAGATTCTTGGGAGTCTCCATCAGGTCTGGGACCATCCTTGTCGCCAACTGAGAGACACCCATACGCTTGCTCTTGACTTCCTGTGTAGCACTCCCATGACCCCAATGCCTGTGTGTGTCAGGCATTGGCTGCTAAGCAATGTGATGCGAGTAGCATTCCCAACATCTTCTCTCTAGAGTTGGACACTTCACACACGTGTTCGTGGACGAGGCTGGGCAGGCAAGTGAGCCAGAGTGCCTTATTCCTCTGGGTCTGATCTCAGACATCGGTGGCCAGGTAAGGCCTGGGCAGGGTCCTCTGTGCACTGCTGCTGTCTAGTCCTGATTGCTTGCAGCCTTGTAGGAGTCTGTGAGAGTCACAGGCCCATGGAGCTGGGACGCTTAGGCCTGCTGCTCAGCACAGCTTTGGTCGTCAGGCCAATAGGGAAGGGACTTCATTGTGATTTGCTCACTTGCAGACAGAAGTTAAGAACTGGTGTAGGTACTGGGGACACCACAACAGCTGTGGTTCCTGCTCTCAGTAAGCCTCATGTATCAGGGGACAGGATAAGGCTTCATGCTCTCTAGGACCTGACCTGTCCACTCTGCTATGCTTTCTGGGACTCTCCACCTAGACCCCAGACAGGCCTCCTCTTGCCTTTTCTCTGATGGCGCTGGCAGTGACATGGAAGTCACCTGGAACTCACCTGTTCCAATGTACCCCACCAGGGGCCATTGAGCATCTACCTGTGAACTTGTCATCTTCTTCTGAGGGCGTGTCCCCATACTGCCTGTGAGGAGGCAGAGTGTGAGGAAGGGTGGCAAGAACAAGGACTGTGGTCTCAGGGTGGAGACAAGGGAGAGGCAGCATGGTGTGGCTGTTATATGAGGCCTCCACCCAGACAGGGAACCAGGGAGAATAGTTAATGTCTCCCAGGGCTAAGCACAAAAGGATCTTCCAGAACAAGTCCCTTCTCTAGGGCACTCATCACCTTGAGAGGCTGGAAGAGTGAGGCGTGGGTGTGGGACAGAGGGGCAACAGGAAGGGCTATAAGAAAAGCAGGTGGAGACTGTGCATTGGAGGGGCACAGCCCTCAGAGTCGTTTAGTTTTCTCCCGTTTCCGTGGTCTATCCAAGGCATCACTAGTCCTAGCTGCATTCTTCCTTGCCTGGGGCCTCTTCCCTTATCTCCTGTAGCCAGAGGGTACTGGGACCTTGCCTAATGTGCCAGCCCTGACTTACGGGAGAAGCCCTGCCCTCTACTCCTTTGGGGTTCTGGGCCAGATCCCTTCTGCTGCCCTCCCACCAGCTAAGGACCTCTGTCTGTGCTACAGATTGTGCTTGCTGGAGACCCCATGCAGCTTGGCCCGGTCATTAAGTCCAGACTGGCAATGGCCTATGGGCTGAACGTATCCATGTTGGAGAGGCTAATGTCCCGGCCAGCATACCTGAGGGATGAGCGTGCGTTTGGAGCCTGTGGTGCATACAACCCCCTGTTGGTGAGTCTCAGGATCTCTGTTGTGTTGTCACCTGGGAGAGCAGAGCCCCAAAGAGTGGGTGATAGCTAGGGAAGAGCCGCTGAGGACACCCCACCAGGTGGCCCCCAGGCCCTTTACTCCACTGGAAATGTGAGGTGACGGTGTTGGAGGAGAGAGACTCTGGGGGGAGGGGGAGTGATTGGTGCTGCTGAGGGACCACTCACCAGGGAAGCACCCTCTGCCTTAAAGTGAGACTGTGGCTGTAACATCTCATTCTCCAGGAGAGCTTTGCAGCCTTGGGAGATGGAGTTCAAGCTCTAGGGCCTCTCTGCCCCTCCCTCAGACAAGCCTTAGCCTTTAGTGGGGGAGAGAAGCAATGCCCCACCTAGGCCACAGCATCCGCAGGGCCAGTACACTGTGCCAGTCCTGCCACACCCCCTTCAAGGCACAAAGGCCCTGGAGCTTGACTTCTGACTCTAGCCCATTAGACTTAAAGGCTTTGTCCTGACCTGACGGGGTCACCACAGAATTTTATCAGAACTTCAGGAAAGAGCTAGTGCTGATGCTTCTCAAATTTTCCCTGAAATTGAAAGAGAAGGAACACTGCTAAAGTCCTTCATGGAACCTAGCATTATCTTGATTTCAAAACAAGATAAAGACCCAACAAAGAAAAAAACTTATAGGCCAGTTTCCTTAATAAATATGCATGCAAAAAATCTAACAAGATACTTGTAAACAGAACGCAAAAACAGTCATTAAAAAGAGGCTGCATACACAATGACCAAGTGGGCTTCGTACCAGGGAGACAAGGATGGTTCATTATATGTAAATTAATAACACCACATAAAAGCAAGGACAGAAAAAACATCACATGATTATCTCAATAGATGCAGAAAAAGCCTTTAGCAACATACACCATCCTTTCATAATAAAAATCTTGATGAAAATAGGTATAGAAGAACCTTACCTCAAGCTGATAGAAGCAGATTATGATGGTCCTTCTGACAGCATCACCTTAAGTGGGCAAAAACTGAAAATATGTCCCCTCAAATGAAGAATAAGACAAGGGTGTCCACTCTCATGACTGTGTTCAAAATAATGCTCGAAACCTTAACCACAGCAATCAAGCAAGAGAATGAAATCAAAAGAATGTGCATAGAAAAGCAAGAAGTCAAACTGTTCTTGTTTGCAGATGATGTGACCCTTTACTTAGTGGACTTCTAAAACTGCCAGAAGACTGTTAGAACTAATAAACAAATTCAGCTAAGTTTTAAGACATAAAACCAGTGCACAAAAATCAATAACATTACTCTATAGTAGCAGTGGAAACACAGAGAGGTCAGAGAAACTGTGCCATTCACAATAGCCTCAAGGAAAATTAAATACTAGGAAGCAACCTAACGAAGCAAATGACCTCTATACTGAAAATGAAAACTCTTAATATTCTGAAAAAAAGAAGTTGAAGAGAATATTAGAAAATGGAAAAGATATCCCCTGTTCCTGGATATATAGAACCAGTATGTTTATCAAATGGCCAGACTACCAAAACTGATAGGCAGATTCAGTGCAATCCCAATAAAAATGGCAACAGCATTTTTCACAGAATTGAGAAAAATCGTCCTAAAATTTATATGGAACCAGAAGAGACCCAGAATAGCCAAAACAATCCAAAGCAACAAAACAAACACAGGAGGCAGCACAATACCAAACATCAAGTTATGTTGCAAAGTAAGAGTGATTAAAAAAAAACCCACATGACACTGGCAAAAGGACAGGTAGATGCAGTGGAACAGAACAACGCAGAGATAGCACCAAGCACCTCCAGCCATCTGATCTGTGAAAAAGGAAGCAAACACATACGTTGGAAAAAAGATTTTAACCAATGGTGCTGGAAAAACGACAGAAGAATGAAGCTAGATCCACATTTTTTACCATGTATCAAAATCAAATCAAAATGTATCAAAGACCTAGATACTAAAATGAAAACACAGAACTTGTTTGAAGAAAAAATAAGACAAAATCCTTGAAGACGTAGACATAGGGCAGTGACTTTCTCAGTACACTCAGGGCACATGAGGTAACACCAAAAATTAACAAGTGGAATGATACCCAACTAAAGAGCTTCTGCACAGCAAAGGAAACTAGTGAACAGATTGAAGATAGAACTGGAAGAATGGAAACAAATTTTGCTAGCCACTCTTGAGACAGAGTACTATTATCTAGAATATACAAAGAACTGAAAAAAGTACACCCCTAAAGTAAAAGACCCTATCAAAAATAGGCAACTGAAATGAATAAATGAATAGACAGATCTCAGATGAAGAAATCCAAATGGTCCATAATTATATTAAAAAATGCTCAGCATCTTTAGCCATCAGGGAAACACAAATCAAAACAACAGAGGTTCCACCTAACTTAAATAAAAATGGTTCCAATAAGAAGTGGCTTCAGTAAGGAAGATGTCACAACGCCACAGATGTTGGCAAGGTGGTGGGGAAAAAGGCATCCTCCTATGCTGTTGGTGGGAATGTAAACTGATATAGCCATCATGAAAGGCAGTGTGGAGATTTCTTTAAAAAACTGAAAGTAGATATCCCATTAGACCCAGCTATACCTCTTCTGGGGATCTCCCCAAAGATTTAAAGTCACCCTATGACAGTGATGCATACATACCCATGTTTGTAGCAGCACAACTTGTAGCAGCCAGTGTGTCCATCACCAGATGCATAGATGAAGAAGATGTGGTATATTTATGTAACAAAGTACTACTCAGCCATGAGGAGAGATAAATTTGAACCGTTTGTAGGAAAATGGATGCACCTTGAGACCAATGAATCAGACACAGAAGGTTAAATATCACATGACAAATATCACATGACTTGTCTAATATGAGAAAACCAGACCATAAAACCAAAATAAAAGAATTGGGATAGGAGAGAGTAAGAAAACAGACTGGAGAATGAGAGGGGATATGGAGGTTTGAGGGGTGGGAGTTGGGAAAGAAAGTAAAAATGATCAACATGTGACATGTAGATGCACCAGTTAAGCTGATTGTTATGTGTTACAAGTACATGATAATAATAAGAAAAAAAGGCTTTGTCTCCTGCGGCTCCTCCTCTGCCAGAGCAGCTGAAGCCATAGGGAGCATCAGTGTCCACATGCCTCTCTTCTCTTCCCTGTGACATGGTCCTCTCTGGGCTGGTATCAGGACTCCTGGAGGTGGGACACATTCTGGTCCCTGAATTGAATTCTGTTGCCAAGTCAGAAGTCCTGGACTTGTGGGTGTTCTGCTGAGAGCAAGGGCCGAATGCTTGAGGCAGAAATGAGGGGTCCTCACCCTCATGCTGTCTTCACCGTCCACAGTGCAGTGGGTCGGGGGAGCTCTGACTTCCTGCTGCCCGCTTGAGACATGACCGCATATGTGGCACTTAAAGCTGAGGTCACAGGACATTGGAGCCATCACAGAGCTGGAGTACACGATGAGAGGGGTGTCTGGAGCCATGTGCACCCCAAAGATGCTCAGCCACTAAAGACCCAGGAGAAGAGCAAAGAGAGTGCACTCCTCCATCCCCCCTCCTCCCAGTGCTCACCTTTCTCCTAAAAGGGACCCGGGGTGGACAGTGATCTGAGGTGCCTGATCCCACAGCAGGCTTACCACATGGATCCCCTTCCCCTCAACAGTATTGCAACGAACTCACTCCCTTGTGCCCTATGCCTGTTCTCTCCCCACAGGTCACAAAGCTGGTAAAGAACTACAGGTCCCACTCTGCCCTGCTGGCGCTTCCGTCACGCCTCTTCTATCACAGAGAGCTCGAAGTTTGTGCAGACCCCACAGTGGTGACCTCACTGCTGGGCTGGGAGAAGTTGCCCAGGAAGGGCTTCCCTCTCATCTTTCATGGAGTGAGGGTGAGTCAGGCCTTAATCCACACACACTCACTGCACCCACTCAGGACAGGGAAGTGGCTCATCTCCGGGAGTGGCTTCAGTTGCAGCAAACACACTGTCATTCCTAGTGTTTGCTTGTGTCCACTGTGGGTGTTGTCTGACCACCCATCAGGACTACAGTGGGGCAGACAACTACCAGTATCTTAAGGGTGTTAGTCCCTTGCAGTTAACCTTTATAGTTAATGCAATCTAGAAATCGCTGTAGGGATTTTCATGAGAAACTGATAATAGAATGGAGTTGTGGGGCTGAAGGAATGGCACCGTGGTTGGTACACCTTAAGTTCGATTCCCCAGCACCAAATAAGCTGGGCATGGTGGCACACACCCGTAATCCCAGTGCTCAGGGAGGTTGAAGCAGGAGGATTGCCACAAGTCCGAGGCTAGCGTGGGACACATAGTGAGTTCAGAACCAGTCTGGGTTGAGCCCAGGACTTCTCAAAGAGCTGATCCCAGCCCATTTTTATTTTGAGTCGGGGTCTCACTAATTGTCCAGGCTGGCCTCAAACTTTGAATCTTCCTGCCTTAGCCTCCCAGAGTACTGGCACTATAGGTAGGCCTGTGCCACCCAGCTGGCTTGGAGTTGTAAATAATTTATGAAAAAATGAAGAATTAATATACAATGTACTACAGGGTTACAGTAAATAAAGCATACAATATAAAAATATATGGAGCTGGCCAAAAAAACCCAGATTGGTGGAACCAAATGCCCAGATGCTGTTCTAATAAAGTAAGGCCTTAAGGTGGAGAGCACTCCTCAATGGTTAGGAGACACAGGATAGAAACACTTTATCACTTACAGGCCCTGGAACCCACATACACAGAGGTTAAGGACCTGGGGGGAGAAGCCAGGCCTGGTGGCACAGCCACACCTGTAATTCTAGCACTTTGGGAGGCTGAGGCAGGACAGTCTCAAGTTCAGGGCCAACCTGGGCAACTTAGTAAGACTGTCCCAAATAAACAATAAAAAAGTAGCTGCGGATGTGATTCAGAGTGAAGACTCTGTGTTCAATCCCTGGTACCAAAAAAGAAAAAAATAGGGACGAGGGCTGGGGGTCAGCCTCTTTACAGTTTAACTGATGGGTTCAGATCAAGCAGGCAGAGTTGTAGGCCATGCAGACATCAAAGGTGTCTCTTTGGCACATGTGCACTGTCCACACTGGGTGTGAGGGTCAGTAGGTCTGTCTAGGTAGGCTGCATTTAACTGTCCCCAGGAAGCTAGCTACCAGGAAGCAACTCTGAGCAGAGATCCTCAAACACCACGGGAGGAGCTAGGAAAAGGCACAGCCTGGATCTGTCCAGGTCACCGAGGCCGGCCTTGTGAGTGGGCCACTCCAGTGTGTGTTCAGATGGATGCTGATGACTGATAGAACCATAAGAATTTTCACTACAGTCAGTCCACTTCTCTTTGGGCTCTGAAGGCAAAATGAGCTGAACCCCACGCATTGCTTTACTCCCATCACCCTAGGAGACTGAGGCAAGTGGATCAGTGTCCGAGTGGAAAGGGCTGCATCCCTGTGTAAACTGGCCCAGGGTTGCTGGCAGGCCTAGATCCTGCCTCCCTGCCTGCCTAGCCTTCCTCCGTTCAGAGGAATCACCAGACTGCTTGCCATCCTGCTGGCTGCCTGTCCCCTGATTTCTTGGAGCAGCTGTCCACCCACTGCAGTGTCTGCTCAGGCTGTGGGCATCCCAGCAGGTGTCCATGGCCGAGGACCTGGGACACCTTCAAAAGGCCATGAGGGTGCGCAGGCCACTGCGTCCCTGCTGCTTGTTCTGGTAGCAGTTGACTGGAGAGAATGTAAGATTCCGTCAGGCCTGAAGTAGCATTTCTGGCTACAGCCACAAGGCGGCATCCTAGCTGGAAATCCAGGTTCAACAGACTCAAATGTTAACCTCTTCTGTTCATCATTTTCTATTTTTACAGGGTGTTTGTTTGTTTGTTTGTTATTTTGAGACAAGGTTTTGTTTTGTAGTCCAGGCTGGTCTTGAGCTCACTGTGTAGCCCAGGTTCTGCCTCAGCCTTCCTAGTACTGGGATTACAGGCATGCACCACCACACCTGGCTTATGTGGTGCTGGGGAATCGAACTTAAGGCCATGTGCTTGCTAGGCAGGCACTCTAACTGCAGTTACTTCCTTCAGCCCCTGCTTCTGTCTTTCCTGGTTCCTTTAGTGGTTAGCCCCCTACTGTTCTCTGCTTTCTAAGTGGTCCTGCCTCTCCCTCTGGGTTCCACTGCCGCCCCTGCCAAGGTGTGTGGGACTTTCTCCTAATTTTTTCTCCATTTCAGGGTGATAGAAAAATATTTTTCTAATTCCAAGCAGCTAATAATTTTTAGCACCTCTTTTTATTTCTAATCTTAATACATTTTGATAAAGGACTTTTGACTATACACTCTGCTTTTAATAATGTGCTGCCAGTTAGATGTCAGTGATAGCAAGTGTCCCAAGAACATATCAGAGCTTCTGCGTGGTGTGTGAGGATGTGGGATCCTTAGCTCTTCACGTCTTATTCTGGGTGCTGAAGGAAGGGGGAAAGAAGAGCCGGCTCGTGATTGCGCTTCTAATTGCTCTTGCCTTGCATGTATAACTGCCGTGCTGTGTGCACACTCATCTGATTGTTGTTTTGTTGTCCTCTTTCTATGCTGTCCTTCTAGTGTTTCTTGTTTTTAAATTTTACCTGGTAAAATTAATGTTGCTGCTTCATTTTTATTTTTACCTTTGCTTTGAAGAAATCATCACTAAGTTCAAAGTTGTGAATCTTTTCCCTTAACATTTTCTTCCAAGAATGTTATAGATTTAGACTGCTGATCCGTTGTGAGTTAGTTTTTATGTGTAGTTAGATGGGAGTCAGCTTAATTCTCTGGCACGTGGATATGGAGTTTTCTCAGTCACTTGTTAGCTCTTCTTTCCCTGTTTAATGGTCTTGGCACCTTTGTCAAAAATCATTTGACCACGTATGTATGTAAGGGCTTCCTTTGAGCCCTCTGTTCTCTTCCCCTGGCCTGTGTCTCTGATGTCACAGTAGTACATCATATGTGTACATATAGTACTGGGATGGTGCCCAGGGCCTTCACACTAAGCTGTGTCCCTAGCCCTTGTAATCCCGACACTCAGAAGCCTAAGGCAGGAGGATTGGTATGAGCTCAAGCTGGGCTGCATAGTGAGCTACATAGTGAGTTCAGGACCAACCTGGACAGTAGAGCTACAGAGTGAAACCTTATCTTTAAAAAAAAAAGTGGGGGAGGGGGTGATGGAGGAATGGCACGGTGGTTAAAGTGCTTGCTAGCAAGCACAGTGCCCCAGCACCACATAAACTGTGCGTGGTGGCATGTGCCTCTAATGCCAGCACTCAGGAGTCTGAAGCAAGAGGGTCAGAGGCCAAGATTAGCCTGGGTTCCAAAGTGAGTTCAGGACCAGCCTGGGCTATAAAGCAAGACCCTGTCTCAAAAAAAAAAAAAAAGAGGAATACGTGTATGTGTGTAGGTATATATATATGTGTGTGTGTGTGTGTGTGTGTGTGTGTGTGTGTGTGTGTGTAAGTATGTATGTATGTATATGTGTATGTATACACACAGTTATTGTATGGGAACATTTTAAGAGGGAAAAGCTTCATGAGATGGCTCTAAAAGGTTGGTTGAGAGAAGGGAGGGAGGAGGAATGAACACCTGAGGTAGTGGTAGGACCAGCTGACCTATGGCCAGGTCCTGCTGCAGCCTCCAGGGACTGACCACACTGACCTGCTCCTCCCATGCCACGTAGTCGCTCTCACGTGGTCTTCTGGGCTTTGGCCGTGGTGCCTTTACCCTCTGCTGCTGAGCCACTCCCCGCTCCTTGTTGGGGCCCAGCATGCCCTCCCTCTAGCACAGCCTGCTTCTTGCCAGCTAACTCATCCTGACTCATGTTACCCGAAGAAATTCCTGTGAGGAATTACGTGATGGTATACATGTAATCCAGTTACTCCAGAGGCTAAGACAAGAGGATTGAGAATTGGAGACCAGCCTGGGCGATTTAGTGAGATTCTGTCTCATAAAAAGAGAATTCTTCCCTGACCTTCATCCACTGCTAGTCCCTCAATGATCGGTTAGTCCTTCTCCATAGTAGCACTTGAGTTTGATACTTCCTTGAGTTTGATACAGAAGTAATTTTATGTTTATTTAATGATTACTGCCCGGGTAGATTATAGCTTCTGCATGTTTCTTTGTTATTTGTTCATTGCTGGAACAAAATATCTGACGTCCACAACTTAAGGGAGGAAAGATTTATTTTAGCTCACAGTTTCAGAAGTTTTTACAGTCCGTTCATGGGAAGCCAACAACAGTAGAAGCACATGGCAGAGTTGTAGTCAGAGAAAAGCTCTTCACAGAGGGCAGCCAGAAAGCCAAGTGAGGGAGGAGCTGAGTCAGTGTCTGGAAACTGAAATCAAGGCCCTGGCCTTCTTAAGAACAGTGTTTCTTTTTCCTTCCTTTACTTAATTCAGGCTGCCAGTTGGCCCCCACACCTAGCAGGGTTCTCTTCTCTCATTTTCTGGCCCATAGGTAACTTACACACACCTGAAAACTCTACACTGGTTATTTCCAAGTCTCAGCAATCCCTCCATGTCAAGCCCTCAAATCCACACCACCACCCCCAGCAAGGCCCTACCTCTCAACAGCAAATGGTTCCACAGATCCCACTACATTTTGGGGGACATGCCAGAACCACAATAAGTGAAAGTGAGAATTTTCATCTGCCCTGTATTATGTATTCCTAACACCTGTTTCAGCCCCTTTATCATGGGCCCTTGGTAAATATCACCTAATAAATGAAATTTTCTCTTGTTAACTCAGGGCGATGAGGCTCGAGAAGGACGAAGCCCATCGTGGTTCAACCCTGCAGAAGCTGTCCAGGTTATGCGTTACTGCTGCCTGCTGTCCCGAAGCATCTCCAGCCAGGTGTTGTCCAGGGACATCGGTGTCATCACCCCCTATCGGAAACAGGTGCACCTACACAATCCCTCCTGTGTTCTGAGCAATCACTGGGCCTTAGTTCCATGGTTTGTGGAGTTCAGGGACAGCAGAAATAAGCTTATTTTGAGTAGCGGTAGGTTTTTAAAGAAGCAGAGTCATGTTTAAGTAATGCTATAGATCAAGAGTCCCAACCCCCAGGCGTGGGCCGGCACTGGCCATGCAGCAGCAGCAGCAGCGGAAGGGTGACCACCGAGTGCAGCTCCATCTGTGTTTATAGACATTCCCCCTTGTGTGCATGACTGCGGAGCCCGGCCTCCGGTGGATCAGCTGTGGAGCGTAAACCCTGCCATGTAGTGCACGTCAAGGAATCCAGATTGCACGCTCCTAATGGGAGGGAGTCTAGTGCCTGATGATCTGAAGGGAAGCTGAGGCGCTGGTCACAGCACCATGCCCTCTTCCATCAGTGGGAATACTGTCTCCCATGAAACTGATCCCTGGTGCCCAGAAGGGTGGAAACTATTGCTCTAGACAAACTGCAGACCATGGCCAGTTCCAGTGAGCTTTATATAAAGTATCTTTGATATGTAACCTTTCAGGGCAAAGTTTACCAGCCTCAGTTTCAAATTGTATTTCTCAGAGGGGGACACCTTTGGTATTCATTTTGGAGAGAGGCCTTTTTCTTTTCTTTCTTTCTTTTTTTTTTTTTTTTCCTTTTTTCAGGACTGGGTATTGAATCGGAGGCTGTTTTGGCGAGACAGGGTCTTACTGTATATTCTAGGCTGGTGCTAAACTCACTGTGTAGCCCAGGCTGGCCTCAAAACTCACAGTCATCCTGCCTCTGCCTCCTGAGTCCTGGGATTATAGCATGCACCACCATGCCCAGATAGTATGTGGGACTGAGGAATCCAGCTCAGGGCCTTGTGCCTACTAGGCACACCCTCTGGCTGCTGTGCTATTCCTCCAGCCCTGAAGCTGTTTGTGTTCCCTAAAGGAGACAACCAACTTGTATTCCTTGTGAGCCTTCCATGTAGGTCTGAGAGGATGGCAGTCCTGTCTACATAGGGTTCTGTGGCTGTGACCACCAGAACACACATCCCCATTTGCCTGCCTTAGAGACTAGAGACACTTCTGTGCCACACACACAAGTTTCAGTCATGGAGTTTAAATTCTCTGGTGTGTAGGCCACAGAGTGGGCTAAGGAAACCCCAGAAAAGCAGGACCAGAGGTGAGCTGTGTAGATGCTGTTGTACGGTGGCCTCATGGAGAGGAGGCCTGAGACATTCACTCTTCTGAAATCAGGCCTGTCTGACATGAGCACATAGTTCTCTGAAAGTAAAAAGGAGATTATGGGGGTCACCAAGATAAGGAACTCAGCGAGAGTCCAGGTTTGGCACATCTGGCTGCATCATCTCCAAGTTCAGATGTTTTTAGGCTCCTGGTTACTACTGAAGTTTTTGTATTTTACTTTACCCAACTAGGTGACCAGCTCTCTTTCTCACTTGATTCTCTTTACCGTTCTCTTTTCTGATTTGGTAAATAATGTAAGAAATGTTATCACTTGGAAATGGATGAAGAAGTGGAGCCTTGGCCTGTGGACTTAGGGAAAGTATGTCCTCTGAGGCCAAGCTCATCCTTCGGCGTTTCCATGAGGTCATCCACATGAGCAGTCAGTAGCCGTTGTCTACCTGGAGATCTTCCCTCCCCTTCACTCCTGGGCAGTACTTGCCTCACGCCGCAGGGAGCTCCTCCATCTTTGGACTCAGCAGCCCTCTGTGGTGTGAGCACTGGATCTCATCTGGTATTTTTTCACTTGGAATGTGTGGAGCTTCTGGGACCCGTGGATAACTGTTTTTCGTCAGAGTTAGATAGTTTAGGGCGGTGTTTCTTCTGTCTCTGCTTTGCACCCTGAGCCCTTCTTTCTGTGTTGGCCTCATAATACAGCCCACGGGCCTCCTCCCTCCCTCCCTTCTTCCTCAGTCTTCATCACCTCTGTTCTTCAGCCTGGATAGTTCCTATAGGTCTGTTTTAAGCTCTGTTTTTCTCCTGCTACCTGGAAGGTGGCGTTGATCTTCCAAAAATCATCAGCTCAGTTACTAGACTCCGAGACTCTGAACAGGAGAATTCCAGCTGGTTCCTTATTTCTTTGCTTTTTCTTTTTCTTTTCTTTTCTTTTTATTTGAGACAGGGTATATGTATTATAGGCTAGGCTGGTCCTGAACTCACTGTGAAGCCCAGGCCTGAAACTCACAGCAGTCCTCCTGCCTCAGCCTCTGAATGCTGGGATTTCAGACAGGCGCCACCACGTCCAGCTTACCTGGTGCTAGGGAATTGAACTCAGATCCTTACTACTTACTAGGCAAACACCTTAACTGGTATGCCATTCCTTAAGCCCCAGTTCTGTTTATTTTTAATAGCATTCTCAAGTATTTGCTCCTTCTAGCACCTGGGAACACATGGTGCAAAGCTGCTCTGCCTTTTTTCCCTCCTTTCTCACCTCCCTGCTCTCTCTCTTCCTGTTCGTCTTCTACTCTCCCCTCATCCTTTTCTTCTTCTCCCTCTTCTGTACTATGAATTGAACCCAAGTAATTAAAATGTCAGGCAAGTGTTCTACCACTGATCAACATGCCCAGCCCTTTTGTCCTTTATTTATTTATTTATTTATTTATTTTTTTGAGACAAGGTCTTCCTAAGTTTCCTAGTCTGAGCTCAAATTTGAGATCCTCCTGGGTCATCCTCAGAAGTAGCTGGGTCACAGGCCTGCACTGCTGCAGCCAGGCAATATTCTTCTTGAATGTGGGTAACACTTTAGGTTTCTTTGCATGTCTTGTTTTTGTTGTTGAAAACTAGAAATTTTAGAAATTATAGCAACTTTTTAAATGCTTTCACTGGTACGTGTTTGCAATGTGTATTATGTAAATTCCTTTTGGGGAATTGTTGTTGTGCATATATCATATTTCGATCATATTTGATCTCCTTTTCCTCCTTCCTAACCTTCTTCTTCCCTCCTCCTCCTTCTTCCCCCAAGCCTTCCGCATCTCCAGAAAGTCTGCATCCCTGTTTCCTGTCGTCTCTCTTATCACTCTTTATTTATATTGCTGTATTTCTCCTTCAAGAGAAACCATGATGGCCTGGAGGAATGGCACAGTGGTAAGACCCTGAGTTTAGTTCCCTAGCACCATATCTGCTGAGCATAGTGGCACATGCCTGTAATGCCAGCTGGCCCAGTAGCCTTCCAAACAGTGTGTGTCACCTGCCTGCCCTGAGGCTTAGCTCCAGCATCACTCTTCAAGGTCTGCTCAGGTCCAGTGTTGGGCACAGCTGCCAGGGCTTCTACCGTGACCCTGGTCACTACATGGCCACCTTGGCTTAGTAGCTTGTTTCAGAGACATGACATTCAGATGGGATTTCTCCTGGGCACTAGCCAGGAGTCTGGCATACTGCCTTTCCACCCCCACTTTCAACACAGAATCCAGCACACGTGGGCTTCCAGGCTCCTTCAACAAGTAAAACCATGCTGCTGGCCAGGTCACTAAGCAGTCCATGAGGCAGGCTGAATGGCAGTCAGCCTGTTTTTAGAACTGCAGCAGGAGCAGTATCTCCAGATACCTGTTGTCCAATCCAGTGTGGTCCTGTGTCACTCCAGAGCTCCTTCTTCCCCTAGTCTCCACAGCCCCCTCCACTCCCCAGATACACCTCAGGTGCACCTGACCAAACACCAGAACCTAGAGACTCAGGATGCTCTGGAGCTCTGCGACTGTTGTTCAGGAAAACACGTAGGACCTTGTGGCAAGACACAGAGCCCCAGGCACTGTTGGCCTCATTCCCTAGCTACCTGCCCTTACACTGTGATCTGTTGCTGTCTTTGCAGCCTTGGCAAGTGTGCAAGCTGGTCTGTGCAGGATGCAAGGCTTACCCTGTCTCCAGTAGTGGCTGGGTGTAGCAAGTTCAGAGACCATCTGTGCCCTCCGGCACCTGTGTGACCTTCTTTATCCTGCTTCTCATCACTCATGCCATTCCTCGGGTCATGTGTGGTGTGTGCAGAGGATGCTAGAGGCAGTGCTTGGAGTTAGCATTGCTGGTGGTGATGTGAGGCATTGATGGCCATATCCCTGCAGCCAGGAGTCCCTGCTGCCCTGCAGGGGTCCCCTGGGGCATATCAGGACCTCCCTTGCAACCTCCATGACTGAGCCTTTCCCCATCTATGGCTGTTCTCCAGTTTCCTTAAATCATCTTCTTACATGTAACACCTGCCCAGCTGCTCTGTGTGTGCTGCTCTGTAGCCTATCTTCCAGTGGTATATTCAGGATCTCAGACCTTAGTGGTTGTGTGTTAGGGGTCTCATCTCTGCTGTACTTGTCCTTGTGGTTAGGAATATGTTTTTTATTTTAACATAGCTTCTTTTATGCAGAAGCTCCTTGACTTATGTGCGTCTAGATCCTGGCTAATGCAGTCAGTACCCTGACCTGCTGAACACGACAGCTCAGTATCATAGCACAGCTGGCCTTGGAGCCCAGGAACGGCTCTACCCCCTCCACAAAACCAGGTTACAGATGCTCAGGTCTTGAGACATAGCGTGTATGCAGACTAGCTGTATGCATCCTCCTGTAGAGCAGATTGCTCCTTGGTTTCTTACAGCACCTAAGATGATGCCAGTGCAGTGGGAATTGGTTACATGCTGTGTAGGGGAGGGGGCAAGAAGGGAGTCTGTACATGTGGGTCGAGATGTAGCCGTCGCGAGCCCATGTAGTTATGTGATCCTTGGTGGTTGGATCCAAGGATATGGAACCTCAGGGTGTGGAGGACCACGTATCACTAGCTCAGAGTGAAGTACAGTGTCTAATGAATGTGTGTCACTTTTTTTTTTTTTTGAGACACGGTCTTATTTTGTAGCCTAGGCTGGTCCTGAACTCACTCTGTAGCCTAGGCTGGCTGTACTCATGGCAGTCCTCCTACCTCACCCACCTAAGTGCTGGAATTACAGGTGTGCACCACCATGCCTAGCTTATGTGGTATAGGGGAATTGAACCCAGAACTTTGCGATTGTTTAGCAAGCACCTTTAACCATTGAGCTGTGCCCCCAGCACTGAATGTGTATCACTTTTACCCCACTGTAAAGTCACTGGTTTCTAAATGGAACCATCTTAAGGCAAGGTCTATCTGTAAATAATTTCCTTTATGGCTTGTGGTCTGTTCTTGTCTAAGAAATCCCTTTCCAGCTTGAGGTCACAAAGCATTTTCCAACGTCCTCTTGGAAGTCTTAATTATGTATTTTAAAATAAGTACATCGTTTTGGGGGTAAGTGGTTGGCAGTACTGGGGACTGAATCCTGGCCCTTTGCACCAAGCTATAGTCCCATCCCTTTTCTGGGGTGATGGGGAGTGGATAAAGTCTTGCTAGGTTGACCAGGTGGAATTCAAACTTTGGATCCTCCTGCCTCAGCCTCTCAAAGTGCTTATCGGATTATAGGTGTGTGCAGCACCACCACCTCTGTAACATTTTTTGAGACAGGGTCTCTGTAATCCAGGCTGGACCTAACTCACTACATAGCCCAAGGTGGCCTGGAATTCATGGCATCTTCCTGCTCAGCCTCCTGAGTACTGGGAATATAGGAATGTACCGTCATACCTTACCAATCTTTACATGGTGCTGGATAATTGATCAGAGCCTTGTTCATGCTAGACAAGCATTTTAACCACTGAGCTACACCCCAAACCCCTTTTTCTCTGAGACAGGGTCTTACTGTGTTGAGCAGACCCAAGTAGTCCTCCTGCCTTACCCTCCCAAGTAGTTGGGAACACAGGTATGCGCTATCACACCCATTCCACATTTGGGGTCTTAAGTATACTTAGCATTCATTTTGAATATGAGATGAGGTAAAGGTAAATTTTACTTTTTCCATTGTGTATAATCAGTTGCCCTTTAAGCATTTCAGCACTGGGTGGGCAGCCCAGCCTGTTTCCTGTAAAATCATGCACAATTGAAAAATAATACTCTACATTGGATAATATTTACACTGTGAAGCATAAACAACTGATCAAGTTTGTACCAGGCTTTTAAAAATATTTAACCTGTTTTAAAGGTGGAGAAAATAAAAATTCTTCTGCGAAATGTTGATTTGATGGACATAAAGGTTGGATCAGTTGAAGAGTTTCAAGGACAAGAGTATTTGGTCATCATCATTTCAACGGTAGGTACCTGTGTCAGTCCCTCTGCCTCAGCCTCCCATGTGCTAGCTAGGATTACAGGCTTGTACCACCATGCCCAGCTTATATAGTGCTGGGGAACTGAACCCAGGGCCTTGTGTTTGCTAGACAAGTGCTTTAATCACTGTGCCATCTCTCCAGTCCCACCCCTGAAGCTCTTAGATCAGGGGACAAAAGTATAGATAAAGGACCCTTTAGAGGAGGGGTTAGTGTGCTGAGTGATAGAGAGCTATGTAGGTGTCCCATGCATTGACAGTTGAGTTCAATGCTCAGTTCCATTGTTTATTTTTAAATTAGAATATTCAGATGCAAAAAGAAAATAAGAACCACTTAAAACTCTCCTGCCCAAGCTGGGCGTGGTGGCACACGCCTGTAATCCCAGCACTTGAGAGGCTGAGACAGGAGGATTGCCATGAGTTCAAGGCCAGCCTGGGCTCCATAGTGAGTTCAGGACCAGCCGGAGCTACAGAGTGAGACCCTGCCTCAAAAAAAAAAAAAAAAAAAACCTCTCCCACCCAGAGAGAACACCATAGGGTTAGGGCTCCCTGCCAGAGTGTGTGGTGGTAAGATCTGCCCTCCCCTGGCTACCCAAGCCAGGCCACACTGCCACTTAAGCCTTCCTAATTGCTTCAGGCATCATGTTCCCTTTATGCCAAAAAAATAAAAATACTGTCATTCATCTTTGTGTTTTTTTTAGGTACGGTCAAATGAAAATAGATTTGAAGATGACAGATATTTTTTGGGGTTCTTGTCCAACTCAAAAAGATTCAATGTTGCCATCACCAGACCTAAAGCCTTACTGATTGTGCTGGGAAACCCTCACGTGCTTGTCAGAGTGAGTTTGAAGGACACTTGGGCTGCCATTCTTAGAGGGAAGGGCCCAGGTTACCCAGAAATGGCCACTGAGCAGACAGCTGTGTGCACAGGCCCAGAAGACATGGACCTCACACACCTGGTGCTGGGCCCCTTCTCTTCTCCTTAGGACCCCTGCTTTGGTGCTTTGCTGGAATACAGCGTTACAAACGGTGTTTACACTGGATGTGACCTACCTCCAGAACTGCAGGATCTGCGAAAGTGAGTGCTCCTGTTCTCTTCCTACAGCATGGGTTGGCTTTAGGGTTCCCCCCACCCCCTTCTTCTGCTGGACCTCACTCAGGATCCTACACACTCACCCAGGCAGCAGCCCCCAGCCCAATCACACTATTCTCTTGACTCCCCCTGGCCCCTGGGCTGTAGTAGTCACTCCACGCTGGACATGTGGGGTTAGGGCTGCCCATGCCCACCTAAGGAGGTAAACACAATGGCCTTGCAAAGCACCCTCTGGGGAAAACAGCACAGCCTTTGGCCTGCTGTGGAGGCCATACTCTGTGCTCACTTGTCTTCTGCAGCTGTGGGTAGACCGTAGTGCCTTCCTGCCCGGCAGTGCCAGGACCAATGGGACGGAAAAGACACACAGTGGTTTGACAAGCCTGGAAACTGTATAGCCCACCCTCTGGGCCATTAGCCTGGCCCAGCCATTTTCCTGCTCTGCTCCTGATGCCTGTGGCCCCTTGTATAGACTGTGAGCATTGGTGCAAGCAAAGGACCTTGAGTTGGCCAAGCTGCTCCTGCTCTGCCACTGACCTTGGTTCACACCAGCTTGTTTCTACATCTGGGCAGTCACAGTCCCCCCCACCCCCCACAATAAACAACTGCACAACCCTCACCTCCTTTTCATCTCAAAATGCACCCATGTCAGTGATCAGGACTGCACATGGCTTCTGTCCTGCTAGCCACAGTCTGCGGGCCCCTCTATCCTGTTCAGTTCTGTGCTGTGCAGCAGGCTGGCTCGGCTCACTGAGGAGCCAAGTTGGGCTTGCAGATCTGTACTCCAGAGTACAGAACAGAAGTCAAATCTCATCAAGCCACGCCCCCACTGCCCTGCTATCGTTACCTCCACCTCTACTTTGGTAGATATTAGGCTAAAATTACAGCACCTATAGATTTGCTCTGTACAAAACTTAGGAATGAGCAGGGCCAGGCAGCCAGCCCTGTGTAGGAAAAGGCTGCCCCTCCCCAGGGCTGATGGAACCCCATGCCGAGGGCCTGGGTGCATAGGAACAGGGGGACACCCATACAGCTAAAGGAAGAGCCAGGAGGTCAGAGATTATAGGACAGGTTGGGGCCTCCTATCCCCTGGAACCCGAACAGAGAAGTGCCCTCTCCTCTGGGAGAACAGACAGCCTTGCAGGGGCACTTCCAGATGAAAATGAGAGAGGCTCAGGCCTGCCAGATATGCCTGTGCATCCTTTCCACTCCCTGCTCTGCAGCCACAGTGATGTGGTCAGTGCAGGAGTCACAGGCCTCCACCAGAGAAGTCACACATCTCATTCCTGTCCTTAGCCATGGGCACCCAGCTCCCATCTCATCATCACCTGGCCTTTGCTGGGCTTTGTCTGCCTTTGTTTCCCTCTCTGCTCTCTTACCCCTTAACTGCCACCCAGGGAGACCTTAGACCTTGACCTCTGCTGAATCAGGGACACGCCTGATACCAAAAGGTGACCAGTGGTCCCAGGAAGCCCTGGAAAGTGGAAAGTGGCTGGGCATGCAGGGCAGCATGACAGTCCTCTGTCATCACTGGTGATGGAGCCTGCCTCTGTCCTTGGTGCCAGACAGGGCAGCCCTGAGTCCATGGGCTTTACCACCCCCTCACCCTTGCTACCCAGCGGCAACTGCCCTGTGCCTTCCCTGTACCCTCTTGCTCAGTGACCTGATATATCTTTGTGTGGGATGGAGGTGAGGCTGGTGTGGAAATCCAAGGTGAGAGCAGTGGGGTCCTGCACACAGAGTTGGGCTGGACCACATCCCAGCAGGAGACCAGCTGGGATCATGTTAGAGGACTTGTTACTCCTGTATGTTGAGGGCAGACAGACAGGTGCAGTCCCTGAAGGGTGACTGAAGGAGACCATGGGAAATACACAAGTGCCAGGGGCCATCCTCACCTGCATGGGAAGCCACCGTCACGGAAGGCCAGCCATCCAGACCAAGGTGGGCACCAGGAGCAGGGATGACTACCCCCACAGAGGAGTTAAACATTATAACTGGAAAGCCTCTGTGGGAGCTTGAAAACTGTCTCTTCACTTGCTTGTAAGTTACCTAAGAATCTTCCAATCTTCTTCTTCTTCTGAAGCCACTCATGACGTCACTCCCAGGACGGTGTAAATGTGGCCATTTGGAGACCAAACACAGCAGCTTGCAGGGTCTCTGATGGAACGAAATGCCCTGCCCTTTGCTGTCCGCACCACCCACTGAAGGACTCTTTCACAGCCAGACACTGTTGTTGCATTCCCTTGACCTCCTGTTCCTGTTGCATTCCCTGTCTTACAATGCAGAGCACGTTTTGAAGTTGTGGTGCTGATGTACTTTGCGTTCTTCGGGAGTTACCATGGGGTTTCTCTCCTACCAGCCTAGAGCCACACGTGTGTGCACCAGTGATGAGCTCTGGCCAGGAGAAGCAGAGCAAAAGGCACAAGGCTAGTCCCAGAACTTTTGCTCTGGTTTTGTTTTTGTTTCTTTTTAGTCCTGGGGATTTAGCCCACTAAGCTACATCCCCAGCACTTTTTTTAGTTTTGATTTTGAGACAGGGTCTTACTAAGTCACAAAATTGCCCTGGCTGGGCTTGAACTTGCAGTCTGCCTGCATCCGCCTCTCAGAGTGCAGGGAGCACAGGCCTGTGCCACCAGATCAGGCCAGAAGTTTTAAGAGTGGAGAGCCACTAACCACTCCCACCTTGCTGGGCACCCAGCTGGGGTTGAAGTGGTGAATGTGCTTCCAGATGGTCATTCTAGAGTACCAACGTACCGGAGGGAGCCACAGCCCTGAGTTGTTGAGGTCATTCAGAGTGGGGGAATGAGGGTGCGGCAGCATGACACAGCCTGTCCTGAACAGCACGTCTAGTTCACCTGTTTCGCTTCTCTAAGACAGACTATACACATACAATGAGAATGTGATTTGTTTTAATTTGTGAAGCTATGAGGCTGAACTGGATAAGAATTTGTGTTGTCAACCACCACTCTTTAGCTCGGCTTCTTACTCCTACAGTGGGCTGCAGTGGCCATATCTTGATGACTCTTCTCTGGGTCTGGCAGAACTCTTCATTGGGACGATTTACCAAAAGTTCTTCATTTTTTTTTTAAAACAATAACCAAAGTTAAAAATACTCAAAGCCAGGTGTGTTGGTTCACACCTGTAGTACTAGCACTTTGGAAAGCTGAGGCAGAAGGATCTCGTTTGAGCCCAACATGGGCAATTTAGTGACTTAGCAAAATCCTGTCTCAAGTAAATAAGGGCTAGGAGGTGTCGCTTAGTATGAAGAGCCTGGGTCCAGTCTCCACAACTGGCAGAACAAGAAACAAAATGTCAAAATGACACGTGCATTGCAAGTTTTCATAAATACCTAATAACATGGAGGCAAAATTGAATTGGAAATACATTGCTTAATGTTCTGTGTGGGTTGTCTTTGCAAATAATCTGTATCTACATAGAAGGGTATTATGGCTGGAATGGGACAGACTTGTCAGGTTGTTTTTCTAGTTCACAGATGGAAGAACTGAGATCTATTCACCTAAGAGATGTAGAATATTTGCCCTAATACTCTGTCTCAGGCTGGAGGCATAGCTCAGGCATTAAGAGTGCATGCCCAGCAAGTACCCCTGGGTTCAGTTCCCCAGCATCACATAAACTGGTGTGGTGGCACATGCCTATGATTGTAGTACTCAGCCTCCAGGCTGAGACAGGAGGATTGCCATGAATGAGTTCAAGGCCAGCCTGATCTACACAGTGAGTTCAGGCCTAAACTACAAAGTGAGACCCTGCCTCAAAAAATTACAATAATACTCTTCTCACCATACATATGTGATACATATATGTGATTTTTATTAATACACATGTGATGCATAATGTTTATAATAAACTTGAGTATTTTATACACATATATATCACATCAACTTTACTATTCCTTCCCCTTCCCATTTTTGGCCCTCCCACACCCTCCCCATCTCCTCTAATTCCCACTGTCACACCCATTTGGTTCTGTAGAATGCCTGTATTCTGGGTTTCCTAAGTCAGAGAAACCATGCAACATTTAACATATTTAATCTTCTATGTCTGACTCACTTCATCGCTCAAATCACCTCTTTAGCTCAGCTTCCCACCCCTAGAATGGGCTGCATGATGACTCTTCTCTTGGTCCAGCAGAGTCCTTCATTGGAACGATTTTTTTTTAATAATAGTCTGACTAGTTGGATACTCCTGGCCAACACCATATGGAATGCACCCCCAAGAGATACCATGAGTTGATTCCCAGTCCATTTCTCCCTGAGACAAAATTTGAGACCACCCTACAGTCTGGGCTGCCCCTATGTGAAGATGCCAGTTACATACCACCCTCTCCACACCTCTCATACTTTCTCCAGGGGGGCTGACAGGAGAGGCTGGGCCTCCAGCACCCTGTTAGGATACCTCAGTATTTGAGCCCTAGACGAGGGTGCCATTGAGAAGCTCTGTGTAGGTCCCCACCCGCCTCTTCAGGAATGAGGGTGTCATAGAGGTGGCTGCTGCAATGGGAGGGTAAGGGCACTTGGGGATCAGGGCCCATCGTATCCTGGTGCTTCTCACAGCTCCTGCTGTGTCCTCTGCAAGTCGAACTACCCAGAAGCTCCTGGGTGCAGGATCCCATCCCCTTGGTCAACATATGTGTGTGCAGCTCATCCATGGGGTTTCATATGCTGCTCCAGGAATGAAGCACAGTGCAAAATAAATGCAGAAACTGCAACCTGGCCAACTACATGTGGAAATCAAGTGTTCACTGGTCTAAGAATAACCAACTAAAATGCTTAACAGGATGCCATTTACAGAGAACAGTTACGGTGCACCTGGGATATAAACTAACAAGTGCAGTAAAACTTTATGAAGACAGCACTTGAATTCCAAATAGATCTAAATAAATGGAGAGATGTACTATGTTCGTGGATGTCATGAGTTTAACATTCCAGACAATTTCCGTGTTCCAGCTAGACTCTTTCTAGAAACTTGACTAAGTCATTCACATACGGAAAAATAAAGGCCAGGAATACCTACACCATTACCAAAAAAAGATGGACGGACATACTTGCCCATCCACGTACCAACGTGTGCTTCCGAGCCATCGTGATGCGATGCACACACCTGTGTGGCTCGGGCCGCACACAGGTTGAGAACACAGACGCGTCTCGGAGGTGGGTTTGCTGCCTGAGGAAGGGTTCCAGGGAGGGCACGTCCTCAGCGCTGGGAAATCAGCTCACACTCTGAAGGAAAACCAGGCTGCATTCTGGTCTGCAAAATATTGTTCCAGCTAAAAATTTACAAGTCAAAGGGGCATCATACTCCATGGGGTTTGCTGGGACCAGAGTCATCTGAATCTCCAAATTAGAGCCCACAACAAAACTGACTCACTTCACAATACAGCCGATACAATCGTGTTCTAACGTTCCGTGGCACCAGTGAATGGCTGTGGAAGACACTGTCTCACCTAGAGACCCTTCAGTGCGTACCTAACGTCAGAAGGAAAACTCCAAAACAGGTGCTTCCAGAGGTGGGTGAGGACAGCCCTCCAGGGAGAGGCGCCAGGGGCCCTGCCTGCCCGCGGTGGACCTCGGGGTGGCTGTGCCAGGGAACCGGGGGACGGCTTATCTGGGGAGATGCTTGTGGGTCTGGCGGCTGGGGCAGGGAGCTGGATACAACTGAGTCGGCGTGGTGGAGCGCACGGGGTGACTGTCCAGAGAAGCCGGTGGGGGCCGGGCTGGCCGCCTGCTCACAGACACCGAGGCTCCAGACGTAGCTGCGGGTGCGCTACCGCGGGAAGCTGAAACTCCACAGACTTACGGCAGTGGAGGGGAGGGGAAGCAACAGCCGCGTGGTCACCATCCTGCGTGCGGCCGGAGCCAGACCCAGAGGTGGATGGGCCGAGGGACGGGGACCGGTCGGACGAGGGTCCGGGAAGCGCGGATCTGACCGCGCGGGAGGGCGGGAAGGGGGTGCGGACCGGGGCAGGTGGCCCCGCGCCCGGTGACGTTGCGCCGGGCGGCGCGCTAGGCGGCCGCAAGCCGGGCCGATGGCGGCCGCGGAGGGGCGCGCGGGAGGGCAGGGGTCGCCGGGGAGGCCGCCCCGCAGCGTGCCGGCTCCGGTGCCCGCCGGGGCGGGGGGGGCCCGGCCCCACGTGCGCGTCCGCCCGGCGCTGGAGGGAGGTTCGCTCGGCGCGACCCCGAGGGCCCCGGCGCGCTGCCCCCGCGCCCGCCCGCGCCCAGGGCGACAGCCCTGCTCGGCCCGGGCCGGCCGAGGGGCCGCTCGCCATTAGCCCTCCTCAGTGATCCCAAGTATTTTTTGCGAAGTCATCGCCCGCCGCATCTAGCGGCGGCGGGAGGGGAGGAGCGACGCCGCGGAGTCGCCGCAGGTAAACAGCCCCTCCGGGCGGGCGGGCGGGCCGGCCGCGGGGCCCAGCCGGAGCCGCCGCCCCGGGGACGCAGGCCGCGGCCCGAGTAGCGCGGCGGCGGGGGCGGCGGCCCGACCCTTCCGGCCGGCCTCCCCTCCCGCCGCGCCCCCGCCCGGGCCGCGCCCGCCGTCCGCGCCCCATGCACCACCTCCTGGAGCAGTCGGCGGACATGGCGACCGCGCTGCTGGCGGGCGAGAAGCTGCGGGAGCTGATCCTGCCCGGCGCGCAGGACGACAAGGCGGGCGCGCTGGCCGCGCTGCTGCTGCAGCTCAAGCTGGAACTGCCGTTCGACCGCGTGGTCACCATCGGCACCGTGCTCGTGCCCATCCTTCTTGTCACCCTGGTCTTCACCAAGAACTTCGCAGGTGAGGGCGCGGGCGGGCGCGCCGGGCTCCCTCCCCCCCGCGCCTCCGCGCCGCCCGCTGGCGCCGCCCCAGGCCCTCCGCGGCGGTATTGTTTCGCCTCCCACTCCTGCTGTCAGCGCCCGGCTGGGCCCGGCCTTCCTGGCGGGCCTCGGGTGGACTGGCAACCGCGGTCAGGCTGTCCAGTGTTGCGGAGGGTCCGAGGGCTGGAGGGGCTGCCAGGTGAGGACCAGCGAAGGGTGTCACAGGTGTGGGACCCTCGCCAGAGGATGGCAGAAACCCAGGTGCCCGCAGGATCTGGGAGCGCGTCCAGGCGTGGCATGGGCAGGGTCCGCAGGTAGAGGCCAAGCAGGGTTGGCCTGAGGCGGAATAGGCAGCGGTGGCCGTGGCAGGCCACCCGAAGGACACAGGTGGGTGGAGAAGGGCCCAGGCCAGGACAGAGAGAGCAGCGGGAGACAGACACCACAGTCCTGGGGATGCTGAGGTGAGGGGGGCAGGGCTGGTCCTGGCCAGAAGTGGCCTGGACAGAGAACAGTGAGCCAGCCTGTGAGGCCCTGGAAGAGAGCTCCTGGTGCCACATGATGTCCCAAGGGCAGGACAGGGTCGGTGGAGGGGTGCAGCTGGAGACAGGAAGTGCATCTCCCACCAGAGCTGGGCAGAGGCTGGGCAGATGCAGGGCAGAGCTGACCCTGTGACTTGTGCCAGTTGCAGCAGGAAGGGGTCTCTGAGGTCCCTGGTTCTTCACAGGCCTCCACAGATGCCTTGCCGTTAAGGAGACCCTGTGACCTGGAGCTGCCAGGCCTGAGGGTGGGTACTGTCCAGGCTGCCTAGTGGCCTGCAGAGGTGCACAAGGCTCCACTGGTCTCTACCTTTGTACACTCGTGTCCAAAGGTTCTCACTCTGCTACAGGAACACAGGCATGCACACACACACACACACACACACACACACACACACACACACACACATGCATGCCTTAGGCCACATTTAGTTGTGCACAGACCAGCACAGTGGGCCTCAGGATATACTCAGGTGTATGTACACATGAGCCTCAGATCACACCTGAGTGAGCAAAGAGATGGGGGTGCAGCCTTGGGTCATACTGTGGTAACAGTTTTAGCTGAGTGGCTTAAAACAACCAAAATTTGGGACTGGAGGAATGCCACAGTGGTTAAAGCATTTGACTAGCAAGCACAATACCCTGAGATCGATTCCCCAGCACCACATAAGTCGGGTGTGGTGGCATACACCTGTAATCCCAGCACTCAGGGAGCTGAGGCAGGAGGATTGCCCTGAGTCCAAGGCCATCCTGGGCTCCATAGTGAGTTCAAGACCAGCCTGGGATACAGAGCAAGACCCTGTCTCAAAAACAAACAAACGAAACAGCCAAAATTATCTCTCACGATTCTGGAGGTCAGAAGTCCAAAATTCAGATGTCTGTGAGGCAGTGTCCCTTTCAAGGCCTTGGGAAGGACCCTTCCTGCCCCTTAAAAGTCCAGTGATTGCCAGAATTTCTGATGTTGCTGGACTGGGGCTGTGCCCACTAGCTCTGAATCTGCCCTCCCCAGGCATTGTCCTTGCAGCTCTGTGTGAGCCACGTGTCCCTGCTGGTATGGGACAGTCACTGAGTCAGGGCCCACCCTGTCCCCCCATGCCTCGTGGCACCTCTGTTACCTCTGCAGTGCTGTGCCCAAATAGCCAGTTCATCAGAGCAGCTCCAGGGCTTCGTCGTGTCTTTTGGAGAATACAGCTCCAAACACTGCAGGCAGGCACAGTAGGACAGGTTTAAATGTGGTTACGCACAGACTTGGCCATCTTTGGTGGCCCCATGGGGCTCCCAACATCCCAGCCCTGTTGAGCCTAGCTCACCACCTGTGGGACCTCGGCACATTGTGCATCCCACTGGGCATGGGGCTGCCTCAGCCTCTCAAGGACATCCCTGAGCCTGGACCCACCTTGTCACATTGCCAGCATTGGGACGTGGACCTGCATGCCCCTGCCAGGGGCTGTGCTTTTACCCCTAGCCCCTCCATGCCATACATAGCCCACTGCAGGTACAGGAAGCATCCGTGGTAAGTCAGGACTAAGCCATGGGCTGCATCTGGCCAGTGGGGTGGTTCATAAAGTGTGAGGCTAAGAGAAGCCACTCACACGCTAGTGCTGTGATGTGTTTGCTAGCCTTAGTCAGGGTCCAGGACAGGTCCATGGCTTCATGGAATTCTTCAGTGTCCTCATGTGTCACAGAAACCTGGAAGTATCCAAGGTCCCTCAAACATATGCTGACCCCTGGGGTTGAGGTGCCCCCAGACATAAAGAATATTGAGATATGGGCCAGAGTTCTGTGACAGGGAACTTTTTATTGCCATGACCAAAAAAAAAAAAAAAAAACCCTGAGATATACTTTGGTTCATCGTTTCAGAGGTCTTGGTCCATGGTCGTCTGGGTCTGTTGCTTTTAGGCTCATGGTAGTGCAGAATCATGGCAGGAAGGCATATGGTGGAGGAAACCTGCTCACCTTGGGGCGTCCAGGAAGCTGGGAGGGCTGGGAAGAGCAAGAGGAAGGGCCAGGGGCCCCAGGGACCGTCCAAAGCCATGTGTGCAGTGATCATTTCCACCTCTGGAGCTTGTTCAGCTGTGAACACATCACCCTGGGTTGATCATTACCCTGTCGCCTCTCCAGGCCCCTCCTCTGAGCCCTGCTATCCTGGGATCCATGCTGGTGTCTTTGGTGGAACACATCATACATAAACCATAAATGGGTGCCCTATAAGGAAGAACCACACATGGCCACAGGGTGGATATTGAAGGGTACTGCCAACCCATAGAATGTCTGGGGGTGCAGGAGGACATGGTCAGAAACCCTGACCTTCCTAAAGAGGCCTCCTCCAGTCTCAACAAGTGCACCCCTGGGAATCCCATGCCAGGTTCTGCGAGGTGATGGCCCTGCAGAGTGGGCAGTGTGGATGCCAGTCCCCTGGGCCTGTACAGGTATCTGTCTGTCAGGATCCGACCCTGGGAGCAGGGGCAGGCTGTGGGGTGATCCCCAAGCCTCTTGCTGCAAGTGACTGCAGCCTGGCTCCCCAGGGAAATGTGGACCCTCATGGCCAAGGGAGACTCCTGGGTCCAATGAGCAAGTCCCAGGTGCCCAAGCCTGTCCTCCTCGTGTAGTCAGCTTGCTCGCTGAGAACATGCCACCACCTTCTAGGACTAGGGTGGGGAGAGGAGCTGGTGGCTCTGACACATGGCCAGCCTGGGCCTACTCAGATACCAAGACCTGGCACACCCTTCAGGGCAGGTCCTGACCCTCTGCGCCGTTGTTCTGCTGTCTCAGGCCAGATCCTCCCTCGGGGCTCCTGATCCCAGCAGAGCTAGAGTTGGAGGGCTGAACCTGGAGTGATGCCCACACCTCCTAACCAGGGCCAGCTGGTGATAAGCCCAGGCTGCCATGCAGCAGCCCCCCTGCCACTAAGACCCTCTCAGCCATGGACAGGTGGGAACAAGTGTCCCAGATGGAAAGAAAGGGAAAGGCCAAGGGTGGGGAGACCCACAATGGCCAAATACTTGGGTCCCACGTGCCTAGATGTTTCTGTGTATGGCAGTGAGCCCGTAGTCATGGGAGGATGCTGTCTTCCAACAGGAAACCCTACTCAGAGAGGAAAGGTGCCACTGTGAGGGACTGGGCCTCCCTGGGCCTCAGCATGGCCTGTGAGCGGTAAACCCCCTGCTCTGCTGGGTCACCCACCATGCTCCTTTATGGCCTTCAAGGACTGGCCCTCTCCCAGTGGGGATGCATAGAATCACCTAGGCACTTGGGACCCAAGAATGCATCAGATGTTAGTCTCCCCACCAAGGTACAAATGACTCTGAGGAATCCAGTGACCCTTGTCCCCTCTGCTATCCTGCACCTCCCCACAGTCTCCCCTCCTACCCCCTTCCGAAAGTGCTAGGGTCGGGCAGGGTCTCCTCCACAGGAGGTAGACAACTTGCCAGAGCCCAGCGCTATCTGAGTTAGGGTCCCACACTGCTGGGACAGACTGCACAAACAGGGAGCTCAAAACAGCATCCATGGCTGAGGCAGCTGGAGTGCTTGCCTGCTGAGCCGTGGGCCTGACTCAGTCCCCAGCACCCAGGACAGGGGCATCTTCTGTGCCTGAGAGGCCTACAGGTCAGAATCTGAAGTGAGTGGTTGATCTAAAGTCAATGTAGCCAGGCCTGGTGGCACAGGCCTATAATCCCAGCACTCTGGGAAGCTGAGGCAAGAGGATCACAAATTAAACCCAGTTTAGATAACTTAGTGACTTAGTGAGATCCTGTCACAAAATAAAAAATGGACGTAGTTCAGTGCTAAGGTATTGGGTTCAGTCCCCAGTACCATAAATAAGTAGAGATACCTACGTATAGACAGATAGGCAGAGTGCATGGGCTGGTCTTCCTGGAGTCCCTGGGGCACGGCTGCTCCTGTGGCCCAGGCCCCTTCCTTGTGGAGCCTGCAGCTGGAGGCTGGCCCCTGGGGTCACACTGCTACACTGGATGGGCCAGAAATATTTCCCCGTAAGATTCTTAGCCTGACGCCAGCTGCAGAGCCTTCTACTCTGGAAAGGACATAGCAGGTTTCAGGAGGAGGACATGGACCAACTGTAGCATCTGCCTGGGGACTGGGAGGGTTAGCAAAGGGTCTGGAGTGAAGGGACTGAGAGGCAGTGGTGGCCATGAGCTAGCTCTGGGAGTGACGGGTGGGGTCTTCCCACCTGGAAGAAGACCCTCACAGAGCCAGGAAGCCCTGGCTTGTGTCCCTCCCCAGTAACGGCATGGTGGGCCACATGCAGGCTGAACCCCAAAGGCAGGCTGGAGCTGTGCTCTGGGCATCAGTCCACTGGCACCGAGGATGGTGGGCTCAGCCTGGGCCAAACACAGGCCTGCATAGGTATGCACCACACCAATTAATCTCCCCAAGGCTCCCCTAGGCACTCCACTCTGCTGTAGCACTATTGTGGACCCCATGCCATTGGGATGGGGGTGGGCAGGCTTACCAGGTGCCCGGCTGCGAAGCATGCTCTTTGAGTAGCCCCTCAAAGACACCCACCAGTTGGGCCATACTAGGCCATTGTGTCTCACGCTGGCCCAGGCTGAGGACCCCATGTGGCTGCTGTGTCTGAGCTGGACATCCAATACCTTCATCCCTACTGTCCCATTGGCATCAGGCCCAGCACCACAGACCTGCAGCCTGGCTACCTGCCCATCTCGGGTGCTTTGGTCTTGACTGTGTTGTTGGGAGCTCTGCGTGCCTCTGTAGGTGCAGGCCAGCCAGGGAGGGAGGCAACCCTGTTGGATGTGCCCAGGTGTCCCTCAGGGCCAGGCCTCCCACCCACAGTGACCTTGCAGAGCCATATCACCGCCAACTGAGGGCAGGTGGCAAGTAGGACTTGGCTGTCCTTGCTGCTGTCCCCAGCAGGCAGGGAGATGATGGTGGCGGGCTGTCTACACTAAGCATGGCAGGCTGTGGAGGAAACCCCACTGCCAATCCAGGGAGTCAGAGGCTCCACTGGAGTCTGGTGCAGGCTGAGCACAACGCACCCAGGGACTGAGTGGCTGGGGTACAAGCTTGGCTCAGGGTGAGAGCGTTCAGGGGCTGTCTACACAGGCAGATATATTCTGGGTGTAAGTAGTAGGGGGTGGACTACGTGGAGGGATGCAGACAGGGTAGGAGTAGTGGGGTTGTTTACAGGGTGGGATGTACCCAGGATGGAAGCAGTGGCAGGGCTGGAGCTGTGCTTGGGGCCACCAGGACCCTGACACCGAGGAAGTCTGGGGTTCAGCTTGGGCCAAACACAGGTGCACATAGGTATGTGCCACACCAGGGGCTGTCTACACTGGCAGATATTCCCTGGAGTGAAAGCAGTGGGGTGTCTACACGGGCAGATGCACTGGGGGGACACTGGCAGCCAAGAAAACTGGCTTAGGTCAGCAAAGCACTGAGACCCACGTGCTGGAGGCCTCTGCCCTTATGTGGCCACTGTGTCCAGTCCTCCAGCCCCTTGCACAGTGTCCCCAGAGAATGGTGGCTTCCCAGTGAGGCTTGTTAGGCCCTGTTGCACCCTCCAGCCCCATGCCTTCCTTGGGCAGAGCTTGAGGGTCTGGGGAAAGTGCAGGCTGGACTCTCTGTCCTTGTGACTTGGAAGGTCCCTCCTTCATCTCAGGAGAGGCAGTGTCCATCTGGTAAGCCTTTCCTGACTGCCTGCCAAGATCCACATCCTCAAGGTTGCCCTCCCCGGGAGAAGGATATTGGGAAGTTGCCTCCCCAGGCTTTTTTGAGGGGCCGGAGATGAAACCCAGAAGCATTCTACTGCTAAACTATATCCTGAGTTACTTTATGTTTTATTCTGAGGCAGGGTCTTGCTGAGTTGCCCAGGCTGGCCTTAAACTTGCAGTCCTGCTCAACTTCCCAGAGTATTGGAATTATAGGCATGTGCTGCCACGCCTGGGTCACAGCCAGGCTTTGGGGTACTGTAACCACTTCTGGCCAGCTACCTGTGTCCGTGCCACCTGCCCTACTCAATGACAAGTGCCTGCAACACAAGGCAGTGCCTGGGATCTGGGTTTGTCCCAGCCGGGGCGCTGGGGGAGGCATCTTGCCTGAGTGTCATAGCCTGTCTTGAGCTTTTCTGGGACTTGATTTCCCCTTGTACAGAATCTTTGTGGCATTTGGAGACCAAGATACATGGCACAGGCCCGTTCCTCGGGCTGGCATGCGTAAGATAAAAACCCCAGCTGACCACCTTGTGGGTGAGTGCCCACAAGGGGTGAGTGCCATACCACTGTGGTTGGGATGTGGGGGAGGGCAAGCTGCCTAGGAGGATCTGGGGTGTGCAGTCCTTGCACAAAGCAGGCAGCAGTGTGGCATGGGGCTGCAGAGGAGAGGCACCCCAACTGGTGCCCGTCACTCCCAGCCCTGATCTCTTGGCCAGCCCCAGCATTTGTGCCATCCTGTATCTCCTCTTACCCCCAGAGGAACCCATCTACTGTTACACCCCACACAACTTCACCCGTGACCAGGCGCTGTACGCCCGTGGCTACTGCTGGACAGAGCTGCGGGATGCGCTGCCCGGCGTGGATGCGAGCTTGTGGCCATCGTTGTTTGAGCATAAGTTCCTGCCCTACGCGCTGCTGGCTTTTGCTGCCATCATGTATGTGCCCGCACTGGGCTGGGAGTTCCTGGCCTCTACACGCCTCACTTCCGAGCTCAACTTCCTACTGCAGGAAATCGACAACTGCTACCACCGGGCAGCTGAGGGCCGCGCCCCCAAGATCGAGAAGCAGATCCAGTCCAAGGGGCCCGGCATCACAGAGCGCGAGAAACGCGAGATCATCGAGAACGCGGAGAAGGAGAAGAGCCCGGAGCAGAATCTGTTCGAGAAGTACCTGGAGCGCCGGGGCCGCAGCAACTTCCTGGCCAAGCTGTACCTGGCACGGCACGTGCTCATCCTGCTGCTGAGCGTGGTGCCCATCTCCTACCTGTGCACCTACTACGCGACGCAGAAGCAGAACGAGTTCACCTGCGCGCTGGGCGCCTCCCCGGATGCCCCCGCGGGCTCGGGGACCCCAGTGCGCGTCAGCTGCAAGCTGCCGTCCGTGCAGCTGCAGCGGATCATCGCGGGCGTGGACATCGTGCTGCTCTGCTTCATGAACCTCATCATCCTCGTCAACCTCATCCACCTCTTCATCTTCCGCAAGAGCAACTTCATCTTCGACAAGCTGCACAAGGTAGGCATCAAGACGCGCCGGCAGTGGCGCCGGTCGCAGTTCTGTGACATCAACATCCTGGCCATGTTCTGCAATGAGAACCGTGACCACATCAAGTCGCTCAACCGGCTGGACTTCATCACCAACGAGAGCGACCTCATGTACGACAACGTGGTGCGGCAGCTGCTGGCCGCGCTGGCGCAGTCCAACCACGACACCACGCCCACGGTGCGAGATTCGGGCATCCAGACCGTGGACCCCAGTGCCAACCCCGCTGAGCCCGATGGCTCCGCCGACCCACCAGTGGTCAAGCGGCCCCGCAAGAAGATGAAGTGGATCCCCACCAGCAACCCGCTGCCGCAGCCCTTCAAGGAGCCGCTGGCCATCATGCGCGTGGAGAACAGCAAGGCTGAGAAGCCCAAGCCGGTGCGCCGGAAGACAGCCACGGACACACTGATCGCCCCGCTGCTGGACGCGGGTGCCCGCGCCGCGCACCACTACAAGGGCGGCGGGGGTGAGGCGGGGCCCACCCCCGCCCCGGCCCCTGCCGCTGACAAGAAGCACGCGCGCCACTTCTCCCTGGACGTGCACCCCTACATCTTGGGCACCAAGAAGGCCAAGCCTGAGACCGTGCCCACTGCCCTGCCGGCCTCCCGCAGCCAGGAAGGTGGCTTCCTGTCACAGGCCGAAGAGCGTGGGCTGGGCCTGGCCGCTGCACCCACCAAAGGTAGGGAGCCTTTAGGGGAAGCAGTTTGGGGAAGGGCAGCTCCCCGGGGGAGGTTGAGGGACCCCTGAGGGCTCAGACCGGGAAGGGACACCAGGGAACAGCATGAGGAAGTGTAGAACTAGTGGGTGGGGTTCAGAGGTCGAGCAAGGAGGACAGAGGGTATCAGTAACTCTGGCTGGCCGGTGCGTCAGCAAACAGGTCTCGACTTGGCCTGAGTCAGTACCCCTGTGAGTCAGGAGCTGCATCCCCCGGCACTGAGGCCGAGCCTGCGGGCTGCTCCTCTGGCACCAGCTGCTCATGGTACTGGGGAGTGTATGCCCCGTGAGCCACGAGGACATGGACAGCACACGACACTTGTGTTCCTCACTGTTTGCAGATGCCCCGCTCCCTGAGAAGGAGACCCCGTACCCTGCAGAGCCAGCCCGGCCCGGGCTTCCTGCTGGGGCCCCATATCACGTCTGCTCACCCCCTGCAGCCCCTGCTGTGGCCCCGCTATCACCAGCCAGCCTGAGCAAGGCCGACCCCCTGGCCATCCTGAGCCGGAATGCCACGCACCCCCTGCTCCACATCAACACACTCTATGAGGCCCGAGAGGAAGAGGAGGGGGGTCCTCGTGTGCCCCCAGACATGGGTGACCTCCTCGCCATCCCCCCACCCCAGCAGATCCTCATTGCCACCTTTGAGGAACCCAGAACAGTCGTGAGTACCGTGGAATTTTGAGGGGTCAGAACCGACCAGGCCGTCAGAGCCCCTGTGTGAGTGAGGGGTGACCCTGCCTGGGCATCCGTGAGTGGATACGGCCCTGCTGTCCCAGCACAGCCCATCCTCAGCCTTCCACCCGCATGCTGGGGCTCAGCACCCCTTCACCTGGCTGAGGTGGTACTGACACTCAGGGGTGGGGCCAGGGCAGAGGGAGGTGCCCTTCCCGCCCCACAGTGGGTGCTCCCCTGGGTGCCCAGCGTGAAACGAAGAGTTTATTTTTTTAGTCGGTTTTGTTGTGAGCCAAGCCTAGCAGGACAGTGCCCCCAGCTAGGCTCCAGTCCAGGCCACGTGGGGAGGGTGCTGGGGAAGGTGGCACCTGTCACAGGGCCACACCCTAGGGGCCACCCATTGTGGGGCTTGGCCCTGCAGGACCCAGTGCCCTCTGGTGGGGGCCGAGCGCTGCCCTGGGTCCAAACCAACATGCACTTTCTCCTTGTAGCCTGATATACACTTTATTTTACTATGATTACTGCAATCTATGAGCGTATTGATCATCAGGAGACTTGGGACGAGCTTAAAGCAAGGGATGCTGTGTGGGGTGTGAGTGTGCAGGTGTGAGCGTGATTGAATACAAGTGTGTGGGTGGATGCCCTGGTGCCGCAGTCCACCAGCAGATGTGGGCGCCAGCGAGTGTGCGTGTGTGCACAGCGACTGGTGAGTGTGCAGAGGGCGCCCATGGGTGAGCAAGTGTGTGGGGATCGAGAGCGTGAATGTGCACATGTGTGGTGACCTGTGTGTGCACAGAGGCACCTGCCTGTGAGCAGGGGGTGAGGGCAGGTGTGAGCCTGGTGGCCAGAGGGAAGGAATTCAACGCAATAACAACGCCCCCTCCTGGGTCCCCAGCCTGGACGAGGCCCACCAGGCTGCTGCTGGCCCCACCCCTATTACCTCAGCCACGGGTCACGTGACCATACAGTATTAACGAGGTAGCACTGAGCATATTAATAAAGGTTATTCTGATAATGGCTTGGCTCCTGCCCAGGCCTCTCGCCTCCCTGTACTCACCTCTGCCAACTTCCAACACTGCCTGCCTATTCACAGTATCCTTGTGGGGCACTAGGGTGCATGGCGGGATGCTGAATAGGGGAACAGAGGGGCTGTGGGCAGCAGGAATATGTGGTTGGCAGCTCTGGGAAGGTGCAGTATGGAGGATACAGAAAGGCAGGTGGCCGCCCTGCCTCACAGGGCTTCCAGGCTCAAGGGAGGTATGTGGGGGTTAGGTATTCTGCCACGGAGATGGGGAGCTGGCTTGCCCCAGGAAGGCTTCCTGAGGGGTTGCCTTGGCTGGTCTGGGAACACTCGTCTGGTGGGGGACTCCACAGGGGACTTTCGTTCCTAGGCCGGAACCTGATGGAGCAGGTGACCATGAGAACCTGAATGGACATTCCTGGGGTGCCAGTGGATGGGCACCAGGAGCCCTGTGGGATGGGGTCACAGATGACAGGAGTAGGTCTCCGCCAAGGTCAGAATAGGCCACCAGCAACCCGGAAGCTTCCTAAGCAGACCCTTTGCTCAAACAACCCTGGTGGACAAAGCAGGCTCTCCACATCCCTGGGAGTGGGACCATCTTTTCCCCAGTGGAACTGCCAAGCCACTGCAGCCCTGTCTGGGTAGAGGTACGTTCCATTTGAAATGCAGACTTCATTATCTGTTTGAAATGCTTTATTACTCTCCAGCCTGGTGAGGACAGATCAGGACATGCCCACCATAGGAAAGACAGGCTGCCATTGACAGGTGCCAGAGAAGGGGGTGCCACCTACATGGGCCACAGGGGGACACACCAGGGTG
This sequence comes from Ctenodactylus gundi, assembly GCA_004027205.1. NCBI lineage: Eukaryota > Metazoa > Chordata > Mammalia > Rodentia > Ctenodactylidae > Ctenodactylus > Ctenodactylus gundi. Next base: position 177,154 of record PVKB01000201.1, read on the forward strand.
AGCCCAGGCCAAAGGAGCTGGGGGGGACATGATGCTTCCGTGGGAAGGAGCAGCTGGGGCAGCTTAGGATCAACCAGTTTGGATAATGTCACTGGGCACAAGACTCGTCCCTGGTCGCTGGTCCCTGCCCCAGAGTAGACAGCAGCCCCTTGTGTGCAGGTGGTCTGCATATGATATCATTGCCAACTCTAGGAATTAGCCACCCTAGAGGGGGCAGCCTGCCCAGGACTAGCACAGCCCCAGATGTCAGAGCCTCAGAGATACAGGAAATAAGAGGTATAAATAACACACCTGTCCTCAGAAATCTCACCCTCACTTGCTGCAGGGCAGAGGCCTTGCCATCTGCCCTCCAACCACGTGGCCCTGTAGGGATGACAAGCTCCTGGCCCTGGCCCATACCCACAAGCTGGCTTGCTACAGCCATGAGGCCAGCCCTCGCCTCCCACCCGTACACTTCTACCCTGCTACCTGAAAGGCACACAGCTGGGCCCCATGCCTGCTAGGAGTCCTGCACCTCCTGACAGGTCCAGCTCCTGGAGTTTCCTGTGGGCCCTGTGTCCCCCGTGAGAAGTGTCACTGGTCAGAGTTTCAGGTATGATGCCAAGCATGCCAGCCACTGAACTCCAGTACAGCCGCAGTGGATGCAGAAGTCCTGGGTCCAGGGGAGCCACCTGGGGGCTTCAGTAGGATCAGGCCATGGGAAGCCGTCACTTTGTTCACCACTACTCTGGGCCATGGTGGGGCAGGACACTGGACACTTCAGGCCAACTAGGAAGGTCTGTGATGGAGTAAACACATGGCCACTTTCTGCGTGGAACTGACCCTTTGCAAGGAGCCGCTGCTGTGGAGAGGGAGGTGGCTGGAGCTGACATTATGGCAGTTGGTAGGGACACTACCATCTTACCCCCCTCCCCAGATCTCTGTTCTGGCTTCATGTCCCATGGTGGGACACCACCCCACCAGAAGCATGGGGCCTGAAAGAAAGGACAGGCTGGCACACGCCTTTAATTCCAGCACTCTGGGAGGCTGAGGCAGGAGGATGGCAAGTTCAGACCCAGCCTGGTCAACTTAATGACGCTTTAGCAAGACCCTGTCTCACAATGAAAAAATTTAAAGGTCTAGGGGTGTAACTCAGTGCAAAGGCCCACAGCTTAATCCTCAGGGTGGTGGGGGGAGTTCCTAGGCCCTTGGTCAGGTAGGACTGAGCCTTTCACCCACCTGGGCTCCACTGGCATCTGAATTCTCTTGTGTGCTCCCCTGCAGCCCATCTCAAGAAGTGTTCTGTCTGCCAGCTCCCCACCATGCCCCAGCCATGGGCTCAAGCCCTCAGCCCTTCCTGGCACCACCCACCCTCCTACCTGTGACAGCAGACCAGAACCCACTCCAAACAGCATGCTCGGGAATAGCTGTGGAAAACAAAGTACTAGTATGTTCTTCCAAGCACAGCCTGAGAAACAGGCCAGGATCTGCCTCGGTTTCCCTCCAGCAAGGATGGCTGAGCATCCTTTTCTGCTTCTGGCCCCATAACTGTGCACAGCTCCTGCACACGACCCCAGCAGGAGACTCGGCACACCGTCCTACCACCAGGCCACCTCTCTGGGGACTCCCGACTACCCAGGGATCCTACCTCCTTTCCTCCAGTGTGGAGGATAAGCCAATTATCAGGCCGACAGTCCCTGCCCCTTCCTCATGCATGGAAGCCCTACCCTTCCCATTGGGTAGGACCTCTCCCTGCCACACCAGGCATGCTACCAAGTGTCCAGACCCTAGAGGAAAAACCCAAGGTGATGTCCATGTGCCTGGAAAGGGGGTGGGCTGGAAAGGCAGGCCTGCTCTCAACCCGCCTCTTGCTGCTCGCCCTAAGACTTGGAGGGGGGGTAGGACGGACACCAGCGTGCAAAGCGCAAAACTAGCAGTGGGAGCGGGTGAGAGGGTGTCGAGCTGCGGCTGGGGTGGCGGGACTGCTTCTCTACTACTGTGGTCAGGAGGGCAACCCAATATGCGGACCAGAAGCCCCTGCTGGTCCTGGCAGGTCATCCAGGGGCACCAAGCAGACAGGTGCCAACTCCCCACGCCCCATGCCTGGCCAGAGGACACAGCCTTAATGGGGACACAGGCCTGCCGGCCGACCCCGGGCACGCGCATCGCCTGCCCAGCGTGCACCGGCGGCCAGAGATTCAACTAGGCCCACCTGCCGGAGACCCGAGACCCGAGCCCAACCCAGGCCCCTGACGGGCCTGCCACGATCCCGCTTTCAGTGCCTTTCCTGTCCCGCTGGTGGCCGGTAGGACACCTGGCTCCGGAGCCCCAGCCCACGCCGCAGGCTGTGTGGACGCCAAACGAAAGCCTCCCTGTGGCCAGGGCCAACCCTGCAGGCCACGGACGCGCGCTAGGACCCAGGGGCGCGGGGCGGCCGGCCCGCGGCCCCGGGAGGCGCTCCCGGCATGCCGCGCGGCGCCTTCGGCCCGTCCGGTCCGCCCCGGCCTCGTTGGCGGGCGGCGCGCGCATGGAGGCCGGCTGAGGGCGCCGCGCGGGTACAGACGGGGCCGCCGCGGGCTGGCGGGGGGCTGCGCGGAGCGGGGGTCGCGGGGCGGGCGCGCGGGAGGTGGGGCGCGCGGGGATCCCCGCGGAGGGACGAGCGGAGCGCGCGGGCCTGTGCGCCTCGGACGCCGGTCCTCGCCCCGCGCGGCTAGCCCTGCGCCCCGGAAGCCGGGCTTGCGCCGGCACCTGCCCCGCGGCGGAGGCGGCCCCCGAGCGCGGGCGACCGCCGGGCCCTCCGCTCCCGCCTGCGCCCGCCGCGTGCCTGGCGGGTCCTCGCAGACCTCGTCGCTTCTCCGGCCCCGGCCTCGCAGCGGCGACGAGGCCTCCCGGGACAGCTGTCGCTGCTGACCAGCGTCCGGCCGGCGCCGGGACACCGGGCCGGGGCTGCGAGGCTGCGTACCTCGGTGCGGCGGTGCTTCGGTGCGGTTGGCTCCGGGACGGCCCCCGGGCGCTTGAGCGACAGACACTCGCTCCCCCGGTTCTGAAGTGCGCGATCTGGAGGCTGCCACGTCCGGGATCGGGAATCGGGCCCGGCCGCGTCCTCGCACGGCGGGCGGGCGTCTCCTCTCCTCTGGGCCCTCATCCATCCATCGTGGGGTCCTGCCCTTGCGGCGTCCTCCAGCCCAGCACCTCCCGAAGGCCTCTGGAGTGTGAACCCTAGGGGACAGTTCAGGTCACAGGAAGGGGATCAGGAGAGGGGACGGTTGCTGGGCTGGGCAGGTGGCATGTGGCCTGAGTAGCCGTGGCCACACTGCAGAGCCTGATGGCCTGTCGCAGAACGTGTCCACACCAAGCCCCGTGCACTTCAGTCCTGGTGTCCCTGCGCTGCCCCTCCACAGTGGCTCTGCCGGGAGCAGGCCTGTCCCACCCTTCGAGCCTGTGTCTTCTCAGGCATGTGACAGCCTCTGGCATTTTCGAGCCCAAAGCTGGTTCTGGGAGCCTGCTGCCCAGCGATCCGGGCTGTGTCCCGAGTGCTCCGAGGCTGCAGCGGGAGGTGTCTCTCACAGCTGTGTTCATGCCTGCGCGTGTCCTGCTGTGCGGGCAGAGCTGGCTGGAGGCTGACCTGACAGCAGTCTCAGCGCGCTAGTGTCACCGTGAGGTCTGTGACAGGCCTGAGGACAGGGCCACAGGCTGCCTACTAGCTGCGGGATTTAGGAGCGAGGAGAGTCCTTTCCCCTCTAAGGACAGCAGCAAAGGATCTGTCGGTCTGTGCTGAGGGCTGGAGCTCACTGAGAAGGGCAGGGGTTATCACCCCAGTGGGTGTGCAGAGATGGGTGCTAGGCCAGGGGATGGAGGGTTAGCAACCTGTGGATGCACCCTAGAGGAAGGGAACCAGAGTGTCAAGATGTGCAGATGTGATGGCATCAGAGGGACACTTAAGAGTCACAGATTCTTGGTGCTAGGGGACCTCAGGGGCCCCAAGCAGATGCTACTTCTCTGAGTGGGCTGTAGACAAGGGGTCCTCATACTGCACTTAGGCGGCCTGCCTACCTGGGGCTGCTGGCCAGGCAGCCTCCACCCCTGAGCTCTCAGGCTCAGGTGCCCCTGGGCAGGCTGCAGAGGGTGGGCTGGCCCAGCTGCAAGCTGCTGAGCCTGTGGGAGGGCAGGGCTGGCTGGGGCAACGTGGTCTTCTCCCATTCGCTAGTGATGCTGCAGTCCCGCCCGCTTGCACAAGAGTGGTATTTTTTTTTTTTTTAAGAAGTTTTCTCTCGCCTGCTTTGGCCGCCTTGTGCTGCTCCTGTTACAGCTGGTTGCTTCCGTGTGTTACACTGGACTAAGACAGATTGTCACCAGCTCTGTGATGGGCTGCTGGTGTGGACCTCAGAGGTCCACCTGGCTCTCGTTCTGCCTCCCAGTTCCTGGAAGGGAGGGAAGAGACCTGTCCACCCCCTCTACATAGCTCCCTCTTGCTGAGGGAAGTGTTGGATCCTTCAGAAGGGAAAGAGGTGCCGCAGAGGAGCCAGTGTCTGTGGGGTTTCTCGGAGTCCTGGCAGTGCCGACTCAGATCCAGCAATGGTGTTTCCCAGATGTGCTGGACTTTGCAGTGCCCAGCTAAGATGGGTTCCAGACCTGGAAACCCAGATGGAAAGGAGGGCACCAGACAGTGGCATGTCGGGGGAGGGCCCCCTTACCTCCACAGCAGCCAGATCCTGCACAGCCTTACAGAACTGGGGTTCAGAGGCCAGGCAGGGCCTGACTGACACCCTTCTTGGTCTCTGTGGTCCTCCCTGGGGCCCTGGGTCTCTGTGGGTCCTGCCCTGGGGCCCTGCTGCCCTTGGCACGTTCTGCTTCCTCTTTCGGGAAGGCCACCCAGCTCAGTGGCCCTCCCCCTCTTGGTCGGCTTCAGGGCACATCTGTGTGCTGTGTGCCGCTCAGGCACTTGGTTTCACCTGGAGACCCTGCCTGCCCTGACATCGCGAGGATTCTCTCTCACTGTAGGCAGGGCCTGGGACTGCACCTGCCCACCAGGGACACGGGCGGGAATGCAAGAGAGCAGCAGGCTTGTGTGCTGCCGGTGTCTGTGTCGTGACAGGCGTGAGCAGTGTGCAGCAGTGGTTAGAGGGTGAGCTGGAGGGTCCCTGCCACACTGCATCCTTTGCACAGCTGAGAGCATGTTGCTGCTGTGCTGCAGGTGGGGGCAAGCTGGGATATTTTAGCTCCTTAACATTATGGTGTCAGTGATCAGCTTTCTGCAGCAGGCTAATTTCTAAGTGGATCTCTCAAGCTAAGGCCCAGGTGCGGCCGGGTACCCTGCCAGTATGCCAGCATCTGCCCCCTTGCCATGTGCTGGCTGAGGAACCGCACATGGTGCAGTCGTATGGCCCCTTCCTGCATCTGGCCTGACCCTGTGGGGCTCCAGGGAGCCATGTGCTCCCTGGGGACAGTGGGAGTGTTTAACAGCTCTAGTGGGTGTAGACCACCATCTGTCAGGGAGCACCTGAAGCCCTCACCACGCAGGTCTGGGAAGAGCCACACAGAAGCCAGGACGCATGGCCAGTGCTCAGTGTGGCGCTGGTCTCCATCACCTTGGTTGGGGGTCTGACGAATACTGTTTTTCTGTTTTCACTCCTGATGTCCCTCTGACCTCTGTGAGGTGTCTGGCATTCCAGGGCCATCTCCACAGACCTCATAATTCTTTCCTAGCGATATAGCAAAAAATCATAATGCCAGGGACAGTCCTTAAAAGGCACTGCTCCAAGCCTGAGCGTGGCTTCTCGTCTGGCTTCTGCCTTGAAATCTGTGTCTTTCCTACTAAGCTGGAAAGCAGCCTTGGCCTCTAAGGCCACTGACCTGTCAGTTTTCCCTTCCCTTGTGGGCCGATGTCTGTGCTGTTGGTGCTGCCTGCACCGTGACTGCTGAAGGTCCTTGAGGTCTTTGAACTGTTTTTTTTTTTTCTCAGAAGCCTTGGGCCTCCGGCTGTGGGCAACAGCATCATCTGTAGGTACTGAATTGACTCCCTTGAGGGAGCTCACTGGAGGGCCGGGGTCTCCTGTGTGCTGGGGACCTGCTTTATGTGTACCCTTGTGCTTTGCCTATGGGAGCTGCTGGCCCCAACCCGGAAAGACCCTGGGCCTTAGCCACTTGCACCTGATAAGGGCTGCCAGTGGTGTCATTCAGGGGCTCGAGCGGCTTTCAGGATTGACCCAGCCCTGCAGCTCCAAGGGAGAACCTTTTCCTCTCTCCTAGGCAACCTCCATCTGTCAGGAAGCTGACGCTCAGCCATGGAGGGGGAGGAGCCAGCTCCACCAGAGGTGAGGGTGCTGCCTGAGGGTGTCCTTGGCTGCCTTGCTCCAGGCAGGGGCTGCAAGAACGTCACCTATCCTGTGGCCACCTGGGGTCCCTCTGGCTCATTCTCGGCAAAGGACATGATGTGATGGCTGGGTCTCCTGGAGCCCAAAAGGAAGCCCCTCCAAAGGGAAGGGCAGGGGGCTGACCAGTGGAGTGGAGTTCATGGAGCGGCCACCCACAGGACACAAGGACACCAGCTTGAACTCTCCCTCCCTTGCAGGCTGACGTGGAACCTGTTGTAACTACAGGGGCCCCAGAGTCTGTGCCTCGGGTGCTTTCTGGAGAAACCCAGAACATGTGTACGTTACCCTTCCACATGCTGGATCTTTGGGTTGTAGGGAGTGGGGGGCTCTGGGGACTCTCAAGGCTCAGAAGTGGGGTAAGGGCGTCAGGGCCCCTCTCCCCGGCCCTGGGTCCTCGAGGTAGCTGCCAGCTTCCATGGGCTCTGAGCCCTGCTCGGCCCTCCCTATCCAGCCCGGGTTGGAGACGAGCAGTGGCTGCGGCTCCTCCACCAGCACCTGGTCCCTGCTGTTCCCTGTCTTTGATGCTTTACAATGAGCTCCAGTCCACCGTCTAGCAGCCTGCTTCAGCTCCAGGTGTGGCTCGTCAAGGTGCCTACCTGAGCGTCGCTCCCCGAGCTGTGGTCGCAGGGGCCTGGCCCCCGGCTCACTGCGGCTTTGTGGTCACTGCAGCCGATGTGGACGCCTTCAACCTCTTGCTAGAGATGAAGCTGAAGCGACGGCGAGAGCAGCCCAACTTGCCCCGAACCGTGACCCAGCTGGTGGCTGAGGATGGCAGCAGGGTATACGTGGTTGGCACCGCCCACTTCAGTGATGACAGCAAGCGGGATGTCGTGAAGGTTAGCAGCTCATGGCTGTTGCTGGGTGCACAGAGGTACCAAGTCCATGGCCCTGGGGGGGAGGCAAGGGCTGCCCACCTCGCAGCCAGAAAGCCTTGTGCTGTTACTGCATTTTTACAAAGGAGCCTGTCCATAACTTTCTTCAGTTGCTTAAAGAACTGAGTGTCACCATCAGCAGGGATTGTTAGAGCAGGGCAGGTCCTGCCACCCTGGAGCAGGGACTCTGGGGACCAACAGGCACGTCCACTTGGGGCCCATGCCTTGCAGACCATCCGGGAAGTGCAGCCAGATGTGGTGGTTGTGGAGCTCTGCCAGTACCGAGTGTCCATGCTCAAGATGGATGAGAGGACACTGCTACGCGAGGCCAAGGAGGTCAGCTTGGAGAAGCTGCAGCAGGCCGTGCGGCAGGTGCTCATGCAGTGGGATGGGACTTTGGGGGGAGCGCCCCATGATCTGCAGAGGGCCCTGCAGGCTCAGGGCCAAGGGCTCTGTGTCCAGCGCTGAGCCTTTAGGTCAGCATGGCAGGGCTCACCTGTAGGAGAGGGAGGGGCCTAGCCAGGCCAAGACCCTGATTTGAGGAGCTGGAGTCCATGTCTCTCTCAGCAGTGGCTAGCTGCTTGGTCACTGCCACAGGGCCTTGCCACCTTTGTCCTGTGCTGTGCCCCACCACGTGGGGACAGGAGAACCGAGACCCAAGCAGCCCATACTCACGGGTCTGGATCTCAGGAGACCCTGGCTGCAGGCCATATGCCTCCCCTTGCTCAACTGAAACAGCATGGAAGGAGTAATCTGTGTTCTCAGACAGGCCAGGTCTGCTGTCTCCCTTGGGCTGAAACGAAGGGAGTTAGATCTGACCAGGCTGCCCGTGGATAGTGGTTCCAGCCAGCTGGGCCTCTGATTGCAGCCCAGACCATGTTACACGTGGGGGATAATGAAAGCAGTAGGCAGAATTGGCACAGAGCAGGGTCTTGGCATCTGGTACTGCAGATTTAGTGTTTATTGGGGTTCAGCCTTGGGCCTAAGGGTCAAGGGTGATGACCAACCCAAGGCCCTGCTATACTCCCTTTGTTAGCTTGGAGCTTTAAGTATGGCTCAAGCCTCAGGGCTCAGAGGACCTGCATGGGGACATGGAGCATACTGGCAGTCCACACAGCAGCTCTTCTGACCCACGTGGGGAGTTGGCCCTGCCGGGGCAAGGGTGATGGGTAGTGGAATACATTCTCCATACACACTGACTTAGAGGCAGCCACACTGTGGTTACCATGGTTGTGGTCTGCCAGGCATTGCTTGCCAGCCATGTTGGTATTGGGGGGCTTCTATCATGGGCATGAGGCTACCCCATCTCGGCCTCCCACGGTCAGACTTTGATAGCTAGAGATGCCCCTTCTCTGTAAAAGGTGCACCTGAAATGTGCATAGGGAGATGGGGTAGTCCTCGTGTGGCAGGGGCTGTAGACAGTGGGGCCTGGCTGTGGCAAACTGCCTCCCTCAGCCTGTCCACAGCATGTCTGACACCACTTCCTCTCCCTGTAGAACGGGCTCATGTCTGGGCTGATGCAGATGCTGCTGCTCAAGGTGTCAGCCCACATCACCGAGCAGCTGGGCATGGCGCCGGGTGGCGAGTTCAGAGAGGCTTTCAAGGAGGTGAGTGCTGGGTCCACTGGACACAGCCAGAGGAGGTGCAGTGAGGAAGCAGTAGAGAGGGGCCAGAACACCCCAGGCCTTGGCCAACACTGACTTCTGCTCCAGGCCAGCAAGGTGCCCTTCTGCAAATTCCACCTGGGCGACCGGCCGATCCCTGTCACCTTCAAGAGGGCCATTGCTGCATTGTCCTTCTGGCAGAAGGTCAAGCTGGCCTGGGGCCTTTGCTTCTTGTCAGACCCCATCAGGTAGGCGTCCCCTGCCCCAGCAAAGCCCAGCAGCCACAGCACCATGTTCTCCCACCAGCGCATCTTGCCCAGACCCTCTGCCTTTCCCACCATGAGCCCAGTGCCACAGCCCGTCCTAGTGTCCCTGCGGGGCTGGCAGTGTGCCCTCTGCCCCCAGCAAGGACGATGTGGAACGCTGCAAGCAGAAGGACCTGCTGGAGCAGATGATGGCAGAGATGATCGGCGAGTTCCCCGACCTGCACCGCACCATTGTCTCAGAGCGCGACATCTACCTGACGTACATGCTGCGGCAGGCTGCCCAGCGCTTTGAGTTGCCACGGGCCTCTGAAGGTGATGGTGCTAGAGATAGGTGGGCTGATCTCTGGGGCACGATGGCTTCTGTACATTGCTGACTGTCATTGCCCCCACAGCCGAGCCCCGGAAATGCGTCCCCTCTGTGGTTGTGGGCGTCGTGGGCATGGGCCACGTGCCAGGCATTGAGAAGAACTGGAGTACTGACCTCAACATCCAGGAGATCATGACGTGAGCCTCTCCTCCCCGCCCAGCCCACCCTCCACGGTTGCCCACAGCCAGGGTGGTAACTCACGTGGGCAGGGCTCAAGGGTGTCTGCCCCACCCGGGGCTCCAGTCACACCACCCTCCCTCCCTCCACAGCATCCCCCCGCCGTCCATCTCAGGCAGAGTGTCCCGGCTGGCCATGAAAGCTGCCTTCTTCGGTCTGCTGGGCTACGGGCTGTACTGGATGGGCCGCCGCACCGTGAGCCTGGTCCTGGCACTGCCCATCATGCAGTCCTGCCTGCAGAGGGCATCTCCCACCCGGCCGGGCCCATAGGTGGCCACACAGAGGGAGCACCCTGCCACACCATGGGACTGGCTGCTCCCCCTGGTCCAGCTGGGGGCTCCTGAGGAGCCGGCACATCCAAGCCACCCCCCATGGGGGTCTAGGCCAAGCCTCACCTGCTCTGCCCACGCCCCACCCCGCCCAAATAAAGGATTATTTAACTGACTGACCTCAGGCTTCCCAGCCCCCCTTGCTCCTCCCTGCAGGGGCTGCCCGAGGCATCAGGGTGCCACAGGCACCTTGGCCCAGCAGTGGCCAGGGTTACCCTGCTGAGCCCCTGCTGCTCCCTACCTCACCGTGCCTTGTGCTTCCCAAAGCATCTGGTCCCAGTGTCATCACAGGTTTGGGGGCAGCGAGGGGGGGAGGGTGGAGCCTGCACAGCTCTCCAGTGGGACGTGGGAGCTGTGGCCAACCCAGACCAGCCTGCAGCCTCCCTGCTGTGTCTCCGCCTAGAGAGATTCTATGTTTGGGGCTTTTTTTAATGTCTGAAAACTTTACTCAGGTAATTTTAACTTCAAAGAAAAAAAAAACTGGAGCAAGTGTCAGGAAGTATAAGCCTTAAGTCCAGTTGGGACAAAGTCTTTTATATCTCTATCCTGGCCAGGCAAATGGACATTCTAAGGTCTGTTGGGGTCCTGGCTGGCCCTGTGGGCTCTGCCTGAGCCAGGGAAGGGCCAGTGCTGCCTGTGAGACTGTGCTGTTCTGGCCACCCTCCTTGGAGCTGTGATGGGCCAGGTCTGCCGTCTGTCTGGTGGAGGTGCCCCAGCACTGTAGCCACTGCCCATCCTGGCTGCTGTGGACAGCACCTGCCTGTTATCCCAGAGCCATGTCTGATTATCCTCATGCTGTCTGTCAGTCAAATCAGATGATGCCTGTGCAGACCTTGGCAGAGGTAGCTGGTTGCTGGACTCTCCTGTCTCTTACTTGTGAACTCATTCCTTGGAAACTGAAATAAACTCTAATTTTGGAAGCTCCTGTTGTGAATTATGTGGAAATGGGCTCAGGAGACTGAAAGGATCGTGGTCTCCCTCCATGTCAACTTCCGGGTGTGCAGGATGCTGAGAACAATGCCTGGGTCGCGGGGTCATGCCCACCTCAGCCAAGGACACTGGCCCCAGTGCCTACCCAGCAAGGTCTCTACCTGGCACCAACCGAGGGAATATCCTCAGAGCCGACTGGGCCACACCTCCTGCCTGCGCACCTGGTGGAGAGAAGGTGTGGCCAGGAAGAGACCAGCAGCACACAGGGAGCTCTGGCATGGGTGCCTTTGCTGTGGACTCATGCCCATTTCTCTGCCTGCCTGTCCAGCACTGGGTCTCACCATCCCTATGGCTGGGTCAGGTGTTCACAGCTGGGTCAGATGTTCACCTCTGGTAGGTGGCCAGCAGGTGGGCCTTACTTGCCCAGAGGTAGGTAGGGGCTTTTAGGGCCACAGAGCCTGTCCCTGACTGGGTCTTCTCTCCATAACCTCTGCCCCAAGGCCTGGCTAGGTGGGTTGTGGGGTCAAGCAGATGGGCACAGGCCAGGCCCCTCAACAGAGCCTTGTCCAGCAGGACATCTTGGTATCCCATGGCCCAACCAGGTCCCTGCTTAGCACTGACCGACCATGTCAGGCCATCTGTGGGCCTGTACAGAAGGTGCGGGCCACGGGGCTCTCAGCCCAGGCTTGCAGGCTCTGAGGGCAGGAGCCAAGGCCCACACTGGGCCTGAAGCCCCATTTCCAGGGCAGCAGAAGGGTTAGTGATACGTGATGTAAAACTAATGAGAAAAAAGTATGGAAGCAGTAAATTAAGTGCACTGGGTAGCCCAAAGGAAATCACACGTAGGAAACAACCAACTTGGGACACACTGTAAAAAAAGGTGGAGGACGTAACTCAGTGATAGAAAGCTTTGCCTAGCATGTACAATCCTGCACTCAATCCCTAGTACTGCAGCAGTAAACAAGAATGATGAAGACATGAGCCTGGGGTGGGCACGTATGGCAGGTCTGCACAGGCCAGAGTAGGGTGCTCAGGCCAGTTCCCAGTGCTAGCGCATGGGCACTACTGTGAATCTCCGGTTTTTTGAAAATCTATAGCCAGGCCTAACGATACAGACCTTGTAATCCCAGCACTCCAGGAAGCTGAGGCAAGGGGTGTCCAAGTTTGAGCCCAGCTTGGGCAATTCAGCAAGATACATATGTCCGTTGATGGGATTACGTCAACTTGATGGAATTAGGAACTACACCTCCCTTAGTATTAGGATTTGTCAACCACCCTAGCCTGGGGCTTACGAACTTGTCATGATTAGAGTCACTTGTGGGCCGGCCAATGAGAGAAGAACACCCACCCAGATGTGGGAGGGCCAACTGGAACTCCAACGGTATAAAAAGGGAAGAGGGACAATTGTTCCTGCTCTTCCTCTGGGAAAGCTCTCACCTTTGCAATTGTCTACGGATGCCACAGACGCAGATCATCAGCACAGATACGCTCCAGTCTTGACTTGTGCCTGTCTTGTCTGTTGCTGCCCTTTAGTCGCTGATCTTCAGTTGCCGATCTACAGCAGATTCTCACCTCACCGGCTGTTCTGCAGTCCCAGATGGCAGATCTACTGATTGGACCACCTCAATCATTGGACTTGTAAGCCTTTTGTGCTAAGATTTGTAAATTCTGTCTTTTGAAAGGAACCTAAACTAATAGACCATCTCAAAATCAAAAATAAAAAGTGGGCTGGGGATATAGTTCATTGCAAAGGCCTTAGGTACGATCTTCTGGTACCACTAAAATAACCTGAATTTCTGTGATGTTTGCATCACTTTGATCTGCAGAAGTCAAATAAGATATGCATGTTTCAAATAAGAAGCACCCCAGGGAGCACGTGGGCCCCTGTGCACCCTGCCCTGTGACACGGCATGGGATGATAGCTGGACTCTGATGCAAAGTCCAGACCTGGGCAGCGAGAGGCCCTGGCAGGAGCATGGTCCAGACTTCTGAGCTCTGGGCCCTGCTGCAGCCCGATCCCAACAGGAGGCCAGGGTGACAGGGAAGGAGACAGGCAGAAAGGAAGCCCGCAGGCGGGACCAAGCACCAACTGTCACCAGAGGTGCTCACTTCTGGTTCTCACATCTGAAGCCTGTCTCTGGGCCTAAGGACCTATAGAAACAGCATCATGCTTTGGGCCCACTACCAATAAGCAGAACCCCTTCCACCTCTAACCCTGGGCCAGTCTCAGGAGCCCTTGGTGAGTGCCTGGAAGGAGAGGAGGCCTCCAGCCACCTCCCCCACCCCCAACGGGACTGTCTTCCTGCTTTGCTGAGAAGCTCCTGCAGGCTAGGAACTGAGGGCCTAACAGGGCCAGTAGGGAAGAGAAAGGGTGCCCCAAGCGCCACTGTCCTCAGTACCTCTGCCAGCCCCCACCTGGAAAGGGCAGATCCTCCCTGAGAGTGCCTAGTGGTGAGGCAGTCTGGGCAGCTCCAATGTGAGGAGCTATGGGGCCCAGTGCACGGGGGCTGTTGAGCCCACAGCCCACACTATGAGGGGATGGGTCCTGGGACTTGGGCTGTGCTGACAGCCAGGACAGCACCCTTAGCACACTGTGCCAAGAACAGCATGGCTGCCCACCCTTCACTAGTGCCAGATGGGACAGGAGCTGCAGCCAGGAGGACCCCTCCCAGGCCCAGGAGGCCCAGGTGCCATGATGGCTGTGCAAACAGAGCCTCACACTGTCTGCTGCTTCCTATGACAGTGTAGGAGGGGTGGTCCAGCTTTCATCCTCAAGGCAGTTAGACCCGCACCACCTGCCGGCTCCAAGGCTGTGCCACTGTGATGTGGCCAGAGACAATCACTGGAGTTGTGTTGACCTGCTGGGACTCCCCTGCACAGTGCCCCATCGGGCTGCCAAGGTTGGCCAGCATCACACAGCCTGTCACTCAGACATTTAGTAACACAGCGCCACCAAATTCCAGAAGGGCAGGGAGATGGGCTAGGAGAGCCAGGGCTAGGGGAGTGGGAGGGGTGACATGGGCCCTGGTCAGTTACAAAGGAGTCTGCTGGTGAAAACCCTCAGGATGGCCTGGTGGGTCCGCAGAGGGCAGGGCTGTTGTGGGTGCTAGAGAAGCCTTCATGGGCACTTGGTATCTACAGGCCGTTCATTCATGTCACCCACACCCCACTGGGATTAGGAGGGGTTCACCGTGGTCACAACCCCACAGGCAGAGCTGGGTCCCTGTGGGGTTGCAGAAGCTCCTGCGGTGGTCCCAAGAGAATGTTTCAGATGTGGCTCCTCGAGGTATGGAATGGTAAGAGGGCTGTAATGAACATGATTGCAGACAGGTGGAGGGGGGTGCACGTGTCCAAGATCCTGGAGTCCCCTCTGGGGCCAGGTCAGCATCACTGGCTCTTCTGAACCTTTCGTTCTGCAGCAGCTGCCCCAATTCCTCACGGGGGCCTGACCCAAAGGCTGGGCTTGTGGGCAACCATGGGAGTCTCTTAGAACTGGACACTGTCCTGGAGGGGTTGGCAGGGCATCTGCCTTCCCGGACAACAGAAGACAGATGCATGGGTGGCATGACAAGGAAATGAGATCATTTTTCAAAAAGGGTGAGGCGCTGGGGACAAGAGACCCATCGCACTGCTGTGGCGTGGATTTGAGCAGGCCCAGTCCTGGCGATGCCTTCGCCCTGGGCCTCCTTGCCCTGGGGCTCTTGCTGGCCCAGAAGTGTCCGTGTTTGGAGTTTTGGCTGGACAGGTCCCACCGGCGCCCCTGACTTCTTAACACTGTCGGATGTGGTCTTGGTGTCCAGCCTCTGTGCTGCTGTGCCCTGCCCCACGGGCACTGCGGGCTCCCAAGCGACCTGAGAAACCAGCAAGCAGGTCCTGATTCCCGCCCCCCCCCCCCCCCCCCGTAAGAGCACCCGACCAGCACAGTCGCGTGGGGGTCCTCGACTTAGCGCCGACTTGGCGTCCCTCCTCCCCTCGCTCGCTCACTCAGAGTAGGCTAGCGGTCACGTGTCACCAACCGAGGGGTCAGGAACCTGCTGGCCCGATGCGCCCGTCAGCCGCTGCTGTCACGGCGAATACGCAGTCCAGGCAACCAATGAGAGCCGGCTTCCGGGATGGCGCGTGGGGCGGGACCTGCGATCAGGGCGGCTGAGCTTCCGGCGGAGTGGATGGCCTGTCTCAAGGCCGCGCTCCGCGCCTCGCCCGCGGCAGCCCGCGCCCGGCCGCTGCCCTCGCGTCGCTCGGCCTGGGCCGCCGCCATGGACCCCGCGCCGCGCTGGCTGGCGGGGCTGCGCTTCGACAACCGCGCCCTGCGCGCGCTGCCAGTGGAGTCGCCCCCGGCCGGACCCGAGGGCGCCTCCTCCGCGCCGCGGCCGGTGCCCGGGGCCTGCTTCAGCCGCGCGCGCCCCGAACCGCTGCGGAGCCCGCGCCTCGTGGCGCTGTCGGGACCCGCGCTGGCTCTGCTGGGGCTGCGCGAGCCCGACGCCGAGGCCGAGGCCGAGGCCGCGCTCTTCTTCAGCGGGAACGCGCTGCTGCCGGGCGCGGAGCCGGCGGCGCACTGCTACTGCGGACACCAGTTCGGCCAGTTCGCGGGGCAGCTGGGCGACGGCGCCGCCATGTACCTGGGCGAGGTGTGCACGGCGGCCGGCGAGCGCTGGGAGCTGCAGCTCAAGGGCGCCGGCCCCACGCCCTTCTCCAGGTGCGTGGGGGCGGCGGCGGCGGGGGGCGGCGGGGCCTGCGCGTGCTCAGTAGCGCCTGCCTCGCCCTTCGGGGCCAGTCGTGCGCCTGCAGGTGTCACGGAACGGAACGGTTCAGATCTTACAAAGACCGAGACGTGTCGAGGCGTCGTGCCCGGGACGTGCCGGGTGGCCAGAGGAGAAGGAGCGGAGCTCCGGGCACCGATTCAAGGATCCATCGCTGCCCGGGCTAGTAAACACACGGTGAACTTCGGCGCTCCGGGCACCGATTCAGGGATCCATCGCTGCCCGGGCTAGTAAACACGGTGAACTTCGGAGCCGGCTCCGCGAAAAGCGATCCCTCGTGTTTGCGTGGGCTCCCAGTGCGCGCGTAGGAGTGCGTGGACTGGCGCCGCCTGGGCCCTTGTTCCACACGCCGCAGGAACGGGTGCTGCCCGGGGCGCGCCCAGCCTCGGTGTGCCCCGCGGAGGCCGCTAACGCGCGCCGCAGCAGGGCGGTCCCTGCCACGTGGGTCCCGAGCACCCCGCTCCTCCCTCCCGGGAGGACACAGCATTTTTCTCTTGTTTTTTACATGCTGCCTCTTCCTTGTTGTTTTTGCCTACCTTCCTCGTTCCTCCTCCCCCCACCGCTTTCCTCCTCCATGAAGCCCACCTGTCTTACTGTCTTCCTCAATTACTTTGCTCTCTTACGGTTTGATTTTCTCAGAGAAACCTTGCGATATATATATAGCCTTTTTGTGTGAACCTTTGTTTTCTATTTTGGAAGCAGGGATTGAAGCCAGCGCCTTGCACGCGCCAGTCAAGTGCTGCACCACAGAGCTACACCCTGGCCCCCCTTGTCTGTGGTTCATTTCACTAAGCATGATGGTCCCAAAGTGCATCCATTTTCCCACAAGTGATTCAAGTTTCTTTCTTCATGGCACAGTAGTACTCCATTGTGTTAGTATACCATATCTTTATCCATTCATCTGTTGATGAACATAATCAGCTGCTTCCAGGATTTAGCTATGATAATTTCACATAACACTTTTCGTCACTGAGTTCATATATTCTTGTTCTGATTGTCCATACTCCTTAAGGGCTAGTTAAGTGACTGAAAAGAATACTTATAAGTTGACATTTTTATGATCAAACATTCTGAACCCACCTTTTGTTTGTTTTGTGATAGTTTGTGTGGTCCAGGCTGGCCTTGACTTGCTAGGTCTTTTAGGTTAGCCTCAGACTCCAGATCCATCTTGAGACAGGGTCTCATCGAGTTGCTCAGACTGGACTCACACTTGCAGTCCTTCTGCCTCAGCCTCTTAGAGTGCTGGGTTTACAGGCCAGAACCACTGGGCCCAGCTGGAAGATGCTTGTTGTGTTTGAAGACTTAAGGCTTTTGTCTGTTTCTAGACCAAGGTCTGCCAAGATACTATTTCTTTGACTTTGCTCAGGCGCTGACTACCCCAGTGCCCTGGGATCCCTGGCCTCGGCAGTTCTCCCAGACCTCTGAGGCTTGAACTGGCCAGGATTTTGGAGCCCCCACAGTGCGTTTTTGGGCTGTGCTGCTGAGGCCCTGGGACAAGCCAGTCCTGGTGGTTTCAGCTGGATCCATGCCTACTCTGTCCTGGTGCAGAGCAGCCTGCGACGTGGGCTAGGCTCATAGGGCACAAGCCAGAGCCACAGGTGAGGACCATCCGGGTCTCGTGGGATAGGTCACTCTCTCTAGGTTCTAGGCTGGCCTGGCTGTGCTGCCAGTTAAAAACAGAAAGTTCATTGGCGCTCACAGCCACAGGGGGGCAGTGTAACAGGACGGGCAGGTTGTCCTGACCCTGTGGGCCCTGGCATGGGTTCTGGGACAGTCTAGAATGTACCTGGGCTGGGCATGGCCACTCTTTGAGAGCATGTGCTCACTGCCTGGCCCCACAGCCTCTTGACATCAGGCTCATCGTGCACATGGCAGTTCCTGCAGCACCGGGAGGGCCAGGGAGACCTGGGCCAGTTGTATGGAGCCAGGCTGGTGCCCCAACACTGAGCAATAGGGCCACCCTGGTCGACCTTTCACCCGTGTCCAAGCTACATGGGGCTTCTGCTAATTTTTTTCCTTGGGTTTTGTTCCTTTGATAAAGAATCATTATTATTATTATTATTGTTTTACAGAGCTTTTGTGCTGAGTTACATCTCTAGAATTAAATAATTTTGAGGCAGGGTCATAGGAACCTGTAATCCCAGGACCCTGGGAGGCTGACACAGGAAGATTAAAAATTCAAGCTCAGCCCAGGCAACTTAGTGGAAACCCTGTCACAAAATGAAAAATGAAGTACTCACTTGAGGATGTAGCTCAGTGTGGAGGCTCTGGATTCAATCCCCAGTACTTCCAAAAAAAAATTAAGTGGTTGAGGGTGTAACTTAATAGGGTGCTCACCTAGCCTATATGGGTTCAATCCCCAGTTCTACAAAAGAAAAAACAAATAACACTTTTTTATTTTAATTTAAAAAGCTATTAAAGATACTCTTTCTGTCTGCCTGACTACATTGTGTCCTGTGTTGGATTTCAGACAGGCTGATGGTCGCAAAGTCCTTCGGTCAAGCATCCGCGAGTTCCTGTGCAGTGAAGCTATGTTCCACCTGGGGATCCCCACCACGAGGGCCGGGGCCTGCGTCACGTCCGAGTCCTCCGTGGTGCGAGACGTGTTCTATGATGGTAATCCAAAACATGAAAAGTGCACGGTTGTGTTGCGTATAGCTCCCACTTTCATAAGGTAATGCTGGGCCCCTGAGGCCGTCTACACGTGCTTGCTTGTAGTCAGGACTCCTGGGGTGCCCCGTAGAGTACGTGCACAAGGTGACAGTGTCAGGACCAGTCTGGCCTCTCAGAAGGCCCAGCCTATCTCCGAAGTTAGACACTGCATTCCTGGGAGGGTCATGTGGTAGGGGGTGCCTCGTGCCTTCTGGGTTGGGGTCTTGTTCTGTATCCTGCATGCGCGGACCATGTGCAGAGCCCCTCCACTGCCCCAGCATTTGTCCCAGTCAGGAGTGACAATGAGCTGGGCCAGGTAGGGCACCTTGTGTGGGATCCTGGGCAGTTTCTCAGGAGGTTCCAAGAAAATGTAAGTGCAGAGCTGCTTCCCAAGAGTTTATGACAAGGACCTGCCTAGTAGTGGCCTACAAGGTGGCCTCAGGAAGTGTCTTGAGGGGGCATGGCCTGGATGCTCCCTAGCTGAATCCTCGCTGGCTGTTCTTATCTGTGCCATCACCTAACCATCTGGCACCCAGCACTTTCAGAACTGGCTGCTTGGACTCAGCTTAGGTGGGAGACTGATGGTGGGCGACCGTGGTTCCTTTGTCCTCCCAGCTCCCCAGGCTGAGGCTAGCAGTCTCTGGCTTTTCCTGACCGCCAGGACATTGGGAAGAAGCCTGCAGCCTTCCTCCTCCATGCATCCTTCATGACATCTTGTGCCTTGTGTTCTCTCCCTGCTCTCTCCTTACCAGTAACAGCCTGGGTTATAAGAGCCAAAACTGTCTCTTGACACCTGATGGCGCTGGGGGAGAGTCACCCTACTGAGAGCTGTTCTATCCTGCCAGCACCTCGTAGAGGGTGTGTAGAACCCTCTTCAGAATTAGGGTGCATAAAAGAGGCCACGTGGTGCTTTCCGGGCCCAGTTCCCCACATGCCCAGGCTGTAGCACGTCTCAGAGCCATAGCTTGCTTCCTTGGCCCAGGGCAGGGTCTGACATGTCAAACTCTTCGGTCTTCCTCCAGGTTTGGATCCTTCGAGATCTTCAAGCCCACTGATGAACACACAGGACGTGCGGGCCCCAGCGTGGGGCGAAATGACATCCGTGTCCAGATGCTGGACTATGTTATCAGTTCCTTCTACCCTGAAATTCAGGCTGCCCATGCCAATGACAGTGACCCCGTGCAGAGGAATGCCGCCTTCTTCCGGGAGGTAGGTAGAGATCATGCGGCCTTTGCCCTGTGCCACACTTGTTCCCCTGCCTTTCACCTCCTACACCTTTGCAGGCTGGGCACCTGGTGAGCATGCACCCTGGCTCTGAGCAGTTTAGGGCCTCTAGTGCAGCAGCAGGAGCGGTCCCTAAGTGGTTTGCATGACAGCTACCTAGGCACTGCAGGGGGAGATTGTGTTGATCAAGAGTCCAGGCTGGGGCTGTGCGCCTCCTGCTGACCAGTACAGTCATGGCCCTGCCCAGCCCAGCCCAACCTGGAATGCTAGCTAGCCCCTCTTAGTTTGGGAGTGACCCTGCTGGAGAGAGCCCTCCTCAAGACTGTCAGCCTGGCTCTCGATGCAGACAGTGCGTCTGCCCACTCCCTTCTGAGAGCACCCCCTTTGTCCCACAGCACCTACGGGCATGGGTGAAGAGGAGGTGGGCACAGTGCCTTCTCCAGGAGGGAGCAGACCACCATGGAGTGGCCACAGCTGGGCAGAGTCCAGCTACAGCATGCTGTCCCCTGTTGTACCTCCCCCATACCTGTGGCTCCTGAGACTGGAAGAGCACAGGGCCTAACCTCATTCCGGCACAGGTAGATGTCTAGCCAGCTTGTGCTGTCCCTGAGCCTCAGTCTGTCAGTGAAGGTGGATGAACGGCACTGCCCAGTTCTCAGGAGCATTGTGGCTAGGGTGGGATGCGCCAGCCCTGGGGTGCAGCCTTGCCTTCTGGGCCTATTCTTGTGGCAGCTGCATGCCAGGAGCCTGGTGGGCAGCAGGACTGGTGGCCAGTCTGGCACCCAGTGTAAAGGTGAAATGACCACGAGGCTTGCTGATCTGCCTCTGGCAGGGTGAGCCCTACAGTGTGGTATACTAGCCACCCTCAAGTGGGCTTCTTGCTGGGCCCCAGTCTGAGGGGAGCCAGGCAACACCCTATTTCCTGAGTGCTAAACCACAGACAGCACTGGAGGAAATGCCCACACACTGCTGGGGGAGGTATGTGTAAGCAGCCAGGGAGGGAGCCCCCAGTATCACCTGTCTTGCTGCAGGTCACACGACGCACAGCCCACCTGGTGGCCGAGTGGCAGTGTGTTGGCTTCTGCCATGGCGTTCTCAACACTGACAACATGAGCATCCTGGGGCTGACCATTGACTATGGGCCCTTTGGCTTCCTGGACAGGTGAGCAGCCACAGGTATGGGCCGCACATAGCCCACACCTGGAACCAGCCCACACACAGGGCTCAGAGGTATCACAGGGCAAGGGAGGAGGAGGCGGGCACTATGGCCTGACATGGGTGCCTTGCTTGGGCTCATGGGCCTTTGCAGTATTAATTCTCAGCAGCATTTGGTCAGCTCCTGCTGGAAGCAGAAATGCCCAGGCCAGGGCTGGGGCACGGGGAGGCACAAGCAAAACAAAGCAGTGACTTATCTTGGCATTGTTAGCTAGTTTGTAGTACTGGAATTCAGCCCAGGAGTACTTCACTGCTGAGCTACATCACCAGCCCGTTTATTTTGAGAGTTTTGCTCAGTCATTAGGCTGCCCAGGCAGGTCAGCTCCTGCCTCCTCCTCCCAAGGAGGACCTGGGACGACAGGCCTGCACTCAGCTGGCCGTAGCATTTTAGAAAGAGTTCCTTCACGGATGGACTGAGCAGTGGGTGGACCCTGGCTTCCCCCGCTCTTGAGCAGATCCATGTGTGTGTGGGTAGAAGAGTCGGGATCCCTAGCCTTGGTCTGTAGGGACAGGATGGCCACTGCTCTTGCTCTCGGCCCTACCCCTGGGGCATGTCCCCTCTGATAGCACTGTGTCCCCTGCCCTCTGCCAGGTATGATCCTGACCATGTGTGCAACGCCTCTGACAACACCGGGCGCTATGCATACAGCAAGCAGCCTGAGGTGTGCAGGTGGAACCTGCAGAAGCTCGCCGAGGCGCTGGAGCCAGAGCTGCCCCTCTCGTTGGGCCAGGCCATCGTGGCTGAGGAGTTTGATGCCGAGTTCCAGAGGCGCTACCTGGAGAAGATGCGCAGGAAGCTGGGCCTTGTGCAGAGGGAGCAGGAAGAGGATGGTGCTCTCGTAGCCAGGCTGCTGGAGACCATGCACCTGACTGGTAAGCCAGAGCACATGTTTATTGCAGTCAACACAGTCCACTGTGTGGGTTTTTTTTTTTCTTTTTTTGTGATACTGGGTATTGAACCCAGAGACTTTACATTGAGATATGTCACCAGTGGTTTCATTTTTTGAGACATGGTCTCACTAATTTGCCCAGGCTGAGCTCAAACTTGATATCCTCTGCCTCAGCCTCCCAAAGTGCTGGATTGCAGGCGTGAACCACCACACCTAGCCCCTCGCCATTTTCACGTGTACGATTCAACTGCCGTGAGCACGTTTGCATTGTTTGAGCCTTGCTACCATTGTCTTTTCAGACTGACTCGCCAGCCCCTCAGCTCCTAGTATTCATCATTCGTTCTTTCTCTGTGAATGTAACTACTCCAGGGACTTTTCTTTTTTTTTTTTTTTGAGACAAGGTCTTGTTCTGTAGTCCAGGCTGGCCTTGAATTCATGGCAATCCTCCTGCCTCAGCCTCCCAAGTGCGAGGATTACAGGCATGTGCCACCACACCCAGCTTATGTGGTGCTGGGGAATCAAGCTCAGGGCCTTGAGCTTGGGAGGCAAGTGCTTTAACCGCTGAGCTATATCCTTTCAGCCCCTCCAGGGACCTCTTACTAGTGGAATCACACAGGATTTGGTTTTTGTGACCAGCTGGAGTGACTCAGCATAGGGTCTCTGAGATTCACTCACCCGTGTGTAGTCACACGTCAGACCCTGTTCCTTGGGGCCGTATGCACTTTTCCATGGAACAGGAGAACACATAGGGCTATCCAGTCTTAACAACAGCCTGTTTCCTGTTTTGTCTGCTGTGTACAGAGTTCCTGTTTTGTATTCTTTGGGACATACGGTTAGTGGGACTGCTAGATCTGATTTCTGGCTAGAACTTAAGAGAATGGATAGCAGTAGTTAAATGGGCACTTTAGTCCTTGAGCTTTAAATCTCAACTGAAGTTAATGGGCTGGAGGAACAGCACAGAAGAAGGCTTGCCGAGTAAGCACCACATAAACTAATGGCACACACCAATAATCGCAGCACTTGGGAGGCTGAGGCAGGAGGACTGCTGTGAGTTCAAGTCCAGCCTGACCTACGTAGTGAGATAGTGAGTTCAGGTCCAGCCTGGATTACACTGTGGACCTTATCTCAAAAAAAAAAAAAAAAAAAAGCCTCCAGGCAGCATCACCCTCGCTCAGGTTTTTTAGAATTCACTAGTGAAAGCAATCAGTCTTGGCCTGCTGTTAGGAAACTTTTGATCACTGGTAACTTTCCTAGTTATAGACATACTGAAGACTTTCTATGTGGTTTGTTTGCTTTAGTTTTTGTGGTATTGAGGGCTGAACCTAAACCTTTATTTATTTATTTATTTATTTATTGAGACAGGGTCTGCTAAATTACCCAGGCAGAACCCAAACTTACCCCGATTCCCAGAGTGCTGGGATTCCAGGTGTGTGGACACACCAGGCTCCTCTTACTTGCTAGCTGTTGCGTTGGTCTTTTTCCAAAAATCCCACTTTTACACTCATCATGATCATTTCTATTCTCTTTCTCTGATCTTTATTACTGTATTTCCTTCCTTTCTGCTACTTTTGGTCTTTTTTTGCCCTACTTTTTAGGTGTAAAGTTATATGATTGGTTCTTGTAATTTTGTGATTTTTTTTTGGATGCACTGGTTCTAAGTGTATTATCTTAATTTTTGCATTATTTGTAAATTTTCCACTTTTCCTTCCTCTTAGGATTTATACATTAAGTGCACTTTTTTTTTTTTCTTGAGACAGGGACTTACTCTACAGCCCAAGCTGGTTCTGAACTCACTATGTAGCCCAGGTCTTGGACTCATCACAATCTTCCTGCCTCTGCCTCCTGAGTGCTGAAATTACAGGCGTGTGTCATCACGCTTTGCTCATGTAGTGCTAGGGAATCAAACTCGGGTACTTAGCACTTGACTTAGCACTGTAACTGCTAAACCATTCCTCCAGCCCCAAGTGTACAAATTTTTAAGTGATTTTCAAATCCTCATTCCACTGTGGTTGGAGAGACCTTTTTTTTTTTTAATTTATTGAGACTTGTCCTGTCTTGAGAATGCTGTGCATTCTAGTTTTGCTTGGCAGGATATTGGGTCCAGTTGACTGTCCTGTTGTCAGGTCCCATTTCCTGATTGATCTTCGGTCTAGGTGGTTCTATCCATCATTGGGAACGCCACACTGAGGACTCGAATTCTTTTTTTGCAGTACGAGGGATTGAACTCAGAACTCAGGCTCTCACACTGAGCTACATCCCCAGCCCATTTTTATTATTTACTGGAGACAGGGTCTCACTCCCAGAGTGCTGGAATTATGGGCTGCACCACTGGGCCGGCTCCCATCTCTTTCAGTAAGGAGCACTGTTGTGTATTCCCCTTTCCTTTGTACGCGTGTCCTTTGTATATTTCAGGGAACTTTCTGGGGGTTGGTGCCTCTAATTATGCTTTTATCTTCTTTTCCCTGCTTGTGGGAATTGAAACCAGGGCCTTGGGCACCACTTAACTACATTGCTAGCCCTTTTTGAGACAAGAGGTCTCATTATGTTGTCCTTGAACTTGAAGTCCCCCTGCTTCAGTCTCCTAAGTAGTGAGAATTATGGGTGCACAGTGTCACCATGCCTGGTCTGACAAGTCTGTCTTGTCGGATGTTGATGGAGCTGATCTTAGCTCTCTACAGGTTACTGTTTGTGTGGAGTGTTTCTTCCTTTAAAGCAAATCTTCTGTAATAACAGTTTGAGCATGTCAGAATCGTGCCGTTTGGATAGTCCAGGTTGGTCACTGTGAATTCAGTGTGGCCTAGGCTGTCCCTGAATGTGTGGTTGTCTTTCTGCCTCGTCCTCCTGTGTGTTGAGGTTACAGGCAATACCTGACTGGACTGTATCTTTTTGTCTAGAACACTTGGCAACATTTTCCTGCTTTCCGTATGTCTTAGATCTCACCTTTTCCAATTCTGTCTCTGCATTGTGGTTATTGTGCAGGTGTTCCTTAGGAAATGCCATGGGCACCTGTACTGACAGGCCAAGTGCAGGGCCACTCTCAGCCCTTCTCTGCAGGACCACAGGAGACAGTAGGTGGGTGGCAGGTCAGAAGCACAGGG
Source organism: Ctenodactylus gundi (assembly GCA_004027205.1). Taxonomy (NCBI): domain Eukaryota; kingdom Metazoa; phylum Chordata; class Mammalia; order Rodentia; family Ctenodactylidae; genus Ctenodactylus; species Ctenodactylus gundi. Next base: position 201,891 of record PVKB01000201.1, read on the forward strand.
TTTGGCATGCACACGGAAAGAAGGCAGTAGTGTGCCTCCCAGGCTCAGCACTGACCAGGCCTGTGTTCTAGGGGCCGACTTTACCAATACCTTCTACCTGCTGAGCTCGATTCCGGTAGAGCCTGAGGCACCAGGCCCAGCCGAGCTCCTGACGGCACTGACCTCGCAGTGTGCCTCCCTGGAGGAGCTGCAGCTTGCCTTCAGGCCCCAAATGGACCCGCGGTGGGTACAAGGACTGGCCTTTTGAGGTAAAAGGGGGCGTTTCACAGGGCAGGCAGGGTTCAGTCCTGAAGTGGGGAATGGTCAGGTCCTGCTCTGTAGTCCTGAGGCAACAAAAGCCAGAACTGATGGGGAGCAGGAAGGGAAGGAAAGGAAGCTGGCTGGGGATGGTGGACACGCCCACGGGCCAGGCACCATCCCCGTAAAACATAAAACACACACACAGGTCCTGGGTGCCACCCACTCACAGCTGCTTGTGGCTTTCAATAAAGAAACCTCAGGCTGATCACGCAGAAAATCATTTAGTGGGACACAGGGCAGCATCCCAAGGACCAGTGCCCACCCAGGAGAAGATACGTGAGGAGACTAGGCAGCAGGTGGCTTCTCTGCCACCAGGCTGAAGTGTCACGCGGCTCCTGCAGGCAGCTCTCCATGATGCTGATGCTGGCTCAGTCGAACCCACAGCTCTTTGCCCTCATCGGCACCCGTGCCAACATCACCAAGGAGCTAGAGCGTGTGGAGCAGCAGTCACGGCTGGAACAGCTGGGGCCTGAGGAGCTGCAGAGCAGGAACAGGGACCACTGGGCTACCTGGCTGCAGGAGTACAGGTGAGCCTGGGGCCACAGGGACAGCCACAGGGCCACGTGTCCCCAAAGAAAGGCCCCTGCCTGGGCTGTTTCTGCTGGGAATGATGGGATGGTCTGATTCCAGAGCCCGCCTGGACAAGGACATGGAGGGTATAAGCGACACAGCTGCCTGGCGGGTCAAGCGTGTGCGTGTCATGCAAGCCAACAACCCCAAGTATGTCCTGAGGAACTACATTGCCCAGAACGCCATCGAGGCCGCCGAGAATGGAGACTTCTCAGAGGTCAGTGTGCGTCTGTCCTTGGGAGGTCAGGGTGCTGACGGGCCCTCTCACCCTGCGTGCTCTCCCAGGTGCAGCGGGTGCTGAAGCTGCTGGAGTGCCCTTACCATGTGGAGGGGGCAGCCGCCCCCGACAGCCCTGAGGTCCCCGTGGCCGCAGACCCAGAGGGTGCTGCTGGCCGGCGACAGTCCTACAGCAGCAAGCCCCCGCTCTGGGCAGCAGAGCTGTGTGTGACATGATCCTCATAGAGGCCTCGGGGTTCTCCACGGCCTGGAGTCTCCGGGGCCCCCAAGTGCTGCTGAGCTGCCGAGACGTGCTGGCTGCCATCCACTCTCTCCATGATGGCAGAGATGTCCAGTCAGGACCTGACCTGTCTCTGCCTGAATCCTGGCTCAGCAGCACTACCCTGGCCCAAAGTTCGATGGGTGATTGTGGGCTGGCCATGTGCCTGTGGGTGACACAGAGGCAGCCCCTCTGTCCTCTCGCCCCCCAAGGGGGCCAGGCCCTTAATAAAGCAGCTGCTTCCTCAGCCACCTGTGGTTTGTGGGTCTGGGCCCCCTCAAGCATCTTGGTAGTAGCTGTTGAAGTTGATGCGCAGCAGGAAGTCCTCCAGGTGGGGCTGGTAGCCGCGGTTCACCAGCTTGGTCACTACTGGGGGACAGAGAGCAGGGCACTCAGGCCTGGCATGCCCTCACCTACCCTGGCAGCCAGAAGGAAGAAGGCTGGTGGAAAGCTCACCTTTGAAAAGGAAATGGGAGTAGTACTTGAAGGTGCTATATGACTGCTGCATAAGGGCAAAGTTGGGGTGCTCTGCACCTTGGGGGCCGCTCACCGGGCCCCAGGGCTGGGAGATGAGTTGGCTGCGAAACTTGAGCACCAGGCTAAAGATGCTGTGGATGATGTTCATCACAGGTGCAGCCTTCTCAGTCAGGAGGCCCCTGGGCAGGGCAGAGCTCTGGTGGAACACCCAGCCACCACCAGACCTCCACCCTGACCTCGTCAGCCTGGGCTTTACCTGAAGACGGCCTTGTGCAGGTACTCAGCATGGGCACGCTGGATCTCCTCCAGGTCCCCCACCGTGGCCAGCCGTGCCCGGAACTCACACCAGCTGACATGCAGGATCTGGTTGGCAATGTAGCCCTGAGTAACCTTCACAAAGTGTTGCATCTCGTGCTTGAACAGCTGTAGCTGGCGAAACTGCACCGAGCTGGCGGCGTGGCTCACCAGGGCTAATGGGGAGGAGGTGGTGAGTGGCACATGGAGCCATGCCGGGTGGCAGCAGCACGGACGCCTCCCCCAGGCCCTTACCTGTGCGCTTGAGGTGGAAGCAGATGTCCTTGAGTGTCCACATCATGAGCTTCAGCTGCAGCAGGAAGGAGAAGATGCCACTATACTTGCCCAGGCAGCTGTCAGTGATGACAATATTCAGTGGCCAGTCTACCTGTTGAGGCGGAAAGCCAGCTCAGTGCATGCCTGCGGGACCGGACTCCCAACCCCCGCGTCCTGAGATAGCCCTGCTCACCTTGTACCTGAGCTCCAGGCAGCTCAGCACATCCGGCGCATTGGGGGCAAACACCTCAGGCAGGTGCTTGAGGGCGAAGGAGAGGCCAGCAGCGTGTGGCGTGTCCCCGTGGAGGCTGCACTGCAGGGCCTTGCTCAGGATCGAGTTGAGGGCCAGTGGGCTGAGCAGCTCCCCGGGTGTCTGTCCGGCCCCGAGCTGGGCCAAGAGGGAGGGACAGGTGTACCATGCGCTGCCCACCTGCCCTCCCAGGAGCCTCCTTCCTCTTCCAGGCAGTCTCACCTTCTCAAAGAGCAGGTCACTCAGAGACTGTGCGAACTCCCCATCTTCCATCAGCAGGAAATGCCGCAGCGCTTCAAAGTGCGCCTCCAGCTGCAGCTCCACGAAGAAGTAGTCCACAGCGGCCTTGTTCACCAGAGACACACTAGTGGGAGGGGCTGGGGTCAGGGGGGCAGCCTGCCAGTGGCTGGGCCAGGGTGCCGCAGGTGGGAACTCACTGGGCTGCCAGGGGGGCCGTGAGGGAGCGCTTCATGAGCACGGGTAGCGTGAGCAGCTCACTCAGCTGCGCTGCAGTATCGTCCACAGCAGGCTGGACCTGAGGGTCCACGGGGAAGGCAAAGGCTCGGGGGAGCACGTGGTGGATCAAGCGGGCCACAGGCGGCTCTGCTGCGGGAGGGACATCGCAGACTATCATAGCAGCCTGGGGACAGGCGGGCCCAAGGCTCCCATTGCCACCCTGCAGCCAGCTCACTCACACATGGACTCATAGCTGTCTGGGTACTGTTCTGGGTGGTACCGCCTTGCCAGCCTGGCCAGGTATGCCTGCTCCTCACGCCAACGCCGAGCCTCCTCCTCTGCATCCTCCTCACAGGGGCCTGGAGAATTGGGGGCAGCTGTGCCCTCCTAGAAAAGCCAGTATCAAAGAACTATTCCTTTCACATGGGGACCCTTCCCAACCCCCAGCTGTATCCACCCTGACCTGCAAATTCGGAGGCTGGCTTGGAGAGAGGCTGTCAGGGCTTTCATTCCTCCCTGGGCCTGAACAGAGACACAAACAGCACAGGGGGGCTCAGACTTAGACCCAGTTGAGGGGACAGTGGGGACCATGGCAACAGCCTCCTACACTTTCTTTCTCCTACCCTCTGGCCTTACAGCCCACCCTAACTACCACACAGCCCACTCTGACCTGGCTCCTCAGGGATGCCATCTTCCACAGCAACGTGCTTGGCCCCAGCAGAGGGTGGAGCTTGGAGGCCAACCTCGTTCCCACCACCTGAGCCAGAGAGCTGAGGCCCATCCTTAAAGGCAGGGCTTGGTGCATCAAGGCAGCCTGGCTGGGACACCTGGCTGGGGCAGCCCCAGTGCAGCATGGCCAGGTGGGGCTCTGCTTCCAGGGACAGTGGCCCTGGCACCACAGGGGACTTAGGTCCATGGGTTTCCCACTGAGACTGGGAGGGAGCCCCACTGGACACATCTCCAGTCCAGATGCTGGTGTCTGACACGTGCCCATGGATGTTCCACCGTGGCCGGGAAGGGGCCACGTCAGACATGTCCCCGATCCTGATGTTGGAGTCTGACACATGCCCATGGATGTTCCACCGTGGCCGGGAAGGGGCCACGTCAGACATGTTGTCCCCGATCCTGATGTTGGAATCTGACACATGCCCATGGATGTTCCACCGTGGCCGGGAAGGGGCCACGTCAGACATGTTGTCCCCGATCCTGATGTTGGAGTCTGACACATGCCCATGGATGTTCCACCGTGGCCGGGAAGGGGTCACATCAGACATGTTGTCCCCGACCCTGATGTTGGCTTCTGACACGTGCCCATGGATGTTCCACCGTGGCCGGGAAGGGGTCGTATCAGACATGTTGTCCCCAACTCTTACGTTGGCATCAGACACGTGTCTGTGAGCATTCCGAGGCTGGGAGGGAGCCAGTCCAAAAGCACTGCCCTCTGTGGGCAGAGCAGCCCCTGTTGTGTGTGCAAGGAGTTGCCCCAGGGGCTGGCTGCTGGCTGCCTGGGCAGCACTGTACTTGAGCAAGGGCAGGCAAGGCAAAGCACCCTGACTATCCAGCCATGGCTGCTTTTCCTCACTGCTCAAGCTATCCTCAATGGCCTGAAGGGGTTCTGGTGGAGGCACAGTGGTCACAGCTGGCCTCAGGACAGTACTAAAATCATACTCCTGTGCTTGGACAGGCAGCTTCTCTGCCACTATGGCTGCCGCTGTCATCGGGGCGGGGCACAGGTCTGCACAGATGGTCTGCAGGGCCTCCTCCAGCAGGGGTGCTGTGCTGGCCTGCGTAGGCTGCTCAACCTCTGGGTGCACAGGCAGGAAGTCTGTGATGCTGAGGCCAGTGGAGAACGCGCTGGCCACCTCTGCCTGTGCCTCCGGCTCACGACTAGCCCCCACTACTGAGGACTCTAGGGGTGGCGGTGCCAGTGCATCTGGCCTGCTTCGGCAATCCCAGGGCTGCTCCATGATCCCCAAATCACAGCTGTGGCCCCCGTGCCGGAGCTCAGGGTGTGGAGATGTGACCTGGTCAGAAGCACGCATTGGACCCAGGCTGGTCTTCTTTTCCCTTTGGCCACTGAACTACACCCCCCACCCCGCGCGCGCGCCCCAATTCAATCTGCAACTGCCACCGGCCCCCACCACATGCAAAGGGACACAGCCAGGCCAGGTGTGTCCAGCTCCAGACTCACAAGAGTGCCGTAGGTCCGAACAGCCCCTCACCTGTGAGCACGAAGATGGGAGGACGCCCACTGCCTCCTGCAGCTGATAAGCCTCCGACGCGTCTCTCAGCATTCCCTGAAATTCAGCCCAACAGGATGAGAGGCAGCAGCTTCAGAGTGACCAGCACAGCTGGGACCAGCCCATATAGCCACCACGTGGAAGCCACACCCCCTGCTCTCCCAGCACAATGAGGAAACGGGACCCTGTGAGGGCTCAGCCAGCACAGTTCCTCATCCTGCACTTGCACCACTCCTGCGGTAGGGGTTGCGGTGCCTCTGCACATGGAACCAGAGGCCCGCGGGGCGGAAGCTCGGCCCAGCCACTGCCATGATACCTGAAGGCACTTCTCATCTTCTAGTAAGAAATGCAGCCTCGCGCTCTCCAACCGGTGCCGCTGGACCCTCCACAGCGCCCTCTGTTCCCGGCGAGCTGCCTCTGCAGACAACTTGCTGTAATGGTCAACCAGCGCCTGTCTGAGACACAGCAGGATGTCACTGCAGCCACTCCGACTGCCCAGCAGGAGTCCCAAACTGGGCTGGCCTGGCCTCAGGCTCACCAGGTAGGTGTCTCGTGCCCACCCCATGGGTATCCCTGGAGGAGAAATGCCCAAGCATGACTTGGCAAAGGTCTGCTGAGACATGTCGGTAACCCTGTGCAACCTGATGCAGGAGGTGAGCCAGAGTTGAGGCCCAGTTCTCCAGAACAGGGACTCACTTCCCCAGCTGCACAGAACGCACCTTCCCTTTCTGCCAAGACAAGCCCCGACAACCAAGGACCATGCAACGCAAGCGCATAGAGGAGACCCAGTGAGCCTGATCCTGCCAGCAGGCAGCTGGGCTCCGACCACAGGCCAGGAACATGGCTGCTGCGTGAACACTGTAGCTAGGTACCTGGCACGCACTCTAGGCAGGAGCACCAGGTACACCCTAATTGCCACCTGCTCCACAAGCAAATGGAAGCTTAGGGCAGCAAGGCACCCCCAACCCGCCTGGGAAGTAGGCACCCTCCAACCAGGGTTCCCACTACACACACACTCCCAGCTTATAGAACAGACCATTGACACTGTGAGGAGACACTCTCAGGATGGTGCTAGACATGTGTCCCAGCTCTCCGTGGGGACATTAAACCATTAACAGATTTGAAATGAACAGAAGCTACCTAACATTAAGATAAAACAAATACACAAAGGAACAACATGGTGAACACGGTATGCTAACCTTGCTTGGAACCTAAGCCCACCCAAACTGACTGCAAGACAGGGGAGCTGCCAAAGAAGCCCCAAGTGGCTTCACAGCCAGGGCTGTGTCCAGCACAGCACGCCAGCTTTCTTGCCTTGGCATATGCCTCAGGTTTTCCGAACATAAAGCAAATGAAGCTCACTAAGATCAAGCTGGCACTAGGCATCCTGCCATGCAGCCTCACCTGGCCTTCCTCTCCAGCTCCTCCTCCAGGGCCTTCAGCCTCTTCTCCCTGTCACGGAGCTCACGGGCATAGCTGAAGTCATCATCCAGTTCCTCCTGTCTGGCTGCCAGGCGTCGCTACACAATACACAAAGCCGTTTTTTCTTTCGACACAGGGTTTCACTTTGTGGTCCAGGCTGGTCCTGGCCTCACTTTGTAATGCAGGCTGGCCTCAGACTCACAGCAATTCCCCTGCCTCAGCCTCCCAAGTGCTAGGCTTATAAGTGTGCACCACCATGCCCAGCTTACATGGTACTGAGGAATTGAACCAAGGGCCTTGCACTTGCTAGGCAAGTGCTTTAACCACTGTGCTATTCCTCCAACCACAAAGCCTCATTTCTAAATCAAGATTCCAGGAACCAAAACCCCATGGAGGCCAGGCCCACCCACCTCCTGGTCCTTCACAAACTGTTCCTTCAGCCTCTGAAACTGTTCTCGCTTCCGGGCATCCAAAGCCATCTGCTCAGCTGTCTGCCGGTCTGCAGTGGGAGGGTAAGAGGCACAGCCATGAGGATCTCTAGCAGGTACCCCACAACTGCACCAGGAAGCGCAGAGCCGTGCTCACCGCTGAGTTCCCGCAGGACCCTGGACGCTGCCTCCCGTGCATGGACGATTAATTCTTGTTTTGCAATTTCCATACGTAATTCCTGGAAAAGCCAAGGAAGACAGTATCCTAATTCTGCCCTCTCCCGCAGGGTGGCCCACACATCCTAATTCCGTCTCCTCCCCTAGGGTGGTCCAGGTACCCTAATTCTGTTCCTTTCACCAGATAGCCTGGGGGAGGAGCTACACAGGTCAGGTCAGCAAGCCGAATGCTCCACCTGAGGCCGGCCACAAGAGGGCCAGGTAAGGATTCAGAGCCCTCTGGTTCCAGCAGTGACAACATGACTCTGGGTCCTGCTCTCAGATCTGAGGCCAGATCCCCTGAGCTACAGCCCCCCACACACCCAAGATGGGACTGAGGGACTTGGAAAAGGGTTTTCCAGCTTAGCTATCTAGGAATGCCTGATACCCACCAGGCACCGGCCAGGAATGGTTTTCCTGGCAGTGACCTGTGTCAATCCCCTCCCAGAGCATACCAGGGAACAAAGGCTCCATTCCCCAGCTCACTTGCACCTTCTCAACAGGTAGGCCAGCAGAAGCCACTTAAGTGCAGGACCCTGAAGCATTACTGCCCGAGCTTGCACTCAGCAGCCCCATCCAGAGCTGCGGGGCCTCAGGAAGCTGCCTGGCGCTGCCTAGTCAGCAAGCCCAGAGGTGTACCGGGCTACCAAACCAGGAAAGAGTGGAGACTCTACCCTGGAGGCTGGCTCTGGGATGTCATTCTGAGTTCCCCTCAGACCGTAGCCACACACTGCCAGTGTCCTCTCCCTACTGTTTGCACAGCCCATACCCAGCACCCATCCCCGAGCCCCAGGAGGTTGAGGAGGGTGGAAAGTAAGTCACCATGACCCATGGTGAGGCACCTTCTCCTCCTTGCTGATGGAGCTGTGGCGGGCAACCCTCTCCATCCGTCCAACGTAGACTGCACAGTCCTTCTCAATCTCTTTCAGCTCCTCGAGGCAGAAAATCACCGAGATGCGAGGGACAGGGATGTCGGACCAACAGAGATAGTGCTGCCAGAGAAGAGGCTGCTGTGAATCACTGGGCGGACAGGAAGACCCGGGCACTGCTCCACGTCTGCATTCTAAGCCACAAATGGGGACGGCCACGTGCTTTGTCTTTCTGAGTGCTTCTGAGACAGAGCACTCCTAAACCCCAAGGCACCATCACTCTTGACAGTCCTAAGGAGCAGGTGTCTCATGACATGAGGGGCATCAGAGAACTGACAACTCTGCCTCGTGCAAAGGGGTCCTATCCAAGGAGACACATGTTTGAAACTAAAGCTACCTGGCAGCAAAAGAGACCCCAGCCTTCACAGAAGACCCCAGCATGCCCTGTCTCCCATGCCAACCCCTCAGAGCCCACCAGCAGGGGTGAACAGGGACCCCTCACCCGGGGGCAGCAGAGCTTCAGCAGGTTAATGGTCTTCCCACAGACATACACATCATGTGCAATGTGCCTCAGGAACACAGGGACACAGTCCTCTGCCTCTTTGGAAATGAGCACGTAGCCATGGGTCCAGTAAAACTTGTCTACATGAGAAGGAACCTGTCGGGCTGCTGTGGCAAGGACCTGCCCCAGACCCACTCCCACAGCCAGTACCACCCACCTCTGCAGCCGAGATACTCGTCGTTCACCTGGATCATGAACTCTCCGTAGACATCTCTGAAGACCCCACTGTACACCCAGTCGTGGATGAACCTGCCATGGCAATGGCCAGCATGCGGGGCACAGTCTCTGCCGGGACACAGCCTGAGCCCCTCACCTGGCCCAGCTGATGTGTCCTGCAGTCCCAGATGAAAGGCTGCCAGGCAGCCCACCTGCCCTAGCACTTACCGTGTATAGGGCTCACAGCTGGTCTTTAGCAGAGACAGCAACACAGGGTAGTGCTCGTTGCTGCAGTTGTCCAGTGCCTCCTGGTAGAGGTAGGACAGCAGCTTCACACCCTGCAGAGGGCAAGGGGCCAGTTCAACATACAGTCCTCCTGGGTACAATCCAAGGCCACATTAAGCAGGCTCCCCTCTCTGGGAGCTCCAGCAAGGGTGCAGACTCACAGTGGGGAATGCAGTGGCCCTGGGTTCTCCTCCACTGGTTCCCGGGAGCACAGTGCCAACGCCACAGAGCTCAGCCAGGTACCTAGACCAGAGGCTAGGTCAGATAGGCGACAGGGGCTGGGAGACCTGGACGAGTCACACCAGAGGAGCAAAACTCCTCGGTATTTTCATGCTCCCCAAAATGACTGGCCCACCAGACTTTAATAATCACTTGGGTTCCAAACTAGACAGGAGCTTCTCGCCTTATCCCTGCCTGGCCCAGGTGTGCACTGTCTGCCTAGATGTCAGAGACACAGCTACACCTCATGTTGCATTCAGGCTCCTTGTCCCATACCTCCTTCCTTCCTGCTCACCTGGCCCAGGTTACCACTCACTCCGGCCTGGAGAGCCACCAGCCTCCCTGTTGGCCTCTTACCCCTCAGACCCCATTACATTTGGAATGCCACACAACAATGCCCCCTAGCCCTGGAGAACCCAGATTCCTCCCAGACCCTGCACCTGGCACTATCTCCAGCCACAGGTCCCCTCACTGCCAGGAACATATCCTTTCCGCACAGTGCCCACTGTACCTCACACAGCACCTGCCAGTGACCACTCTATCTTTCCAGTGAAGGGCTCCTGAAAGGCTATTTCCATGGGCACCATGTGACAGGCAGGACCCAGCCAGACAGGGCCACAGTGTGGACTCCCAGGTCCTAGCAATGCTGAGGGCTGTTCCCAGAAGCCATTTTTGTGCCCAGCAGGCCATACCCACTCTCCAAAGAGCAACATGCCTAGCACTGCAGCTCACCGGAGCTGCCGGCCCAGTTTCTTGAAGAGAAAGCCGATGGACAGCAGGCTCCAGGTCAATGGGGTGGCGAGGACACAGGCGCGATAGTACTGTAGGTACTTCCTCAGGCCACTGGTAAAGGCCTGTAGGCAGGGACAGACAGGGACACGCTGCAGAAACAGCTTTGCTCCCACCCCGACCCCACAGGTACTTTCCCAGCTGTAAAAGATGAACCACCACAAACCATGTCTTCAGCCACACTCTGCTCGAATACACAGCCCCACAGTTTTGCCAAGACAAAGCCACACTGGAATGAGCCCTGGACAACCTGCCCCAGAGCCTGGCTTAGCCTGTCCACACACAACACCCCAGAAACCACAGCCCCTCCTCCTGCAAGGTCCTCTCCACCCACAAGGTGCCCTTCTCCTTCAGCATCTCCTCCTCTCAGGTCCCCCCATTCCTCGGTGTCTTCTGCTCCCTCAGGGTCTCCCTTCCCTGGCCCCTCCAAGCCCTGGGGACCCACTCTGACCCATTCCCAATGGCCTGCAGCCTCAGAGTGGGTGCCCAGGCATCCATGCTTACTGTGCCTCTGCGGAGCAAGTTCCCCAGGTTCTCAAGGCCACACCTGGCCCCCAAGTGTGCCTCAGCTCGACTCAGCACCCTGCTCCTCTGCACACCTCTCACCACACTCAGCCCCTGCCATCCTGTGGGGTGCTACCAGTGCTGCCAGCTGCAGGGACTCCGGGGACAGACAGGCTCAGAACTCAGGGTAGCTCAGAACAGGAAGCCACCCTGCCTGCCAGGAGCCACACAGACAGGCAAGGGTAGGTGAGGAGCTCACTGCTCATGGGCCACACCTGATCCAAACATGGGTTCCAGGTTCCAGTAAGACAAAGTATGAGGTGGAACACTGGGCCACCCAGCCCTCTACAAATCTGGGACCCTCTTTCTGGAGGGTCTTACAAAGGCATACCTGGAACACAAGGCCTCTGCCGCACGAGGAGCTGAGGGCCGGCTGCAGGGAAAAATGGCTCAAACGTGTGTAGTAGGTCCCATACGCTGCCACTTCCGAGAGGATGCTGCCGATGCTCTCTGGAGAGGCACCCGACACGTGGACACCCCGCTCCACCATGAAGGCCTGAGCTGGCTACAGGCAGAGGAAAGGGTCACAGGAACTGGGCACCCAGACCCCAAGAGGGTGTCACCCAGAGTTCCCCACATCCTAGACAGACAAGCAGGAAGTTCCAAAGGCAAAAGGTAAAGGCTCCAAAAGCAAACCCCAAGGATTCCCATTCCTAGTAATAAAACATACAAAATTAAACAAGATACACTTTTCGACAACTACACTTGAAAGCACAGGCTTAAAATTCCAACTATGGAGTAGGGTGCCAAAAAATCAAGACGTCCACTGACCACTGCCACAGGCAAAGTACACGTGGACAATTTCTCAGGGCAGACCCTTTAAAAGTGTGTTTGCCACTAGATCTGGTACCTCAGCTCCTGTAAACGTGTCCAAAGGAAATAATGACAGACACAAAGGCTTCTCATAGAATGCCCAATGTGGTGTAGAACTGTCAGAAGTGGAACCTACCAGACAAAGGGCTCAGCACACCAAAATCTACAGAACACAGCAAAATCATACCAGCAGGACAGCAATCGTGCCTGTAAATGCCTACATCAAAAGGAAATGTCAGGCTGCATGAATGGCACAGAGGTTAAGGCACTTGCCTAACAAGCGCAAGGCCCTCAGTTTGATTCACATAAGCTGGTTGTACACACCCATAATCCCAGCAATTGGGAGGCTGAGGCAGGAGGATTACTGTGAATCCAAGGCCAGGCTGTGCTACATAGATCAAGACCAGCCTGGGCTTCAGAGGGAGACCCTGCCTCAATAAATAAATAAATAAATAAATAAATATCAAATCAATAACTGTACCATAGACGGCCTGGTAGCACAGACCTGTAAATTCCTACACTCTAGGAAGCTAAGGCAGGAGGGCTATAAGTCTGAGCCCAACCTGGGCAACTTAGTGAGTTACTAAGACTCTGCCTCAAAATGAAAAACAGAAAGTGAGTTGGGAATACAGTTCCACATGAAGACCCCAGGTTCCATCCCCAATACTACAAAGAAAGAAACAAACAAAGGGGTTGGAGGAACGGCTCAGCAGTTAAAGCACTTGCCTAACAAGCGCTAAGTCAAGCACTAAGTACCCGCCGCAGGCACAGCGTATGATTACAACCAGGTGGTAGCATACACCTGTAATCCCAGCACTTGGGAAGCTGAGGCAGGAGGATTGCTTTTAAGTTAAATAGCTTAAGCTACATAGTGAGTTCAGGACCAACCTAAACTACAGAGCGAGACCCTGACTCAATAAAATAAATAAAATTAAATAAAATATTTAAAAATAAAAATTAAGAAAGTAAAAACTCATACAATGAAAACAAAACATTTCTGGTTCTGGTGCCCCTCCCCCCCCCCTTGCAATCCCAACTACTTGGGAGGGTGAGGTGAGGGGGATCACAAATTCAAGCCCAACCTGGGCAACTTAATAAGATGCTGTCTCAAAATAAAATAAAAAATAAACAGCTGGGGGTGTACCTCAGTGATAAGAGTACTTGCCTAGCATGCACAGTGCCCTAGGTTCAATGCTCATTCCCACAAAAAAAGGGGAAAAAACCCCAAAACGCTAAAAGACATTTCTGAAAGAATGAAAGAAGCTAAAAATTTAAATACATGTTCACGTAATGAAAAACTTAATATTGGGGCTAGAGGAATGGCACAGCTGTTAAAGGAAGTACATGATCCTGAGTTCAATCCCCCAGCACCACATAAGCTGGGCATGGTGTCACACGCCCATAACCCCAGCACTCAGGAGTCTAAGGCAGGAGGATAGCTGTGAATTCAAGGCCAGCCTGGACTACACAGTGAAAACCAATCTGGGCTACAGAATGAGCCCATGTCTCCAAAAAAAAAAAAAAAAAAAGAGAGAGAGAGAGAGAGAGAGAAACTTAATTTTGGAAAGATAGCAATATTAGAGATTCAATGCAATTCCTATCAAAATCTAAAGGGTATTTTTTGCAAAAACAGAAAACCTATTTAATATGCAATTCTGAGGCACCAAAAGCAGCCAACAGTTTTGCACCAGGGTCTAACCCCAATACTATGAGCATGTTAGAGGCCTCATACTCCCTAGTTCGAACCTTCTGGCAAAGGTAATCACCTGCACATGTAGTTCCCTGTAGGACATGCAGAGACCACTGGACAGTGCACAGAGTCCAGAAACAAGCCCTGCACAGATGGCCAACTAATGGTCAGAAGGGCTGTCAAGACCATTCAGGGAGGACAGGGCATTCTTTTAAGCAACCATCTGCATGTCTACATGCAGAGAATGGAACTCAACCCTGTTTCCTCAGCACAGAAGTAGAAATGGAGAAAAGCATCACTTTCCACAGTTCTGTTATCAATAAATATTACTGCTGTCCAACTTTTAAGAAGGTGCAAACAAACCCGACCTCTTCAGAACACAAACAGACCGGCCGGTGCTGTCATGCAGCACCCCGACAGCCGCCCCTAGGTCCTCTCACAGGCTCACCTGACAGAGGGAAAACGTGGCAGAGGCTACCCCAAGCAAGACGTTCAGCACGTCCTTCACCAGCTCGTGCTCCTCCACCAGCACGGGTCGTGAGGCCTGCAGCAGGCCTCCGCTGAGCGCCCGCAGCTCTTCCTGGCGAAGCCTGCAGAATCTGTCGAAGGCCTCCCGTCCGGCCTCAGTGAGGTAGGGGTACTCTCTGTGGCCCGGGGGGCTATGAGGGAGACAGGGGAGGCCGGTGAACACATGCCCAGGCAGAAGCCTGCATTCCCTCAGGACCAGATAAGAACAAACGCAACAGGAATAGCTCAGCAGTTAAGTGTCTGCCTGGCAAACCCGCAAGATCTTGGCTGTGACTCCCCAGCACCACAGAAGCCGGGTGTGCGGGTGCAAACCCATAATCCCAGCCCTCAGGAGGCTCAGACAGGAGGACTGTGCCATGTTTGAGGTAAGTCTGGGCTACATACAGTAGTGAGAGCCTGTCTTTAAAAAAAAAATTGCACACTTAGAAAAGGTTAGCATGGGAACTCTCCACCACATATTTTATAGCCCTCCCAATAAAACACAAGACAAAAACAGTAACAGTCACCTTAGTGTTATGCCCAGATTGCATAATCCCCGAAGACCTCTAGTAGACTGAGCACGTGTGCAAAAGCAAAGAGCCTTTATTTTGGGCTTAAGCTTGGGCTCTCAGACCTCACCAACGCAGTGGATCCGTGCCGAGAGCCGCCCGCCGCAAAGCAGGGTTTTTACGGGGTAGAGGAGGAGGTGGTTACAGCGAGCACGACGCAGGCACAGCACGCGATTACAAGCACCAATTAATATACTGAGAATCAGGTGAGTTTACAAGGCCCAGGTGGAGTATTAACTGAAACTCAGGCCTACTAACTTTTGTAAGGGCCTGAAGCCTGTAGTTTGTTTAGCCTAGATCTTTCATTTAGTTTTGGGAAATAAAACGGGTGGGCAAAGCTGATGGAAAGCAACCACCAAAACCCCTACCATCAGGGAGCATGGGGTTGAGGGTTTATGACACAGTGCAACCACACTGGACACAGCATATACCTTCTACCCACCTCTCACATTCAAACCCACTACCTGCCAAGCATCCTCACCCCCTCTACCACGCTGCACACACCACATACCTTCTACCTGCCATAAACACTCATACTCTCCACACACACACACTGCACATACCACTCTACCTGCCCTCCACTCACACCCTCTACCCATGCTACACACGCTGCCCGCCACAGACACACCTTCTACCCACTCTGAATACATCATACACACTCGACCTGCCACAAACTCCCACTAGCCATTCTGCAGATACCACACTCTACCTGCCACACATTCACACCTCTACTCACACTGCACACGCACAATCTCTACCTCCACTGCACACGCCACCTGACAATATACACACCCTCTGCCTGCCCACACTCTCACCTCCCACCCACACTGCACGCTCATACTTGCACCAGAACTGCAGTCACGCCTCCTACCCGCACTGCTTACTCACAAGAGATAACACTAAGAATTGACAAATGGGATTATCTGAAATTAAAAACTTCTGCACAGCAAAGGAAACAATCAACAGTATGAAGAGAATACCCACGGAATGGGAAAAAATTCTTGCCCACTACTCCTCAGCCAGAGGACTATTATCAAGAATATACAAAGAACTGGAAAAAAAGCAGATCTTCCAACATAAAGGACCCAATCAAAAAATGGGACTTTGAAATGAATAAACAGTGCTCAGAGGTTCAAATGGTCAATAAACACATGTAAAAATGTTCAACATCTTCCGCCATCAAAGAAATACAAATTAAAACCACACTGAGGTTCCACATAACACCAGTGAGGACGGTTGCTATTAAGAACTCAGTAACAACAAATGCTGGTGAAGCTTTGGGGGGAAAGGAACACTGCTGGTGGGACTGCAAGCTGGTACAGCCACGATGGAAAGCAGTGTGGAGATGCCTCAGAAAACTAGACATCGACTTCCCTTTTGACCTGGTTATGTCTCCTCTGGGGGTCTTCCCAAGAGTTAAAGTCATCACACTATAGCGATACACACACCCCCATGTTTATAGCAACACAACTTACAATAGCCACATCTTGGAAGAAGCCAGTATGACCGAGAACAAATGACTGGATAAAGACATGGAGGCTGGAGGAATGGCTCAGCAGTTAAAGCGCTTGACCAGCAAGTGCTCAGTACCCGAGTTCAATTCCCCAGCACTACATAAGGCAAGCCTGGTGGCGGCACACAACTACAGTTCCAGCACTTAAGAGGCTGAGACAGGAGGATTGCCACGAGTCCAAGGCCAGCCTGGGCTCCAAGGCAAGTTCAGGACCAGCCTGGGCTACAAAGCAAGAACCTGTCTCAAAA
This sequence comes from Ctenodactylus gundi, assembly GCA_004027205.1. Taxonomy (NCBI): domain Eukaryota; kingdom Metazoa; phylum Chordata; class Mammalia; order Rodentia; family Ctenodactylidae; genus Ctenodactylus; species Ctenodactylus gundi. The sequence goes on from PVKB01000201.1 coordinate 218,100, forward strand.
AAGAGAGACAAAAAAGAAGAAGATATGGTATATACACTGAATGGAGTATTACTCTGCACTAAGAATGACCAATTTGCATCACTGGTAGGTAAATGGATGCACCTTGAGAATATTATGCTCAGTGAAATCAATCAGACCCAGAAAGTTAAATATCATATGGTTTCACTAATACGAGAAAACCAAACCAGGAAATATATAAAAATAAGGAAGAAATAAGAAGAAAGACATTGTGGAAACAGAAAGGGAAAGGAAGGGGGCTGAGAGGTGGAAAGGGAAAAAGGAGGTGATATGTAAATAAAAAAAAATTTAATGGGCTAAGGATGTAGCTCAGTGTGAAGGTCCTGAGTTAAATCTTCTGTTCAAAAGAACAAAACAAAAAACAGTCACCCAAAAAAGTTCCAAGAAGAGCTGGGAAAATAGCACAGCAGTTAAAGTGCTTGCCTAGCAAGCACAAGTTCCTGAGTTTGATTCCCCAGTACCACATAAAGCCGGGTTATGGTGGTGCATGTCTATAATCCCAGCACTCAGGAGGCTGAGGCAGAAGAACTGCTGTGAGTCTGAGGCCAATCTGTGCTCCATGTGAATTCAGGACTAGTCTAGAATTACATAGCAAGACCCTGTCTTTAAAAAATAAAAAGAAGTTCCAAGGGGCTGGAGGAATGGCACAGTTGTTAAACTGCTTGCCTAGCAAGTGTAAAGCCCTGAGCTCCATTCCTCAGCACCACATAAAGCTGGGCATGGTGGCACATGTGTGTAATCCTAACACTTGAAGGCTGAGGCAGGAAGTAGGATTGCCAAGTCCAAGGCCAGCCTGGGCTCCATAGTGAGTTCAGGACCAGCCTGGGCTACAGAGCGAGACCCTGTCTCAAAAAAAGGAAGAAGTTCCGAGAGAAGAGCTGAAGATAAATCCTGGGTGGGAGGCAACATGCAATTTTCTGTAAGTCTCCATCTATGCTGGCGTGGGCTTATTCTGTAATGTGACTGCCTTTTGAATCACCTACAGACCTGAAAGTAACCCCAATAAACTCACTGGTTCATCACAACTGACTGTGGGGTAATCGTCACTCTGGCCTATCTGCTGTACCCTAGGTGTGGTGAACAGTGCTCCGGTCCCGCCAGGAAAGGCTATTCCCACAACTGCTGGGTGCACCATCCTGATAGTGAATGCTAATGATGTCACACTGCCTCAGTGTCCACATGAACACACGCTAGAGCAGCCCACACACAAAGCAGGCCTCTGCCACCACAGTCCAGGCTGTGCCTCCGTCCAGTTCCTCCTGTGGTCCCTCTACATCCCTTGCCTCACAGATCTGCTTTCTGTGCTTTCCAGTGGCCAGCTCTAAAGAGAGGCAGCCTGCTTGGCTGGCTCTACACTCATGTCCTGTGTAGACAGTGCAGGCACAATGCAGGGATACCTCGCACCTTTGTGTGGCCTCCTAGCACTCTGCCTGCCTGATCTGGATCCACACGTTAAAACTACCTACAGGAAACCTGTGTGGATAACACTCTGGGCCCACTGAAGAGGCTGGCTCCCAAGTACCTCACTCCCCACTTGTTTCCTGAGCTCTGTGTGCTGCCTCTAATGTGCTCTGTCCCATACTGCTCGACATGTTAGTGGTAAAATCTCTACTTTCACCCTTTGTCTCCCAATCACTGACAGGGCACTCTCTATCTTAACATCCTAAATTGAAACACTTCAGGGGCTCGGGGTGTAGCTCAGTGGATGGAATGCTTGCCTAGCACACACAAAGCCCTGGGTTCAATTCCCTAAAACCACATAAAAATTAGCTGGGCATGGAAGCACATGCCTGTAGTTCCAGCTTGGAAGGCATAGGCAGAAGGAATGATGTGAGTTCAAGGACAGTCTGAGCTACACAGTGAGTTCATGACCAAACTGGACTACAGAGCAAGACCCTATCTCAAAAAGAAACAAACAAAAAACACTTTAGAAACATCAGCCTTCCTTGTGGGAAGCACCACCAGTATGTTCTTTGAACCGGAGCTCTGTCATCAGTTCTGTTTTCAGGGTTCACCAAGACTGAGTTCATCCAGAATAAGATGACAAATGAGCCAGTGGCACACAGTGAGGGAGGACATTTCAAAGCAAAAAATAAAAATAAGCTCACACACCATCCAATGCGTTCCCAGCACCTTCGCTTGCTGGGCTCATAGGTGAGTGCAGCTTCCCACAGGTCCACATCTGGTGTTATGCTCGGTTCAGACTGGGAATCGGGAGTCAAATTAGATGCTGACTGGAATCCTTCGTCTTCCCACTGATCCATGCTCGGAGGTACCTGGAGTCCACAGGAAAGAGCAAACCACCAGCTAATCCTTGTTTGTGTTCATCTACATGGGTCAGGTTCCAGAAACTCCATTCACATACTTCCATTCACTCACTAGAGGGACAGATCTAGCAGAATACCTTTTATTTTTCTCAAGCATATATATGCATTGAGCAACACTTCCCTAATGAATCGCTTACAGAATTAAACAAAATAACCCATTAACACTACCAAGGTCCAGTTTCACCTAACACACAGCCTCAATGTAACTTAAAATGAAATGTCTCTGATTGGAGTATTTCATTTTGAGAAACCAGAGAAAATTACATTAGAAACAGAAAAACGTATGCATACCAAGACGTTTGCTACAGCATTATTTATGTGTGGAAATAACTTAAATGTCTCTTGGTAAGGAAGCAATGAGGTAGTGCAGTGTATCCTTTAAAAATATCCCTAAGTAAAATGCAAAAGACAATGACAATTCACTCCAAAACGGGGGAAAACCCCCTCCGTGTTATAAATAGAAAAACAAACTATATTGCTCATATACCAGGAATAAATACTTTTGTTACATGTGAGCTGATAACTGAAATATGGCTTGTGCAATTGAAGAACAGATAACTTATTTAATTAGTCTAAAGAGCAACTCTAGAGGGCAGAAGAGGCGCCTTAACACATGCCCTGTTGGTTAAAAATATGAAAAGCGGGTAAAAGGGCAGAAGCACGTTCGTTGCTCTACCAAGAAAGGTGGGTGCTGTGGGTGCCATAAGCCTTCTCAGCAGCTCTCCCTCCGTTACCATGCTAACAGCAATTCTTAAAGAGGCAAAACAAACCCTACCTTAATAACCAGCCCAGAGAGGTCCGCGCTATCTGGCAAGGGAGGAAAGTCCAGTCGCACATCCATGTCGTAAGTGCGGCTGTGCACCAGGGCCCCAAAGAGAGAGATCCGGGTGTCTCTCTCAAATCTGTCTCCACAAGGGTCACCAAACGAGAAGAGACCAACGGTGGGAAGGCCAGTGCCTGGCGCGGCCTCCATCACCTGCAGCGTTTCCTGGATCATGGCCTGGCACAAATACTCCTCTCTGGAGATCAGGGCCCGAACGTCCATCTCAAACACACTCGGGTCACAGCAGTCGTAGCCGCTGTACGGCACGCGCCTCCCCGCGTGCTTGTTGTGAAGGAAGTAGTCTCTTTTTCTCTGCAGGACTTGCGGGGGGCCACTCCCCGCCAGCTGAACCAGGAGGCTCAACACGGACCCCACCTCCACGAGCGGACACTCGGGGGCCTCCTCCAGGAGCTCCACGAGCTCCTCCAAGCGGTCGGCCTCGGGGCCCAGGCCGCCCACGCGCAGATCGAAGGATAACATGAGGACCTTGTTTCTCACGGGGAGCTTCGACAGGTACGGCCGCGACTGGCGGGTGCATTCTTGAAAAAGGTTTGTGAAAAGCGCATTGTAGGCGACCCTCTTGAGGCTCTGCTTCGCCCTCCTCCGGTTCACGCGGCCCTGGCCCGGGCGAGCCTGTGCGGCGGGCAGCAGAGCCTCGCACAGGTCATCAAACAGCTGCGTGATGCCGGCCATGCCCGTCCCTCCCCGCGGGCCCGAGGCGGCGCGGAGCGGCGGAGGGCACGACTCCTTCACTCACAGCCCGCTGCTCGGAGGGCGTGCACGAGGCGGCGCCGCGCTCCTGGAAAGCGGCACCCTCCCGGCGCGGGCTCGGCGCGGGTTCCTGGCAGGGACCAGCCAGCTGCAAACTACCTGGCACCGCTGGTCTCCCCTGCGTGCTCCGCGTCTCCCGCAAGGTATGGCGGAGGACGGGTCGGCGGGCCCGGCTCGCTTTTCTCCCGCCGCCAGGCCTCGCCAAAAATGTTCCACTCCCTTCTCCCGCCGCCGCGGCGTCACCACCGCACGACACCCGACCTCACTGAGCAGGCGCATCGGAAGTACGTCACCACGGGTGGATACCGCCCCGCCCCAGCCCTGCGTACTTCCGGCTTGGAGCCTGGCTCCCGCGAACGGGGAGTCTGAGACCCAAGGTAGACTCAATGAAGGACGCCGAGGCGGATTCCATTAAACTGGCATTTACTGGTCACAGTGAGGGCACGAGGGCGGGCATGTAGCGCACAGAAAGGTTCCCGCGCGGATGGAGGCTGGGGCCGCGGGGCACTGGGAAAGGTCACACTTTGGCTCCGGGCATCGAAGCTCGCGCCATTGCAGAGGAGCAAATCCCGCCGAAGCCGCTTTCAGGCCATAGGAGAGGCCAGCCCTGGGGGAGGAGATGGAAGGGACGCCGCACTGGCTGGGGCTTCGACCGGCGCGGGGACACCGCGCCCCTCGGGTTCCGCGACGGGCCGCTCCTCGCGGGCCTCACCGGCCACCTGCAGCATCTTCCACCGCTGCCCCAGCCGCCTCCTCACGTGTGTCAGCGCCTGGACGTCCTCGGCAGAAGCCTCCACGAAAGGGCCCAAGCTGGGAGGTGCCTCTCCAAGCATCACCCGGGCCAGGGTCCCGGCGAGCTGGGACGTGGATTCCTGGGCCAGAGGCAGCCGGCGTGAAACAGTGGCTGCTTTCTACCTCCCGCCAAGCTCTGCACCCTGCCCGCCTTACCTCCTCCAGGAGGGCCAGGACTCGGCCTCCTGCCGGCCCCTGCAGCACTGCAGCCAGAAGAGCAGCCTCTGGGGCTTGCAGGCCATGGGAGGGCCCCAGCACCACTAGTGTCAGGTCAGGCTGGAAGCTGTAGGCTAGGGGCAGCACCAGGCCTAAGGTGCAGCTCAGGAACCCGCCGGTAGTCTGTGGGAACAGAATCAGAGCTCCAGCCCCTCTGGAGGTCAATCCTGCTGGCTTCTGCCATGCCACCTCCCAACGTGAAAGTCCCTGGAGCCAGGCAGGGTTACAGGCCTTTGGCTCTTCTGACCATGCCACCACGTAGCCACTCACCCCTGACAGCGGCATGGAGACATGGAACATGGACAAAGCAGCAGCCTCCTTGACTCCAATGTTCAGCCACAGAACTCTCCTTCCAGGGAGAAAGGGCCGGGAACACACACATAAGTGTGAGTACAGAGAACTCTGGGCCTCCAGCAGGAAAGGGCAGGGCAGTGGTGCTCAATCAGCTCACCACTCTCCTCCTGGGAGACCCTCTGGGCCAGGTACCCTCTCCCAAACAAGGCTGTGGGAGTGCCCATTCCATACTAACAGTGTCCCACCTGTAGTCACTGGAGGGGGTCTAAACCCATAAGTCATACCCGTCATCAGCAAGATCCAGTGGCTGATCCACCTGTCCCAGTGCCACACAAAACAGCCTATGGAAGAGTCAGCAAAGAACAAGCTGTTCACACTACCCAGAGCCCACCCCCAAGGACCTGCCTGCCATGGCCAGCAGGGAAAGGGGTGGCCATAGGCCCCACCCTTGAATACTCAAGACAGCCAGGTGAGGCTCACCTGTGCGCTCCATGTGCCAGACCTCGCCGAATGGCCACCTCCAGGGTAGCTGCTATGGCAGGGGCTGAGGTGGCTGCAATGCCACTGCCCACCTGTAAACGGTGAGACAACAGGCAACTCCTCATCAGGTAAACAGACCCACTAGCACTTTTTTTGTTCTTTTGAGAAAGGATCTTACTGTGTAGTCCAGATACTCACTGTGTAGCCCTGGCTGGCCTTGAACTCACAGCAATCCTCCTGCCTCAGCCTTCTGAGGGCTGGGATTACAGGCATGCACTACCACACATAGTTAATTTTATGTGGTGCAGAGGAATCAAACTGAGGGGTCCTGTTCATGGTAGGCAAGCACTTCAACCAGTGAGCTACAGCCTCAGCACCCTCTTCCTTTTTGTAAGGTGTGGTACTGGGGATTACCCCCAGAGAGCACTGAGCTACATCCCCAATTTATGTTGAGATGGTCTCATACTAAATAAAAATGTTATTTTTATAGCAGGGTCTCATAAATTGCCCAAACTGGCTTCAAACTTGTAATCCTTCTGTCTCTGCCTCCTGAGTATCCTATAGGCATGAACCATTACATTCAGTTTATTTTTATTTTTATTTTTTTGACACAGGGTCTCTGCAGTCCAGGCTGACCTCACTGTGAACCCAGGCCGGACTCACACTCACAGCATCCTCCTGCCTCAGGGTTCCAAGTGCTGGGATTATAGGCGTGTGCCACCATGCCCGCTTTATGTGGTGCTGGGGAGTTGAATTCAGGGCTCTGCATTTACCTAGGCAAGTGCTTTAACTGCCAAGCTCTTAACCCCTAACTCTTGCACTTTCGTTTTCAAACCGTGTGTGGCTGTTATTGATCTCATAACCCTCTGAGTTCAAATCATTTTATTACTGTCAAGATACTTGGAACTGCAGTTGAAATAGTCTACTTCTCTACCAAAAAGCATTTCCCTGGGCTGTTCTGAGAACAATCCTTGCACAAGGTGATATGTCTGTGAGGTCTGCACATACCACCATCCTGTGAGCAGGCCACACCCTGGGGTCCACAGCCACCCCAACAACTATACCTGTCCATCCAGAATCCCATCTAAGAGGTACAGGTGCCTCCCAAGTGCAGCGAGGGCTTTATCCTGGGCCAGGGACTCATGTGGCCTGTGATAGGCAGAGGAGGGAGACACAGCACATCAGTCACAGGCACTGAGACACAGCTCCTCCCCAGGGGTGCCCTGCCCACCTGGCCCAGGCTTCGGTCTCCCCCGGTGGGGTGGACTCCTCTAGGCAGGACACTTCAGGGGGCAGAGCCAGGATGACGTCAGGCGAACTCAGGGCAACAATTGTGCGGACAGGGGGTGTGAGGCGGAGGTCAGGATGGTCCAGGAGGGAAGCCAGCGTAGCTGGCTCTTCCTCACATGGGAGGCACCCAGGCAGTAGGGGCAGGATCCTCCCCTCTGGGGAGCGAGTGCTGCAGCTGCGCATAGGGGCTGCATCTAAGGAAGATTCAGAATCAGCAACTGCCTAGGAGACAGAGGTGGGGTCTGTCGCCCCTGACCACAGCTACACTGACCTTGCTGCTGGAGGCTCTTCCAGTGAGGGGCGTGGGCTGCGCAGACACTCTGAATAGACTCCAGGGCACTGTGGGGAGAAGCTGAGCATTGAGCCTGTCTAACAGCCCCACCCCTGACAACCTCTGCCCCTCTCACCTTTGACATGGCACCATGGACCCCAGCAGTGGGGGCACAGGATCACCTAGCAGTGACCGCACTGTCATGCATACTGACTGTGCCAGGGACTGCAGATGGTAGCCACCCTGAGAAGCACAAGGGTATCATGAGGTGGGCTCGCGGTCACAGGCAGGGCATTCCAATACGCTATGCCCCCTGCTGCCCACTGCAGTTACCTCCAGCACGGCACAGACGCGGCCACCAGCCAGCACCTGCAGCAGCCGTGTGAGATGAGCAAAGCACTCCGGTGTGGCCCGCATCTGTCCCTAGAGCCAATCAGGTATGATGAGTGCCTGGGCCTAGAACTCCAGAGTTCCTCCCCAGTCAGGCCAGGTGCTCACCTCAGGGTCCCCAATGGCAGAGTCAAATCCTGCTGAGACCAACACCAGCTCAGGGTCAAACTACAAGCAGAAAGGGAGCGAGAAGGAGGTAAGAAGGCAGCTGGAGGACTCGAGGAATAGCACAGCCTGGCAAGCACATGACCCTGTGTTTGATTCCCCAGCACCGCATAAGCCGGGTGTGGTGGTGCACTCTTGTAATCCCAGCACTAAGAAGGCTGAGGCAGGAGGATTGCTGTGGGCTCAGCCTGGGCTACATAGTGAGGTAAGGACCAGCCTGGACTACAGAGAAAGACCATATAGAGAAAGAAAGTGGCTGGAGCCTCGGCCTTGCGATCACACTGTGTCCTCCAGAGGCCCTCTCAGACCCATTCATGGATTGATGGAGCAGCTCACCACTCTCCTCCTTCACAGTGTAACTCTGGGTGGGCATGGGGCCCCTGGCCTTAGGGACCCCTGTCATGCAGTCACCTCAAAGGCCAGCGGGAGCAGCACATGCAGAAAGGCAGCCAGGTAGTCAGCATTTCCCATCCCGACCTGTGGTGGGCAGGGTGGGCATCAGCTAGCCAATCCCGCCAGTGAGGCCTTTAGGGTCTTCACTTGCAGGGACATGGGCTGAAAGGAAGACTCTGGTAGGAAGTCCCAGGCTACATTCTGGAGGGTCAGGGAGAGTACACGCATGGAGAAGTGGACTGGTGGAAAGTCTAGGGGTCAAGAGCAGTGGGCACCTACCTGGTTCCAAGGCAAGTTGACATTGAAGCCACGGCCCTGCCCCTGCCCAACCGCATCTGCATCTGACTCTGGCAAGAAGGGCCAGAAGCGTCTGTGCTCATAGCGATGCCAGGAGAAGTAAAGGACACTGCAGACAGGGCAGAGATCAGGATCCTTAGCCGCTCATGGCTCCTCAGAGAGCACTGACCTTTGAGTACATGACTGCATCCCCTTAGCTTTTCCAGCCACGCTGTGCTCCCCAGAAAAAAGTAGGATTGTGTCCCCAGCTCCAGTTCACCTGGGGTCATCCTCGAAGATATACTGGATGCCCTGGCCATGGTGGACATCCCAGTCAACAATGAGAATCCTAGGGTCAGACAGTGCTGAGGTCAGACACTGCTGAGGTCAGACAGTGCTGGACACCTCATATCCAGGCCAGGAGCCCTTAGAGATGGGAAGGGGCTGGCTGGCTAGCCTGACTCCACCCACTGCAGCCAGCTTGACACATACCTGTGTAGCCCATAGCTCTGTTTGGCATGTTCAGCCGCTATAGCCACATTGTTGAATATGCAGAACCCATTGGCAGCTGCCCTCTGGCTGTGGTGTCCAGGAGGCCTGGGGGTTGGACAGTGGGGTACACAGTACAACGAGGTAATCCTGTCTTCCAAGAGGCCCCAGAGAGGGAGGGGAGGAGCCAGGTGAGGTAGGCAGCTCTTACCTCACCAGGGCAAGCCCATTGTGCACAGTTCCTGTCAGCACAGCGTCCACCAGCTGCAGCACAGCACCCACAGCCAGCCGGGCACAGTGAAATGTACTCTGTGGGATCACGGTGCCAGTCAACCCCAGCCAACCCAGCCTGTGCCATGCTTAAGATCACCAACTGCCAAGCACAACAGGCTAGGTACCCTGGGGTGCCAGCAGTGGCAGCAAGTTGAGCCCACAAGGCATTGTCATAAGCAAGATCAAGGGGCACCGGCAGGTTGACAGCAATGGGCATGAACACACGCTGGTTGTGGATGTGTATCTCTGTGAGTGTGAGCAAGGCCAGGGACCCACCGGGTGGAAGTAGACAGCATCATATTGTCTGGAGAGTGCCTGGAGCTCCGACTCATCCAGGGCCTGGGTTCGCTGCACCAGGGCCACATAATCGGGGCTGTAGACCAGCAGGCAGGCAGGCAGGTCACCAACAGGCCCCAGACGTACAGGAGGTGCTGGGGTTCCCAAACAGGGGTGCCCACCCTTTCTTCCTCTAGTTTGGAGTCCACCACCCTTCTAGCGGATGGGGCTATATACAGATGCGCACGAGGGGAAAGCTCCCTCTGGGAGGCATCCATAGAGTGGGCAGTCCTCTGACCTGTGCACCAGGCCCAGCTCGGCCTCCGAGGCCTCCCTGGCAGCCACTCGCAAGCACCTCTGCTCCAGGCCGCACTGCCGCAGGTGGCCCAGGGCTGCAGCCAGGCGCTCCGGACACTCGATCTGGCACTCTGGGCTGTAGCAGACAGTGTCACTAGGCTGTAGCAGACAGTGTCACTAGACACTTAAGATACTCAATGTCTAGTGTCCTTTCATTGTCCCCACCTCGGCCGGGTCACACTTACTCGTCCCACAGCAGTCGGGTCACCATCATGTCCTCGTGGTACACGAGCGCGGTCCCCATGGCTAGCCTGTGCCCAATCGGCTCCTCTGGCGTGACAGGCTTTCCGCCAGCAGGTGACGGCACTGCCTGTACCCCACCTGCAGCCCAGGGACACCCCAACCGCTGGGACCAGCCCAGGATGGAGGAGTCACACACAGGCCTAATCGCACAACGGGATCCCAGGCTCGACTTCCGGCTGGAGACTCGGACCCGGGCCCCACCCCGCCCCCTGAGAACCGCCCCGCAGCGAGGACCCCGCCCACACTGTCCTCCCTCTCTTCCCTCCACGCAGGTCGCGGAGCGTGGAAGGAAGGCCTGCCCCGCCTCTCCCTGCACCTTTTACGCAAGGCAGCCCGGGCCACCTGCCGCCGCAGGCCACCCGTCCAGATGACCCGCGGAGGCCAGGGCCGCGTGCGAGGACCCTTGGGGCGGCAGGATCGAGGCAGCTTCGGCCCCGGGAAGACCCCAGACCAAAGGGCAGAAGGCGGAGAAAAAGCCGCAGGATCAGGGTGGAGAGAGAGACGGACCGGGTGCCTAGCAGGGGGCAAAGAGCAAGGCTCTGGGACCGGAAGGAAGGGGACGCAAACTGCCAAGGACGACTCGGGGCCGCGCCCGAGACCAAGCTGCTGTGGAGGGTCCAGGGGCACGACAGGACCCCGGCCGCAGCCTCATCCGGCTCCGCGGAGCCACCCACTCCCCCAGGCCGAGCTGTGAACCCCAAGCCTGACCCGTAGTGGCAGGTCCCCAAGAGGGCACGGCCCACAGCCAGGGCCGCTGCTCATTGGCCGCGCCCGGTCACGTGCGCACTCGGGCCCGCCCCTCAGGCCTTCCCAGGCGAAAGCTGTGGGCAGCGGCAAGGCCCGTGGTCAGGCGGCTGGTGCTCGCGTATCCCGCAGAGGGCAGCGCAAGCTAGCCGGTACCTCTCGGGGCGCGGCCCGGGAGAACAGAACCCATCCCCGCGCCCTGTAGGTCGCTTGCCGGCCTGGCCTGTTGGTCTCGGAAGGTGCCGCGAGATCCGCTAGGCTGCGGCTCTGGGCGGATTCTAACACGCCCTCCCCATTGGCTGGTGTGGCACAGGCCTGAAATCCCAGGACTCTGGGACGCTGAGGCAGGATCACAAGTTCCAGCCCAACCTGGGCAACTCAGCGATTTAGCAAGCCCCTGTCTAAAATAATAATAACACAACATAGTAAAAATAATGGGCTGGCGTTGTAGCTCAGTAAGAAGACTCTGATTCCCAGTACCACAAAAAAAGGTCTTCATGTGATCCCTCCTCTTCTGGCTTCAGGCCCTTAATCCTAAATCAGAGACAGGCCACCCCCACATGATGACGGGAGGAGGGGTCCCAAAGGGCAGGGAAGGGCAGGAGGTGGGCTCCAGTTTGTAACTTGGGAGCGGGGAGGCATGCTCAGGAGCCCCTCCTGATCTGAGGGGCCGAGGGTTCAGGCCACACAGCCAGAATGGGGGATCTACAAAAGAATTTATTTCCTTCCAGCCAGGTGGGCACACCAAATGGCTGACTTACATTCCAGACTGGGGTTGCACATACAGGGAGAGATGGTTCCCTGAGATGGCGCCCTGCACCCTCCCTTTCCTTCCTATAGTGGCCCTGAGGTTTTTGCTGCACCCGGCAAAAGGGGCCACTGGTTCGGGGTCAAAGGCCAGCCCTAGGTCAGATAGGGGTTCTGTGCAGAGAGCTGGACAACAGAGGGGGCAGGATAAGCAAATCGGTCAACTCAGCCTCTCCAAGTAGCTGCCTTGGGGTGCAAGTCCCAGGCAAAGTCAGGGTGGTAACCAGGATTCCCTTCCTGGGTCCTTGGGTGTCCCCATGTCACACAAAGAGGTCCTCACAGAGCTGTCTCCTTGGAGATCCTGGCCCCCTGCTGCCTGGGAGGCTTGAAGCTGAGCACTTCTTTATAGGTGACACCTGAAGAGGGCATGAGACAGATGAGAAGGAGGAACAGGCTTTTGCCTGTGGGTCTTCAGTCCCGACTGGACCGGGAAATGCAGGGAGTTTGGGTGTTTTTGTTTTGAAACAGGGCCTCACTGTAGTCCAGGCTGGCCTTGGACTCAGGAAAATCCACCTTCCTCAGCCTCCAGTGCTAGGATTACAGGGGTGTGCCACCACACCCAGCTTTATGTGGGGGCTGGGGAATTGAACTCAGGGCCTTGTGCTTGCCTCACTTTAATTAACCGCTGTGCCATTCCTCTAGCCCCAGAGCAGGGAGTTTGTGTGGAGACTGTTGGAAAGCTGATTTTCTCAAGGAAACAGAAGGTGAAGAGAGTTTATGTTCCTGTCCGGGGGATCTACCATATGTCCCCCACAGTCCACTGTAATTTTTTTTTTTTTTTAGACAAGGTCTTGCTCTGTAGCCCAAGCTGATCCTAAACTCATTATGAAGTCCAGGCTGGCCTTGGACTCTTGGCAATTCTCCTGGCTCAGTGTCTGAGTGCTGGGATTACAAAAGTGCGACACCATGCCCAGCTTATGTGGGGAATTGAACACAGGGCCTTGCGCTTGCCGCTGGGCCATTCCTCCAGCACCCCTCCCCACCCCCCGCAGTCCACTGTAAAAGTAAAACCTTGCAACCAAAGTGTGTGTGTGTGTGTGTGTGTGTGTGTGTGTGTGTGTGTGTGTGTGGACCACAGGCAGGAAGCTGTGGCCTGTGGTTTTCTAGTTATCTTGTCTAGCAGCAGGAGCCTTTCATCACACAGAACCAACTGCATCAACACAGAAGAGAAAGACATGGCAAAGAAGGGTGGCACTTCTGCTGGAGGCCTAGGGAATCCTGCGGCCCTACAGAACGTGATCGCAGGGTCTCAACCTGTCCGCCCCCTTCCATCTCAGGGCACACCCTAAGGTCTGGGACTCAGGGGCACGCCCCAGTGCTTCCCTGAGGCCTTCGGACGCCCTAGCCCCCCAGGCTGAGTCAGACCATCTGTCATGCTGGAGTAGACAGACAAGTTACTTCCAGTGTGAGACTAAGGCTGCAGTGGAGGGAGTGATGGGAATACAGGGAGTCCCTGAGCCCAGCCTGAGCCGGGGGCCACACTCAAAAGATGAAGGGGACAAGTGGCAAAGAGCCCAGAAGAGCAAAGGCCAGGAATTGGGGAATATAAACTCCTCATTGGGGCTGGAGGTAGGGGGAGCGTCCTGGGTACTTTCTCTTGTGGGCAGGACAGGAAGAGTGTAGGACTGTCCCGCTAGAAGGGGTCCTGGAACAGGGCAAAGAGAGGCAAGGACAAATTCAGTAGATGTGAGCAGAGAGGGCTGAGGACATGGAGTTGTGGAGGAGGATCAGCCATGGCTGGATCTCTGGCCTAAACATGGGGAAGCTGAGCCCCCCAGGGCAGGGGTGGTTGTCTGAGGGGCCAGGAGAGGCAGTGAGCATTGTTGCTCAGAGCTCTGAGCTGCTGCACAGTTCCTGGGCTCAGCACATGCCAGCCTTCGTGCCCGGTTCTGAGGTCCTACTAGAAATAACCTTCTCCCATGCTAGAGGTCATCTTGGCCAAGTGGCACCACCCCATGTGCCCTCTGACTTCTGTCCTCTTCTCACATGATCCTGCCTGCAGCCCGCACTCACGCTTCCACTCGTCCAGGGTGCGGTCCACATCATCAAAGGAGTCATCGTACTTCTGGGCCTTGGATTCATCCTCCGTGTCATGCAGTGACTCAAAGTAGGGGTGGGCTAGCGCCTCAGCCGCCGTCACCCGCTGTTCTGCATCCAGCACCAGCATCTTCTCCAGGAGGTTCACAGCTAGGGGAACAATGCCCGAGGTCAGGCCACAGGGAGGCTTCACAATCCAAGGCCCTAAACACCCACCTCACCCAACCCTACCCATGGGACTCGCGTTGGTCAGGATAGAAGCAAAATCTTTCTTCTCCAGTTCCGGGAGTCCCTCCATGTAGTTCTTAGCCTGAGTGGGAGAAGGGTGAGGCGCCAGTGCCAGGCCCAGCCCTGACCGGCCCACCCAGCTCCCCACAGACCTCGGCACTCTGCAGCTTCTGCACAAACTCAGTGGGAGGCGTCCCTGTCACCTTCATGATCTCCTTCAGCTGGTCCAAGTCTGCACCGGGGTAAGGAGCACAACACAGGGCCCAGAGGACAGAGGCCCCCCCACCCATGTACCCGTGCAGACTGCGGCAGGACCCCCTGCTGCCTCAGTAGGAGGATACGGTCACTGCCCTTGAACAATGTCTTCCCTGTAATCATCTCCGCCATGATGCAGCCCACTGACCAGATGTCCACTGAGACAGAGGTACCCATCAGTGCCCCATGGATGTGGCAGTGATGTGCAAACACATGAGAGACGTGGGGTGGGGGGGACATAGACATGGGAGAGGGAGGACACAGGACAGAGGAGGAGGGAGGGCATGCTGACATAGCCACTTGGGTTTGACCTGCCCACGCCCTCCCCAGGGCCACACTCCAGCTCTACAGCCTGGCCAGGGAGCTGCTATTATGGGACTTTCCGTTGAGAAATGGAAGCCGGTGGTGCAGCTCAGTGGTACAGCGTGTGCCCCCCATGTGAGGTGCCTTACGTTCCACTCCCAGTACCATAATCAAGAAACAAGGAAGGAGGCAGGTCCAATGCAGGGGGCCCTGGAGTCTCGGAGGGGGCCTCACCAGTCTGTGTGTAGTGCATCCAATTCAGGATGACCTCAGGTGCCCGGTACCATCGAGTTACCACATATCCCGTCATCTCACTATCTGCCTGCCTGGCCAGGCCAAAATCCAAGATCTGAGGGAAGAATTGGGGATGTGGGGTGGAAGGGCTGGCTGTGTCCAGGAGACCTTAAGGAGGCTGAGGGTCTGCCACCTTCAGGGTTGAAGGTCACAACCCTGGAGCCCAAGGCTTCCCTCCTGGATTCCTTCCTCCCTTTCGTCATTGTGCCCAAATGAACCACCTCAGAGGCGGAGGTCCAGGGTCCTGGTCCACCATCCCCTGAGCACCTCGGGGGGTCTTCTGCAGTCCTGCCTGAGACTGGCATGAGGACTTTGCATGCCCTCACCTAAAGTACATATGAACTGTGCCTAATGCCACCCCAAGGCCACCTTAGTGGCCTTAGTGCCAGCTGTTCAGCCTCTGCTCCAAAGCCCAGGATCTCTTGCTCTGCCCAGGCCTAAGGGTGGGTGGCAAATACAGAGGAAGCCCTTGTGCCCACCCTGGGGCTCCTACCCCCCAGCAACACCTTCAGCTCACAGTCCTCGTTCACAGCCAGGTTGCCGGGCTTCAGGTCCTAGGGCAGAGGAAAGGTGGCCACTGTGTGCACACGCCGGAGCATATGCAAGGCCAAGGGCCATCAGATGAGGCTGGGCCCTTTGTCCCCTGCAGCCTTTCAAGGACCTAGGAGAGCGCTCAAGGGAGCTGCACCCCACTTGTGGGTGATAAGTGGAAGCTGGGATGGGGTCCCTTTCATGTCCACACAACAAGGGAAGGGACTCACCCTGTGGATGACGCCTGCAGCGTGGATGTACTGTGGGAGAGGGAGTCAGCAGCTGTCAGGGCAAGGCCCCCGGCCACAGCCCTACCCTGGCAACCCGCCTTGTGCCCAGACCCCACCTTCAGCCCCTTCAGCATCTGATACACCAGGTACTGGATTCGGTCCTCACTCAGCTTCTCATGTTTCATGAGCTTGCTCAGGTCTGTGCCCATGAAGGGCATCACCAAATAGCTGTGGAGGAGGAGGTTGCAGTCAGTGGGCAGGGTCAGGTTCTGGGTCTGGTGCTAACTCCTACAGGGCCCAAGCTCAGACTCTGGAAGACCCTGTCCCATAGGTGCCCGTCAGGCATCATCCTGCAGCAGCAATCCCCACCCCTTACCAAGCAGCACTAGTAACTCTTTGCCATCCGGTCCCATCTGTCACTCAGCAACGACCCACCTTCTCCAACACATGCCCATACATCCCCACACCCGGAATGGGGCACACGGAGACTCTGAGTCCCCAGCTAAACAGTGCCACATGCCTGGTAAAGGGCCAGGGTTGCCATGAAGGTAGCAGGACTCCAAACCTCTCAGGTAGAGGAGGGGCAGCCTGGAGCTAGGGTGAGGGGCAAGAGACTTCTGGGTCAGAAAAATGGGTGAAGTGGCAATCAAGAGTGGCACTGGTACCCCTAGGGTGGGGTTCCCAACCACAAGGCACATGTGTGGCCTTGGAAAGACCGGGGCCGCAGGGACAGACGAGCAGAAGCAGGAGGTGAGCTGCAGGTAAAGCCCCACCTATCAGCATGCTCCTGTCAGGGTCTACTGCAGCTGCTGACCCACAGGAGGTGGAGCTTCACTTCGGCTCCCTGCTACCCTCCAACTGCCACTGGCCCTTTCAAACCTATCTTCTAACAATCTACTTAGTAACAACTACCTGCCCTTACCCCACCTTAGGGAGAACAGTTTTCAACTAAACTGGTCCCTGGTGTGGAAAAGGTTGGGGACCACTGCCCTAGGGATACTGGGGCCAGTGTGGGTCCCTGATCTCTGCCAGCCAGGCAACAAGGAGCTGCTGGCCTCCTCTCTCAGGCCTGTCCCTTGGCCTCGGTCTGCAGGACAGGATCAGCAGGGATGGGACAGGGTGGGCTCCATCTGAAAGCCAAGGTCAGCAGCTTTGATTTCAGGCCATGCACTGGTGGCAAGGTGTGAGCGTGGGACCTGCCTATTCTCCAAGGTTCACACCTTCAGCCCCTGGGGGCTCAAGTGTTGGGTGGGAAGGAAGGGAGGCCCTAGTACTGCCTGGGTGTGCCAGTGTCCACAGGTCTCCAATGCAGTGTGGGTGCCATGTGCACTAGTGTAAGCTAGTGGATGGTATGCTTCTCTACCCGACTCAGGCTTGGGGAGAGGCCCCCAGGCCAACTCTGAACCTGAAGCCAACAATGAGCAGCCACCAATGATCCCATTCTCACCCTAACTGGCCAGCACTCACAAGTCTGTGAAGTCATCCAGGGTCTCATCAGGAGTGAACACATCCAGGAGGCCAATCACCTGGGGGTAGAGTGCCAGGCAGAGTTGGGAGCATGCAGAGGATGCAGGGCTTAGCCCACCTCCCAGGGCAGGAAACACCTCTGGCAGCTGTCCTTGTCTCACCCACTGTGCCTGCTGGCAGCACAGCACAGCCCTGGTACACTCACCCACAGACACAAGCTATTTTTGGATGGTGACAGCCGGGATCCTCTAGAGGAGGGGCAGCCCCAAGTCTGGACCAGTTCCCAGAGGTTCAACAGCTACTGGGCCTTCCCTCCCACTTACATCTCCCCCTCCAACCAAGAAGACCCAGGACCAGGGTAGAGACAGCTCCCCAGGGAAAACCAGCACCCAATCAGTCCTTCCTGGAGCCATGCCTCTGCTGCTAAGATCACAAGTCAGCACTGTGACTTGGTCCCTGCAGAGCCCCTGGCTGAGAGGGACAGGCAGTGTGATTGGCTAGGCAGCATGACAACGGCTACACTAGTACATGGAGTGGCAAGGCCTGCAGTAGCTCAGGGAGGTCTCCCTGAGGAGGACTGCATGCCCAGCAGTGGGGCAGGACTGATGACTGGTGGCCAGGATGGGAAGGAGAACACCTGGAGTTTGAGGAACAGGGAGGGAGGCCAAGTGGCCAAGGCCCAGGCCAGGAAGAAGCCAAGGAGAGGCCAGGGCACAACCTCACACCCACATGCCATGGGAAAGTTTGGTTGAGATCCAAAGAGCCACTGTGGAAAGTTTAAACTGGGTGTGGCAGTAAGCACGTCCTCCTGGCCACAAGGCAGGGACAGAGCAGAATGAGACAAGAAGGGACACAAAGTGAAGGGTATCTGGCTGACCGTGGCAGTTGAGGCCAGACAAGGCTCTGGTATGACCAGAAGGCAGTGAGGTCAGGCCAGTTTGGCACTCACCATAAGTGAACTTCACACAAAAGGTAGGCAAGAACAAGGCAGAGAGAACAGCATGGCCTGGGGTAGGAGGGGCCCCTGGCATGGCCTGAGAACTGGGCACAGAAGCCCTGGCAGGGCACGAGGAGCAGGGCCTGGATGCAGAGGAGGTCTGTCAAGGGGATGGGCACATCTGTACCTCTAAGGTGTAGACAGAGCTCGGGGAGGAGTAAGACCTGAAGTGGACAATGGGAAGCACAGAGCAGATCTGGGGCCCATGGCAGGTCCCTGTGCCCATGAGTGAGACATCCAGCCTCTCTAGGCCTCAGTTTCCCCATGGGGGCAAGCCACAGCAGGCAGAGCCTTCATCATGGATTTGAGCAGGTCAGAACCTTGGCAGGGATAGGAGGGCCCCTGACACAGAGAGGTGACTGTGGTACAGACTGGGTCAGAGGTAAAGGTGACTGAGGAAGAAGCCAGATCCCTTGGTTGGACAGGGGTAACGGACAGACCGGTGAGTGTGTGAGTGGGTAAGTGGGGGTGGGAAGGTCTGGGAGAGAAACTGAATGAAACCAAGGACGGAGCAACCAATATTCATCCAGACAAGGCCAAGTGTAGCTGGAGGTGGTGAAACCAGGCCAAGGGTGGGGTTCGCCGTAAGTGAATCGCACACCAAAAAAGGGCCAAAACGGGCCTGGCAGCACAAGCCTGTAACCCAGCACTCTGGGCAGCTGAGGCCGGCAGATCACAAATTTCTGAGCCTAGTCGGGCAACTTGGTGACTCAGCAACACCTTGTCTCAAAATCAAAATTAAAACATGGACTGGGCATGTTGCTCAGTGCAAAGGCTCTAGATTTGATCCCCTGTAAAGAAAGACAAAAAAGAGAGAAGCCAGGCCCAGTGGCACAAGCCTGTAATTCCAGCCCTCTGGGAGCCTCAGGCAGGACGATCATAAATTCAAATCCAATCTGGGCAAACTTAGCGACAAAGTGAGAACCTGTCTCAAAATAAAAAATAAAAATGGATCGGAGATGTAGCTTAGTGTGAAGGCCCTAGGTTTAATTCCCAGTACTAAGAAAGAAGAAAGCAAAAAAGGGGGGCAAGCCCAGAGCCAGGGCAGACACAGGGAGAGGGCGATAGACCCTGCAGAGTGGCTAAGTGTGGCAATGGCCAGGAGTCAAGGGGGGCCGGCTTGCTGGGGGGCATGGAAACCTCATTCTCCCAGGAAGCTGCCAGCTCCGAAGTCCCAGGAAGAGCCAAAGTGTGGGCGTCCACCTGGGGTGGGAGAGACAGAACTCGTTGCCCTAGGGAGAAGTACAGCAAAGAAGAGGTCCCTGGAGAGAAAGACACAATCCTATAGCCAATGACTGGCTCTAAAGAGGCAGGAGGGCAGATGTGGTGTGCCAGGGATAGGGCTAGGGATCATATGGCTCTTTCTGGTGCATATCCAGATACACAACCCTCCAGACATAGAGGTGACTGTATAATGCTCTCCTAACACCAGCTCCCCGATCCCCTCTCAAACAGTGACCCCAAGGCTCTGAGGTGACAGAACCAGTGCCCAGCCTCAGCACCCTGTACTGGCCAACATTTTGGGTGACCTGCCTGTTGTAGTGGAAGATGCAGGCCGTGAACTGGAGACGGGCTGGAGGGACTGGGGAGAGGAGAGGGAAGTGCCCCTTCCAGGAACACCCTCCTCCACCTGGGAGCGGGTGTGTGGTGCCAGGCAGGGTGAGGAGGCCCCCTGATCTTGGGCCGGGGCCAATCAGGAGCTCCTCCAGCCAACCAGCGCTGGCTTTGAGCCAGGTGTGGTCCCGGGAGTTAGCCAAGCTGCTGAGAAGTGGGAGGTGGGACTTCGGGTCCCTCGCTTTGCTCCCGGAACGCTACCCAGGCCGCTCGTCCTCTGGGTGCTGCCTGGGGGTCGGCAGCCAGGGACAGGACGCCAGGGCGGGCGGGCGGGGCCAGCGCAGCACTCACGTTCTCGTGGCGCATGTGCTTAAGCAGGCGCAGCTCCCGGTAGGCGCGCTTGGCGAACAGCTCGGACTGGAAGGGCCGGTACAGCTTCTTGATGGCCACCTTGGCGCCCGTACGGCTGTCCACGGCCGAGCTGCGGGGCGCACGACTCAGTGGCGGGGCCGAGGAGCAGGGTCGGGGTCAGGCTCAGGGACGGGGTCGGGGAGCGTGCCCGCCACCGCGCGCTCACCACACGGCGCCGTAGGCGCCCGAGCCCACAGGCTGCAGGTCCTGGTACACGGCGCGCACCTCCCACACGGTCTTGGTCACCTCCCGGCGGTAGAAGCCCTTGCGGGCGGGCGGCGGAGAGCTCATCGCGGGACCCGGAGCAGACCCGGGACCCCAGACCGGCTCCTCGCCGCCCGCCGCCGGGCTCTCCCCAGCCGCCGACCCCTCCCCGCCCGCCGACCAACCGCTCCCTGGCGCCGCGCACGTGACGCCCTCCGGAAACCCGAGGCGGCCGCCCGGAGCGGGCGGGGACAGGGACGCTACCCCAGGGCCGAGGCCGTACCCGGACTCCCGGCCGGCACCTCCCGCCCTTGGCGTCTCAGCAGGGGCTACCGCGGGCTCCTGTCGTTACCGACCCCCAGGCTGCCCGAGCCGCGGCGCGACTATCCAGCGGCAGCACCCCTCCATCCCCCATCTCTGGCCTGGGCTGATCATCCCGTCCTACAGTGTGTGGGGTCCCCCACTCCTCGTGGAGGGCCAGATCCTGTACTCCGATAGCGTCTCAGCCCTACGACGACCTCTGGCCCGCAGCCTCTCACCCCAGAAGTCAAGGACTGTCCCATTCGTCCCCTGGGGACCCTTTGTACCTGCAGCTCTTTTTCTCCCAGGGTCTGGTACGTGGTGTGCCTACTCTAGGCACGTGCTAAGGCCAGTCTCCCTGTCTCTCCCATCCCCACCTGCCCTCCTCCCCCAGCTTGTCCTCAGCACGGAGGCTGGAGGTGGGCTACTCCAGTGTAAAGGAGGAACCTGCTGGGCCTCAGTCTGACCCCTCCTGGTGGGCATCCTCTCTAGTGTCAACCCGGTCCTGAACCAGATGCTTTTGCACGGCACAGTCCTCATCCTTCCTCCAGCCCTGGGACCCAGGTCTGAGTGGGGGCCCCATGAGCCCTTGGGGTGGGGATAACAGGATCCCAAGGCCTCTGCACTACCCTTGGTGCCCCGCCTGCAGCCATGAATCAGCAGCTCTGCAGCCAGGCAGAGCCAGGGCAGCTTTGCACCTGGGCTGCAGCCAGAGACCTGGCACATTCAGGGGCTGGTGACAAAAGCCAGCAGGGGCAGCTTGGGGCCACTTAGACTATAGCCACTGTATCCTGTACCTTTCACCCCACCCCTCCAGGAAGCCCCTGGTCTGTTCTCACTCTCCACGAGAGGCCCGGGGATCCAGGGTTGGCCCATGCTCCTGCAGTAGGGCCATGTCCCCAGTTCTACACCCACACTTAAAACACTGTAGGGGCTCGGTCTCCTGGGCCGCCCCTCAAGTGCCGCTGATACACTGACCAAGCTCTGGAGGTCTAAGATTCAGGGCAAAGGCACAGGCTGTGCCCATGTGTGAGCGGCAGTAGTGCGGCTATCTTGTGGACCCACCCTGTTCAAGGGGGCACTTTGGAACCAGGCCTGCTTGTGCAGGTCTGTAACCCTAGAACTCTGGGAGGCTGAGGCAGCAAGTTTCAAGCCCA
Organism: Ctenodactylus gundi; assembly: GCA_004027205.1. Classification (NCBI taxonomy): domain Eukaryota; kingdom Metazoa; phylum Chordata; class Mammalia; order Rodentia; family Ctenodactylidae; genus Ctenodactylus; species Ctenodactylus gundi. Next base: position 239,763 of record PVKB01000201.1, read on the forward strand.
GCCTGAGGAACTTAGCCAGACCTTGTCTCAAGATCAAAACTAAGAGGCTGGAGGAATGGCACAGCAGTTAAAGCACTTGCCTTGCGATTGTAAGACCCTGAGTTCCATTCCCCAGCACCACATGAAGCTGGGTGTGGTGACACAAGCCTGTAATCCCAGCACTTGGGAGGCCGAGGCAGGTGGATTTTTCTGAGTCCAAGTCCAGCCTGGGCTACACCAATGAGTTCAGAACCAACCTGGACAACAGAGACTCTGTCTCAAAAAAAAAAAAAAGAAAAAAAAAAAGATCAAAACCAAAAACTGGGTGGGGACATAAGTATAATGCGAAAGCCCTGGGTTCTCTCCCGAGCACAAGGTGGGGTGGGGGCTTTGTTCTTAGCCCGGAAGGAAAGGGAAGCTATTCCCATTACTCTTCTGGTCCCTGGGGAAGGGCAGGTCTTGGCTCCCAGAGGCATCCCTTGGACCTCCAGCCAGCCTCCTGACCAGTGAGCAAGGGTCTGGACCTACGCCAGAAGCCAGCTATTCCCACCAAATTTCCCATGCACAGGGCAACTGGGGTCAGTCCAAGCAGCCATCACACCCTACTCCCCTAGAGCCCACTGCCCTCCTCCTCCCGTGGCCTCAGGGCCTCCAGGGAGCAGCAGGGGTGCCACAAAACAGCGAATCCCTTCCTGAAGGGATTTGGCCAGTGCACGGGTCTAGAGAAGCCAGGCTAACTGGAGTTCTGTAATGCGCAGAGACCCAGCCACCTTCTTCAAGCAGGACAGCTTGGGGTCTGGAGCCTGGGACAGAGACTGAGCAAGAGGAAACCCCCTTTATTGTGCATCCCTGGTACAGGCACTTGGCATCTGGACCTCCCTGGGTCCTTGGAGGCAAGTGGTCACCACCTCTCCAGGAAGAAGCCGCATCCCCTATATACCTCCAAGCAGAGCCCTGCTTCAGAGACTACTTGGTCAGCTCATTTCTTGGAGAAGGGAAGACGACAACTGACCCACAGACCAAAGCACGCCAGACATCTGGCTACATGGCCACAAGGGTGGGCAGAGGTAGAGATCAGAGACTTGTCCGTTCTGGGCCAAGGTCCGCGAGTGGAGTGTCCATGCCCACATCCGTGCACACTGCCTGCCTTGGCATCCTGAAGGCCGAACTCTTTGATCCTTCACCTCCCCAGCGGGCACCACGCCCTCAGCCTCAGGAGCCCCCTGTTGCTCCTGCACACAAGGAGAAAACCCTGGGCTTCCCATGTCTGAGCCTGGTACACAGAAGGGTCAGTCTCAACACCGCGTGCGCAGTAGGAGCTGGAGGGAGAGGAGGCAAGAGGAAGGCCACTTCAACTCAGGCCTCCTGCCGACACATCTGCAGACCCTTGAGCTCCTATAATTCCACAACACCTTGACACGCCCTCACACATGAACACCAGGAGTGCTCATGTACTCACATTCAACACAAGCAACAAGACTGCAGGCAGCTATTCTGACTGGATGTCTGGTGACGGTCCCTGCACACCCACCCCCAGGGAGAACCTGCCCAGCCTGGTGGGGCTTGGGCTCCACTTCAACTGTCAGACTTGTGGTTCTTTGCAGTTCCCGGTGCAGCCCCCACTTCCAAGCTGAGCACCTCTAACCCCTCCATTGCCCTACCTCTGAGTCAGTCTCCAGGGACCCCAGTCCACTAGACCTCCCCCACCTCAGGGAGCTCTCTGAGGCAGAAAAGATATGGACACAAATACACTCGTAGGCATTCAGGTCCCTCCCAATTAGGTATCAAGGGGGAGCCTGAGGTTGAGACAAAGTGGGGGGGGACACAGCAGGCCCAGGGACATCCTAGCCTAGACTCTTCCACATGGCATGCACAGATTTATGCATTCACACGTGTGCAGGAGGAAGGAGGTTCCAGGCTAGGGGTCAGGGCTGAGGACAGGGTCAGCTCAGCAGCACCCCCAAGGCTGGAGCGTGGCCACCAGGCCTGCCTCACTGCTCGATCTCCAGGCTGCCGGGCAGCTGCAGGGGTTCTGGGGGCTTGAAGCTGAGGACTTCCTGGTAGGTGAGTTCTGTGGGGTGGAGGAACCAGGTGAACCTGTGACATCCCCAGCCTGGCACCTTCCCATGTCTGGCCACACCCACCAGCGCTGTGTGTGTGTGTGTGTGTGTGTGTGTGTGTGTGTGTGTGTGTGTTACTGGGGATTGAGCCCAGGGCATTCAAACTGAGCTACATCCTCAGCCCTTTTTTTAATATTTGATCGTGAGACAAAGTCTTACTAAGTTGGCCAGGCTGGACTCTGTCATGGTATCTAACATGCTTCCACAGTGCTAGGATGATAGACATGCATCGTCAGGCCCAGCTACACATTATCACCTTCTGAGAGAGCAGCCTTGGAGGCGGAGAGCCAGTCCTCCTGCCCTGGGCTCCCCTCAGTGCCTCCTCTGAACACCCTCCATCTCTGCATGCCCCACCCTGGAGCAGGGCGCCTGTCGCTCCCATCTCCTGACCTGCCCTGGGGAGGGTAGCCCTCCAGCCCCTGGCACAGCACCTCCTCCCCGCCCCGTGCCCATGCGCCCACCCTTCCACTCCTCCAGAGTGCGCTCCTTTGCCTCAACACTCTCATCATAGGGCTCAGCCTCTGGCTCATCATCCGGGTCATGGTACTGGCTAAAGTACGCATGGGCCAGTGCCTCGGCAGCGCTGACCCGCTGGTCACTGTCCAGCACCAGCATCCGTCCGAGGAGGTCTACAGCTGCAGGAGGCCAGTAGATGGGTTAGCTCCACACCAGGATCGAAGGTGGAGCCCAGCCTAGCCCCAGGGCCAGTTCTCACCCAAGGGGTTGGCTCCACGGAAGATGCTGCTGAGGTCCTTCTGGGGCATGGGGGGCAGGGACTGGATGTATGTCCGGGCCTGGGGGCACATGAGAAGGGCCTGGGTGGCTGCTCACCTTCTACTTCCCTGGCCACAGAAGGCCTTGACTCCCTCACTCCAACAGGCTGGACAAAAGCCCAGGCGGGCCAGACACCTCCTCCTTGCAGAAGTGGGTGGCTCAGCTCCCCAGCTGATCCCTGAGGCTTGCAGGAGCTGAGCTGAGGGCTCTCTGCCCCTACCTGCCCTCACTGCTCCTGGCCGGAGAAGTTGCTAATGTTGTGACTTCCTCCTCAGTGACCCTTATGCCAGGCCCAGAAATGTCCTCCCCATTTACCCGTTTCCCCCGAACGGACTGGGCACCTAGTCTGGGCTTATACCAGCCTGCCCAGGCTACCCACATGGTGCATGTCCATCTCCATGCTATCCCCACCCCAGAATGCCTGATGGCTGTCTGAGCTAACTTACATGCTCTGAGGAGATCTTTGCCAGAACCTCAGGGCTGGGTGTGCCCACCACCTCCATGATGCGCTTCAGCTGGTCAATGTCTACCTGGCTCAGGAAACATCTGCTTAACGGACCTTTACCAGCCCCAGACCCCAAGACTGGGAACTGCCCCGAGCCTGCTCTCCTGCATAGGCAGTGCGCCCAAGATGCAGAAGAGAAAAGGCCAAGCCTGTCCCCATCTGGCAGGGCTTTACCCTGCTCCCCAGCCTGGGCCAAGGATACAGTCATTTCCTGGGAAGAGGGCCTTTCCTTGGAGCAGCTCAGCCATGATGCAGCCCACAGACCAGATGTCCACTGTGGGGAGAGGTGAAGAACCTCTTGTCAGTCTGCCCACCCCCACACCCTTTCTCAAGCTTGGGACAGAGATAATCCCATAATCCTCAACCATACCCAGGCCCAGAGACAGAGCTCTTCCTTCTGCGCCATGCCCAGAGAAAGACTAGGAGACATCTCAGCCCCAGGGCTTGAGGACAGTCCCCACCCACCATGCTCTAGGCCCCTCTGAAGGCTGCGGGATGGGATCTTGCCTGTCTCTCAGACCAAGGCAAGCTCCAAGATCCTCACCTTTGTCCCATTCTCCTGCTGCATTAGATCCCCAGGCCTAGTGTGACCTGCACCTGCCTGCAGGGCACCCTGCACCCCCCACCTCCCCCGTGCGGACGAACAGCACCTGTCTTGTTGTAGTGCATCCAGTTCAGCATGATCTCCGGTGCCCGGTACCAGCGCGTGGCCACGTATCCGGTCATCTCCTCGTCTGCTTGGCGTGCCAGCCCAAAGTCCAGGATCTGGAGGGACCACCAGCCTCATGCCCCATCCGCATGCCCCCACTGCCCACCTTGGCCCGCTTGCTCCTCACCCTGAGCTCGCAGTCCTCATTCACCGCCACGTTGCTGGGCTTCAGGTCCTGCAGGGCGGGTGGGGCAGTGAGCGCGGGCACAAGTCCATAGGGCCGACCCTTGCCCATGTCGGCACCTACCCGGTGGATTATCCCCGCAGAGTGGATGTACTGCAGAGGAAGGAAGGCTGGTGAGCCTGGCTGGGCCCAGCTATGCCCATGCGCGCCTGCGCCTCGGGCGGAGACCCGGGTGCCGCAGGCCCTCACCTTCAGCCCACGTAGTAGCTGGTAAACGAGGAACTGAACATGATCGTCACTCAGCGCCTGGCACTTGACGATGTTGTTCAGGTCGGCGCCCATCAGGGTGGTCACCAAGTACCTGGGGCAGGGCGGGGGAGGGGGAACAGATCAAAGCCAAGCCTCTCCTCCCAGACTACTCGCCCCAGACCACTGCGCTCGCCCACTCGCTCACACTTCGCTGAAGTCTTCAATGCATGTGGCCGGCGTGAAGACATCCAAGAGCCCGATGACCTGTGCGGGTGGGAGACGGCAGCCGGGGTTTCAGGCCCTAGACCCAGCCCCAGACGTAGGTCCCGCCCCAGGGCGTGCCTCTGGGCGTATCTCCCGCCGGACCCGCCCCCGGAGTACCGCAGGGCCCCTGGCCATTGGCCCACGCCGTCCGCCCACGCGCCGACCCCACTTTCCCATTGGCCTTCCCACTATCCCCGTGGGCTCGCTCCGGGGACGCGGAGGGCCCTCGCAGGCCGGCTGCTCACGTTCTCGTGGCGCATGTGTTTGAGCAGCCGCAGCTCGCGGTACGTCCTCCGCGCGTGGATCAGCGACTGGAAGGGGCGAGACAGCTTCTTCACCGCCACCTTCTGGCGCAGCCGCGCGTCGTAGGCCGAACTGCAAGGCGGGCTGGTGAGGCGGGCTGGTGCGGCGGCACGGGCTGGGCCTGGGGCGCCCACCCCACTGAACCTTCCACCTTTGCCGAAGCCCCCGCGCGCCGCACGGCCGGGAGGCCTCGTGTGGGCGCCGCTCAGAGTTCCCCCTGCGCGGCCCAGATCCTCTGTTATACCGTGGTCCCCACCCGCGGCGAGGCAGGCTGAGGAAGACGGTCCGAAAACAGCGACCAGAGCGAACAGCCCTCCCGCAAACGGGATCCTTTCCAAGGGGTTCTAGCGCGGCTCCCAAGGCCCTGGTGCCTCAGTGCCTTCCCATATTCAAAATACGCCGGGGAAGAAGTGGGTTTTTTGTTTGTTTGTTTGTTTTGCTGTATGCCCAAATTGGCCTCGAAATCCTGGGGTCCAGTGATCCTTCTCTTCTGGCACCCGCCACTGCACCTGGCTTCGGGGTGTTCATTGCACCTCCATTTGTAACCACCTTACTGGACAGCATTAACTGTCCAACGGAGAGGGGCCTCCTGGCCCAGTCCCCAGAGCTTGGGCCCTCCCACCCCTCCCACCCATCGTACCTCCTCAACCCTCTGCCTGCACCTCCCTCCAGAGGGAATGATGATCACCGCCGTCATCCTCATACACAAAAGGGAGAAGGTCCCCACACCCTCAGCTGGTCCCACTGGGCTTCCAGTAAGTTCTTGGCTGTGAATGGGCCGAGTGAATGGTGCTGGCGGCAGGGCCTTTGCGCAGCGCCTTCTCCATGCCCACCCTGGCTGTTCTAATCTGCCAGTGCCCCGGCCACTGCAGGGGTGGGCAGTGAGGTGAATAACCCAGATGGGGACAGAGGATCTCTTTGCTCCCTTACATACGAGGTCAAGTGGCAAGTGCACTAATACACACACCTCCACAGTAGAACCGAACAAAGAGAACCTCAGGGGCACAGAAGAGAGTCTTGCACCTGGCTTGAGAATTTGACACTCCCATGTTGAATCTGAGATGAGCCCCCAGTTCCCTGTGGCCACTGTCACTAGCTTTCCACCCTCTGCCTACTCTGGACTGTCCTGTCCTGAAGCAGCTCTGGGCCTGTTGGAAGCTTCTGGTAGCTGGGCACCTCTACACACATCCGAGCCCCGCTCACCAGTACAGCCTGGCCTTAGAGGGGATCTGGTAAGTTTCCTTCCTAACCCACAAGTGCCTGAAGCAAGGCCATCTCTGGCCTGGCCTTTCTATCCCATGGCGCTCCGGAAACAGCATCCGTCTGGCACAGTACTCCCGAGCAGACCACTGAGTGCTGCGACTACTTCTCACCATCATCTTGCTAGACTTCAAATCTGCAGCCGCCCGAAGGCCTGGGTGCAGGGCAGCACCGACCCAGCGGACAGGCCCTCCAGGGCGCCCCTCCCCCAGCCATGAGGACCCCGTGTTCGCCGGGCCCCAGCTCCTCACCATGAGCCTGGGACCAGAGCTCCTTTGGCAGGGGCAAGATTAGGGTGGGTGTGGACACCCCTAAGAACTGCAAGGGAAAGAAAGGTGGGCGTCTCTGCTCGGGCCTAAACAGGAGTCAGCCTTTCTGAAAAGTGGGGGAGTCGGCAGGGAAGCCATCCCACGGGAGAGGGCTGGACATCGCCCAGGCCGGCGCTCCCTTGCCAACCACAGCGGCTACCAGCCGGTGGTGCGGCGGGACCTGGGGGTCCCCTGTGGTCTGCCCGCGCGCCGGGTCTGCAGGAAAGTTTCCTTCACCCCCTCCCCCGTGCATTCCCGGGCGCGGGCAGGGCGGAGGCCCGGGGCCCCCCTCGCGCAGGGACCCAGCTCCGCGCGGCCCCCACGCCCCGCTGCAGTCCGCCCCTACCAGACCGAGCCGTAGGCGCCGGAGCCCACCGGGTGAAGGCCCTGCAGTCGTCGCGGCACCTCCCACACCGTCTTGTTCAGCTCCTGCCGGTAGAAGCCGGCGCGCGGGCCCGACATGTCCGAGCGGCCTCCGGGGCCGCGCCGGCTCGGCGGGGATGAGGGGGCGGCGCGGGGCGGGGCGCGGGGCGGGGCTGAGGCGGGAGGGTTTCCCGGGCCGGGCGTTGTTGAGGGGGGTGGTTTCCCAGAAACAGACGCGTCGCTTCCTGTCCCCGGAGGTCCCCTCGCGGCAGCCGCCGCTTCCGCGAGGCCTGCCGGGCAGCCGGACCTGGGACATTGGGCAGCGACAGAGGCGCAGGCTCGATCGAGGCCTCCGCGAGATGGGCGCGCACCGGGTCCGCGTTGGGCTAGTCCTCGGCCAGGCCGCCTTGGGAGGCCAGTCAGGACCAGGGACAGCAGCGGCACCGGGGTTGGGGGAGCTCTGGCGTGCCGTGCCCACAAGGGACGGTCCCCAAATGGGTCCTCCTTATTGCCTGGCGCCCTTTTTCCTGTAGCAGCGCCCCTCTAGCCACCTCTCCCGGGAAGCCGCCTAGCTTTCCCAGTCCCAGGGGCCCCGACCCTGTTGGCCAGGCGAGGGATGTTCCTGGGGCCAGCCGGCCTGGGAGGCTCTCACAGAGAGTGAATGGGGGTGAATCTCGGCGGGCCTGTGCAGCTAGGTCCGACTGCCTTTATTCCTCCTCAGAAAGACGCCTTAGGTTATAGGAGTTTGCCCTGGTAGACCCATTTCTGGTTGGGTGGCCCAGCCCCGAAAAGGAGAACTCAGGCCCGTAAGACAAAGTCTGAAGCCCAGCAGCGGCACAGCACTGTAATCCCAGAATTTTGGTTGAGGCTGAGGTTGGAGAATCACATTAGAGCCCCTGAGCAATTTAGTAATTTAATGAGACCCCTTCATTCAAATACACAATAAAAACGGGCCGGGATGCGGGTGGCAGTGAAGGCCCTGTATCCAATCCTCAGTACTGGAAAAACAAGAACAGAAAAAGCTAACCACAAAATCTGAGCTTTAACAGGAAATGTGATGGATATTTGCAACACTGGGGATTTCACCCTGTGCCTCCCCACGGCGCTGTGTCATCTTTGTATGTGTTTATATTTGAGACAGGGTCTCCCTCTGTAGCCAAGGCTGGTCCTGAACTCACTATGTAGCTCAGGCTGGCCTACAACTCATGGCAATCCTCCTGCCTCAGCCTCCCAAGTGCTGGGAGTATAGGCGTGCACCCACCTGCTGTGTGGTACTGGGAGACTGAACCCAGGGACTCAGGCTTCCTAGGCAAGTGTTCTAATCTCTGAGCTTTGCCCCCAGCCCATGCTTTGAGACAGGGTCTGGCTAAATTGCTCAGGTTGGCCTGGAATTTGCTGTGTGCCTCAGCCTCCCAAGTAGCTGGGATTACTGGCAGGCACCATCATTCCCAGAGGAAATTTGACTTTTAAATTAAAATTTAGGAGCCAAGCTAGGCCTGGTGGTAATGTCAGCACTCTGGGAGGCCAAGGCAGGAGGATCACAAATTCAAGTCCAGCTTGGGCAATTTAGTAATTCTGTCTCAAAATAAAGATTTTTAAAAAGTGAGCTAAGGATGTAGCTGTGTAAAGCCCTGGGCTCAATCTCTGGTACCAGTAAATAAACAAACAAACAAACAAAACAAATAAATGACTTAGGGCTGGGCTGTGACTTAGTGGTAGAGACCTTGCCTAGAACACGTAAGGCCTTGGGTTTGATTCTCCAACGTGACAAAATAGATGAAAAACTGGCAGCAGGGCCAGTGGCTCACGCCTGTAATTCCAGCACTGTGGGATGCTGAGACAGGAGAATTACAAGCTCCAGCCCAGCCTGGGTGATTTAGCAACAAATTGTTAAAATAAACAATTAAAAAAAAGAGGGGGCTGAGGATGTAGTTTAGAACCATGGCCCGGTATTCAATAGAGCCAGCCAGAGCAGTACTAGGACCTACAGGCACAAAACTAGACCGCTGGGGCAGACACAAAGGGCCAAAAAAGAGAAAGCTAGCTTGAGCCCCCCACTCCTCTCCTGTAAGTCCCTTTTTTGGGATTTTGGCCAAACTCCAAACCACCCTAGACCTCATTTTCCCTCAGGAAGGCAGTGTTGGACTCTGGGCCGGCGGTGAGCCTCAAGAGTGGCCCCATCCCCCACCGGCTGTCTCTGGCCCCACAGTCCTTTCCTTGGGTGGATGGGTTTTGTGCGGAGTTAATGGACCTTCAGCTGAAGGCAGAGGCGGAGCCAAGCCCTGTGCGGTGGGAAACTTGGCCGGCCGCAGGAGGGAGGGGAGAAGCCTTTGTCTGCGCAGGCAATGGTGGGTTGCAGGCAATGGTGGGTTGTGTCTCGTGCCAGTCCTTGCCTTCCTGGGGAGGTGCTCAGTTCTTCACGGGGATGGGGGGTTGGGGAACGAACAGGGAGATGACTGCATACCCAAAGAAGGCCCTGAGCACAGCCTCCTGTAACTTTGACCCCCTTCAAGGAGAGGAATGGTCACTCCCTGAAGGAGTCAGACCCTACCCCTCTGCTTCAAGTGGTAACAGAACCTTAAGGCCAAGCAGAGCCAGGAACAGAAAGCAGGTGGTCTCCGTGCCACCCAGGGAACTGAGGAGAGATGCAGCTGGGGAGGACAGAGGGAAGGGGTGAGGCCTATGGTGAAAGCACCTCCTTCCCCAGAGGTCGCCATGCTCCCAGCCTTTCCATGTCCTCTGTCCCCACCGTCAAGGGCCATCATTGGACTGCTGGGACCAACCCTCCGTAGTCAGCTGGCCTTCTGAGCCCTGCCCGGCTGTGCCTCTGCCTGTGGTCAGCATGAATGTCCCCAACACAAGTCCTGTATGCCAGGGGCTGACTGAGGAGTTGCTTTCGGAAAGGATTGTCTCCTTCCTCCTACACTGGGAGGAAAACCAGGAAGGACATGGCAGGAATGGTGGCCTCTGTGTTTGTTGGCCTTTTGCGCACTCAAGGCTGGCCTGTCCTCCTCATGCACCCCAGCAGACCTCTGTCCCCCACTGGCCTCAGAGAGAACAGGCCGCAGCACAACTTCATGTACCTTTCTGTCTCCTGGGAGGGGAATGACATGGACAGCTGGGCCAGGACCTGTTGGACCTCTCGCTCCCAACAGCTAGTTTCACAGGATGTGGCGATCTCTGATCTGCAGGGTTTCCAGAATTCCAGCCTCCTTCCCTGGGACCCCCAGCTCAGCATGGTTAGACCACAGCCCTTTCATTTCCTGTTCTGAGCAGCACCTTATTCAGGACCAGCCAGTTCCTAGGGAGGGGGAACCCCAGTGTTGGGTTCTGCGTCAGGGCAAGTCAGATGACCTTGGTCCATGTGGGTGGGTCCAAGGGGTGAGGTCTTGGGGCCACTCTGAGGCACACGGCTTCGTTGATCTATGGCGGCTGTCAAATGGAGACTTCCCAGCCATAAGGACTCAGGGCTGGTGAAGGGCAGAGGCAGGCTCTGCTGAATGAGCAGTTCAGGCAGATGGCATGAACACATGATCCAGCCACATGGAAACTGGACTCCATCTCCTCATGTTGAGTGCCGAGTCCCTTCAGCTCAGGCAAGGGTTCTGGGGACATGAAGGGGCTCCCCAAAAGCAGACCACCGTCTGCTTGCTGTGTCCCGAGTGCCTAGCGTAGTGTGTGGCACAAAGCAGGTCTCAGGAGCAGTGTGGGGATGGACATAGCTGGATACAACTGCATGAATCACAGCCAGCTCAAACCACACCTGTGCTCCAGCACCCCAGGAGCCTCTGCCCTGCACCTGTGGACCAGGAACCCTTCCTCTTACAGCTAACAGCAAAGACGCCACTTGCTCTCAGACTGTAGACCTGCAGTCACCGTAGAGCAGTGCTCAGGACTGAGAGGAAGCTGACTGCACGGCCCCATGACTTAGGGCAGCTGGTCTAGCAGGACGTACACAGTGTAGGGACTCACGGAGGTGTTGTGGTTTGGATCTGCAATGTCCCCCAAAAGCCTTATGTACTTGTATGTTGTTGGAAACTAGAGCCTGGCTTGGGGTTTGACCCAGAAAGGATCTAACTGGGAGGGTAGTTTGGCCCTTTCTCCCTCCCTTGGCTTCCCTTCTGCCAAGTAGCAGAGCTCTCTGGCTGTGCTCCAGCCATGTGTGTTCACCATAGTTGGGCACTCATGTATGGACTATGACCCTATGAAATTGAGCTAAAATAAATCTTTTCTCCCTTAAATTGTGGACGTCCCTTATTCTGTCCCAGTAACAAATAACTAAAACACTAAGCATGTGCCCCTACACTAGAAATAGCAATCTATCCCACCAGGTCACTCCAGCCCACCCCGAGAGGAGGGTAGGCAGGAGGCCATCAAGCCACCAAATAGGACTGAAACTGGTCCAGTCAGCCAGTTCTCTGGTCCTCCAACTGGCTCATATCGGGGCACCTTAGGGCCAGTGGTACCCAAGTGAGGCTGTGAACAGCACAGGCCTGGGATTAGGGCAGGTGAGAGATAACTACACAGTCAGCCCCAGGAGGAGCCTAGCCAACCCAGAGTGAAAAAGACAGCTGTATTGGATTTATAATTAACAAGATTTACAAAAAGGGGTGGGAGGGTCTTGGCAGGGCTGCTTTCAGCACCCCTAGCCTGGGCAGGCCCCCAGAACAGCCTGTCTGACAGGCCAAGACCAGGACTCTCAGTCTGGGTCCTCTCTGGCCACCTGGGCCTAGACGTCTGACGCCAAGGTCAACTTTTGAGGTGGGGCCAGTGGCCCGAGTCTGCCTGGAGTGTCCATGGGGCCAGGTGAGGTCAGGAAGGCATCGTACCACTTTTTCTCCCCCCTCCTATCTGGCAGACAGATGGGTACGCAGCCTGAGAACTTGCCCCGGGGGCTGCAGTCGTTCGTTCCACTAGAAGCCAGACCCAGGGTACCCTCGGAGGCTGCTGGTGCAGTGAGAGGAGGCTGGGAACCCATTGCCCATGGTGGCCCGGCGTGGCTTTGTAAGGCACGTTTACAGATTGCTCAGGAGGCAGGCACACGCCGGATGCTGGTGCCACAGGTGGGCAGGCGCTGGTGCTGGTGCTGGGGCCGGGCAATATTGCTCAGGAGAAAGAGCTACAGTCTACAGTGGGAGGTGGGCCAATACACTCCTCCAACACCAGGGAGTGAGCTCTGCTGGGGGAGACACAGGCTCAGCCGCAGCTTGCTCACACTCATCCCAGCTACGATGCCAGGTAAAGGCATCACACACCTGCTCCCCAAGGTCACACTGAAGAAGCCAGAGGTCAGAGGTCAGTGACCTTGTTCTCAAGTGCAGCTGCGATCTGCTGCAGGCGGAAGGCCAGCTGCATCTTCTGGGCAGCAGGGTCCTCTTCCAAGGCATTGATGATCTGAGGAGGACAGCTGTGAGACACCAGGCCAGGAGGGGCTCCCATCATGCCCCACCTGGGGACCCAGACCTACCTCATCATAGTACTTCTGTGTATACTGGTAGAGCTGGTGCAGTGCCACCAGAGTATTCAGGGAGTCTGTGTGTGCCTGGAGGATGAAAATGTCACCCAGCATTGGGGAGGGACTGCAGGAAACCCAGGGCAGGCAGACAGTGGGGGTGCTGGGATGGAGGCCAGCCCCATGGAACACACACAGTGCCTGTCCCTCAGCAGGTGGCTTGCAAGCATGTGGGGCAGGGTGGGCTCCAAGCTGCTCAGTGCCAGCCTCACAGGCCACAGTACTCCCTCCCCCACCCCTCTTACTCCTCTTCCTACAGGCACTGGTTAGCTCCTGACTGAGTGCTGGCAGGGGAGGGGGTGAGGAGGGTTGGGAAAGGAGGCCAGCCTTACCCGGGAGATCTCTGCCAGGTGTGTATTCATGTCCTGATCACTGACCTGTACCATCTGCCGGATCCCCTTATAGTAACTGCAAGGACAGAAGGATGACACAGGGTGGGGGAAGGAGGTGGGTGGGGTAGAGGGGGCCTCCCAGGGACCAAGAGCCACCCCTGGCCCTCCTCCCACCCCAGGAGTTGAAGGTGGCACTTAGGAACTCACTCCTCCACCATCTTCTTATAGGTGGAAATTTCCTTGGCGTATAGCAGCTTGTTGCTGGGAGAGTCCTGTCGGGGATGAAGCCAGTCACACCCACTGGGTTCAGGGCACAAGGAATCCCCACAGGGAGGGGCCATGGCCCCTTCAGATTCCCATTCCTCTCATAGGAAGAACTTTTGGGGGGTTACTTTGAGTACTGAGGATGGAACCCAGGACCGCTGTACTCTGCTATATCTGCATCTTCTTATTTTGAGACAGGGTCTTGCTAAGTCCCTAAGTTACCCAGGCTGGGCTTGAACTTCTGATCCTCTTGCTAGGGTGCTGGTATTACAGGCCTGCATCACTAAGCCCAGCTGTCTTCTTCCTTATTAATATATATACATTTTGAAGTGCAACTCAGTGTCTCTGCCTGTGTAAGGACGGTGCCAAGGGGGTCACCTCTCACTGCCTGTGTCCTAAGCTTTGGTCCCCAGTGTGTGAATGCTCACTCCACGGCTTGTAGCATACCCCACACCTGGCCTTCTGCCCACCTGGGTGCTGACCCAGTTTCCCTGCCCTAACCCCACTCACGCGGCTCAGCTTGTGCTCCGTGCGTGTGCAGGCATCCATGAAGGTCTGCGCGATGACCGACAGGGAGGCGTCCACCACCTCGTGGACGTGCACATCAAAGATGAAGTGTGGGTTCTTTAGGATGTTCACCCAGAAGCGGAGCGGCAGGCTGCAGCAAGGCGATAGAGTGAGGGATGGCAGGGGTGGTGGGCGGCCACCCCCGGGGCGGTGGGCAGCTGGCAGCAGTGGGGGAACCTCACCTGTTGGTTTTCCAAATGTGGATGGTGTCCTCATCCCTGATGTCATGCTTCTCAGCCTGCTCATCCAGGAAGTCAAAGAAGTACTTGACTGCAGGTGGCACCGCGTGCCCAGGTGCCAGCACGCTCTGGAAGAAGTTGTCTACGAACTGCTGTAGTGTACCCTGTGGGGAAGGTTCTAGGTGTGACCCTGGGCACAACGCACAGGCCACCCATGTGACCCCTACATGCTGGTCCCACTCCCCACCTTGACCGAGAGTAGCCTTGTCAGATAGATCTCAGTGATGGCCTTGGTTCGCTCCTTCTCCTTCACGCTGCCCCGCTTGGACTTGCCCTCCTCCACCTCGTCGGTGGGCCGCACCAAGTGCCACACGCGATTCTCCTCCTCCAGGAGTGCATGGCCTGTGGGAAGGGGGTTGAGGCGCTAGCCATGGCCCATGGAGGGTGGGCAGAGAGTCAGGAACAGCAGGAAGAGGGAAAGAGGGATGCACCTTGTCTCTTCCCAAGGGCAGTTGAGGAGAGCTTAGTTTCTAGGGCCCAGTCCCACACTGGCCTTGCAGCTCCCCTAGGTGGCAGCAGAGGGTGGCCACAGTCCCATGGAGCTCTTAAGAGCGGGAAGGGACAGGGCAGGAGGCAGGGACTCACGTTCTCCAGGCAGGTCCTGCTGGCTGTCCTCTGGCTGCTGGGAAACCCCCACCTTGGACAAGATGAGGGTGGCACCATCCCGGACCTGGGGACACAATCATGAGGGCAGGTCTGTTCCTGCAGCATTGGTCCCAGGCCTGCCCGCTGCCCACACTCACATTGTAGTGCATCAGGGTGTTGACGCGTCTCCACCGGCCTTCCCTCTGTGAAGTCAGGTCCAGGTCAGACAGGATCTGTGCTGTGGACCCAGGACGCCACTCTGTGGAAAACATAACCCAGCTCTTGAAGCCTGGGTCACAGACTGTCCCGTCTCAGGCTCCTAGTCAATGCCCGTCTCAGTCTCTGGGCACAGCAGCTACCAGGGCAAGACCGCTCCCCACGGTGGAGCAACACACACAGCCAGCAGCCAGCAGGCTTACTGCACTCACCAAGCACCACGCTGTCTGGCTTGGGCCAGCAGGAGCAGGGCTGTGTGCGATACACCTGATCAATTATCTTTTCCTTGACCTGAGAGATGGTGTCGCAGTTGAGGACCTTCACTGGGATGGCATCAACCCCTTCGTCCTGTACGATCACGCTCACCGTCTGTCAGAGGACACAGGATGAGAGGCCAGGCAGGCAGGGACACCGGCTCTCATCCATCTTTATTCTGTGCTGAACTGAATTCCAGGGTACGCTGGGTGACCCAGCTCTGCTCTTCCCTGGTTCAACAGCACAAGGGTGGGGCCAGCTCACTCATACTATGTTCCATGACCCCACCAGAGTGCACACCACATACACGCCTCATGCAAGCACAGTGGCTCACCACAATGCATGTCCTATCACAGCCTGGGCTCCTGGAAAGTGCCTGGCTTATGGTTGGGACTCGTACAGTCCTTTCTCCAGGGGGGTCAGCACTCATTGACATCAGCCCTCTCTAACCATAGTGTATGCATCAGCTGTGTGACCCAGCCCAGCAAAGAGAATGTGCTATAATGCCGAATTCGAGGCCTTATACAAGCCAGCCTAGGCAGTTGCCACACCACTGAACCACAGACAAGACTCCCACACCTTTTTTTTTTTTTGGGGGGGGGGGGGAGAAGTCTCACTAAATTCCCTAGGCCAGCCTTGAACTCGTAATCTTTTTGTCTCAGCCTCCCAAGTAACAGCAATTACAGGTGTGTTTCACCCCCATGTCTAGCATGGCCTCTGGACTTCATGGTGGTCCTGAGCCACCTTCATGATCCCAGTTCACATATGGTCTACAGTTGGGGGAGGCCTGGCTCTTAGCTCCTGGGCTCACCAGGGGTGCATATTCCACATCGTCCCCCAGAAGTCCTGTGTCATTGAGGGTATACTTGGCTTTCTTCTGCACAGCATCCACTGGGCCCTTTTCCACCTGATGCTTGATGGCCTTGAAGAGCTTGTACAGAGGCTCGCCAGCACTGTCCTGGAGAATGCAGGGTGGTCATGTGACAAGGAGGGTGGGACAGACCACACCAGTGACAGGAAGCAGGCCTGTCCAGAGGGGCTTGGGCCCACCTCTTTACCCCCCAGCCCCAAGGCAGCCCACCTTGAGGTACTGATACAGGCAGATGGACATCCAATTGGACAGCATCCTCTCCACCACCGTCTCAGACCTGGAGGCGCAGGGAGGCCCGTACCCTAAGGCCCAGTGGCACTTCTAAGCACCCAACCACCACCCTCTTGTTAGTCCCAGGTCTCTGTCAGGATGCTCATGTGGGCTGCAAAGGTGGCGGTGGATTCTGATGGGAGGGTGGCTCCATGACCAGAAGGCATACGGGGTGGTGACAAGTGGGAACTGTGCCTGCGGCTGCTGGCTGATCATGGGTGCTAGGGGTGCCCTGCCTGCGCCAGGCCCCACACACCTGCGCAGCATCAGCTTGGGGTTCTTGGCCACCACGTACTGCTCCATGAGCTCCAGGAAGAGTGTGCGCATGATGTCTGTGTAGTATTCCAGCTTCCCATGCAGGGCCACCGTCAGCAGAGACGCAAAGTACACCTTGGCACGCGCTGAGAACTCCCGCTGGTTCTCCAGGGTGTGAATAAACTGTGGAACAGCTGGTCACAGCCCCCAGGGCACCTCTGCCTACCCACAGTCCCATTCGCCCTTCTGGCCCAACTCACATTGATAAGGAAGGACTTGCTGTTAAGCAGGTTGGAGAACTGGTAGAGCGCCTGTTCCACAACAGGCCGCCGCGACTCAGGGATGTCCAACTTGCCAGTGATCATGACGTCCTTGTCGCCATCCTTGGAGGGCAGGAAGAAGACACGGTCGGTGTAGGTCTTGTAGTCCAGCGTGGGGATGCCTGCCTCGTGCACGTCGTTTGTCTGGTCTTCCATTTCAATCATCAGGTCTGGGGGATGGGAGGCCAAGGTGAAGGCTCCCCTATCCCCATTTCTGCAACAGCCCCTTGGGGGCCCAGCCCTGAGTGCCCTGGGCAGCCTGCAAACCCACCCTCGTCCCCGATGCACACCTGTGAACTCCTTCTTGCAGCGATCACGTACACTCTCCTCCAAGCCCTCCAACTGGGACCTGATCTTCTCATACTCCCGCTCGGCTTGCTGGCTCTTCCTCCTGTGGGGCACCAAGAGGCTGCTAGGTCCTGGTGGGGTTGGCACAAGGGGCCCAGGCCCAAGAGGCTCTCCATGCACAGGGTGGTGGATATGTGTAGCTGGCCAGGCTGAGGTGGGTGGTTTGGGGGGCCTCTGCGGCCTAGGGGCAGGGCTTACCAGTAGCAGTAGACGGATACAGCAATGACAGCCACCATGGGCACAATGACCAGTGGCAGGATGAGGCTAAGTGGCACATCGCTGACGCGGGTGTCATACTCCACACGGCCCAGAAACCACTCACGTGAGCCAAACTTCACCTGTGGGAGTGGGGATGGCTTAGCATGGGGAGGGGTGGCCTCTGCCAGGGCTCCTGGCCGGGACCACGCATTCCCCGGCCTGACGTGCTCTCCAGCGCCTGGCCCCACACGCACAATGAACTCTGGCAGGTTGTGTGCGGTGTCCCTCTTCTGCCTCCGCTTGGGCGGGGGCTGCACCTCAGGGGGCTCACAGTACAGGTCGGTCTCTGTGAGTGTCTTCATGATGCAGCGCTCGGCTCCCACAAAGGCCTCTGCCTCCTGCAGCGTCATCGCCTTGTTCAGGTTGGTCCCCTGGGAAGGCAGGTGGGCAGCAGAGCTCGGTGTGATGGGTGTGAGCATACGGTCAGGCACCAGGCAGTCCCCAAGTGGCTGCTTGCCATGGCCCTCCTCACCTGGGCGTGGATGAGCTTGTTCACCTGCTTCTTCACACCACCTGTGAAATTCTCAAAGGTGGGATCAGCCACATACTCAAAAGCACCAGCCTCGGTCCGGAGCAGGGCTCGGTGCCCATCCATCTGGATTAATGCAGTAAGGTTGTAGGCCTCAGGCTCCTCAGGGACAGCAGGGGACAAGAAGACAACCTTGGTGTCATTGTAGTACATGTGTTCAGTGCCTATGATCTGTAGGAGGGATGAAGGCTGTCAGGCTAGACAGTGCAGACTCCACCCCTCCTAGGCATGTCCTCAAGACCAATGGGTCCCAGCCCCAAGCCTCCACCAGACTGACCGTCATGGCCTGCAGAGGTCCAGCCTCCCGCCGCCGCCTCCAGGACTGCAGGGGCTCAGCAATGACCACCATAGCAAACTTCTGGATAAGGCTGAAGCCCTGGCCAGTGACATTGATGCTTCGGCCACCACTAGGGGAAATAGTAGAGCCTAGGGGTCAGGGTTAGGCTGAGCTGGGATGGGAAGTTCCCCTGACCAAGCTCCAGGTGGTTACTGTGTGGCTCTACCCCACCAGTTACCACCCACCCTAATGCGGGCAGGGAGATGGAGAGGAGGCGGTGTGCTTGGAGGGTATGGCCCTGTTACAGGCAGGGCAAGACAGCCCTGGGGGGGCCCTGTGCCTAGGTTGTCCACCTAGGTCCTGGGAAGAGGACCATCCAGTTGCAGCCTTGCCCCGGGCCTCTTGCCTAGGTCAGCCGAGGGTAACAGGGAGATGACGGAAAGCTTTGAAGTTGGGGGACAAAAAGGCTCACCTGACAAAGCTCCTCAGCGGTTCAAAGGCCCGCAGCACTGGGTTCTCGCAGTAGGTGAAGGAGACATCAGAGCTGGGCACAGGGGAACCCCCATAGGAGATTTCCAGGGCTACTTTACCCAGAGTCGGCTGGGGGCCTGTGACACACTGCAGCTGCTCCCCAAACTTTGTCCTGGGGTGGGAGGAGCCATTGAGTAACCCCAGCCCAGCAGCGAAGTAGGCAGACTCAAGGTCACAGTGGGAGTGTCCCCCCACTCAACATGGGCCCAGGGAAACCACAGGTAACACCCACACTTCACAAGGGACACCGCTGAGGGTCACTCGCACATCCTCCTTGGAGCCTGTATCCAGATGGGTGCCGCTGATGGTCAGCGTGGTGCCCCCTGCCTGTGGCCCCTGCCTTGGCTCCACACTGAGGGGCAGGGGCTGCTGGAATAACAGGTGTGCAGGTATCAGAGACAGGTGCCCCTCAGCCCTCTAGCTCAGCCACTACTGGACAGTAATGGTGTGAAAACATGGTGAGGTGGACTTGTAGGCTCCCAAGGCCAGCCCCACCCACACCATGAGTCTGGCTAGGGGCTGGGAACTTACCTGGTAGGTGAACTGGACACCGGATGGTGAGTGGCCGAGCTTCCCATTGATATCCACCTCAATACCCCCAGTGAGGGGCTCCTCTGCAGCCTCAATCACACATACGATGCTGGTAGGATGAAATAGTGCCTATGGGTGCATGTGTTGGGGAGTCCCCACACCTGTGCCATATTCCTCTATCCCCCTCAGTCTCACCACAAGCCTGGTGCCCAGGCCACTAACAGCCTACTCACCGGGTAGACACAGAGTACTGCTTTGGCTCAAAGGTGCAATTCTGTCCAGCCACAGTGATCCTCTTGACATCCCCTGCCCTGATGCCCAAGTTGGATCCAAGGATGGTCACGCGGATGCCCCCACCCAGAGGCCCTGTCTCGGGCTGGATCTGAAATTGAGAGCCCAGTAACAGGGTAGTTCGGGCAGGCTGAGCATATATGGACAGGTGTGGGCTGGGCACGAGGAGGCTCACCCTGGTGATGACGGGTGCTGGGCACTCAGAAGTGGCATTGCTGCACAAGGTCTCATACACACACCTGCTGTGCTCGGGGCACCACACACACCTGTAGTTAGGGTCAGCAGCCAAGCACAGGCTGCAGTCACTGCGGCCAAAGGAGCAATTATAGAGGGTGACTGTGGAGACAAGCACATTGGTCAGGAGGGCCCTACCCTGCATGTTCCCCGAAATCACATCCCACCCTGCCCCTTGCCCTAACCCCGGCCCACCTTGGAGTGTACTGTCAATATTCTTCCCATAAGACTTGATGTACAGGTGGAGAGGCAGTGTCTCATTGGCATCATGGGACAGCTGAGGGAACACGCAGAACACATTATACTTCTTCGTCCCACCCAAATGGGGATGGAGGATGGGGCATGGGATCACCAAGGTAACCACATCGGCCACAATGTCTCCTCACTGCCAAGGGTTAGCAAGGTCAGGAGGAGGCCAGAAATGGGAGAGCATTAGATCCCCATGTCTCTACCCCAGATCTGGGATCCAGTGGCCTGGCTGTACCTTTGGGGTACGAAAGAAGAAGGTCCCTGGCTCCTGCATCGTCACTGGCTCCTCAAACTTGAGTAGATCACTGCCCACATGGAGAGAGGTTTCCTATGGACAATTGGGTGACATGCTGTGGACGCACAGCCCACGTGCCCGGACTCTGGGGCCTCACTGCTTTTCTCCCAGAACTGCTAGGCTACTGCCCATCTAGGTCCCCAGAGCCATTTGAGTCCCACTGGTGTCTGCAGAAGCCTTTGAACATCCCGCAGAGTGCCTCCACCACCAAGTGCCCACTCAAATCCATTGTTTCACCTATCTCATTGTCTGGTCACCCAACAACATAAAGTCCCACAACTCCTTGTCTATTCACTCCAAGCCCCTCGCCCACAAAGCCCCTGCCTCCTACAGACCTCTTTCTGTCCCTACGTGTCCTGATCACTCTCCCTCACGTGTGGAGGCACTCAGACACTGTGACTTTACAATGCCCCTGAACAAGCCCTACCAACTGCCCCCACCTTCACCGTATCCAGGTTCTTGCCCTTGAATGTCACATCGGTCTCATGGTTCATGGGGATGACCAGTGGTGTGGGGTTCAGGAACTGCGGACAGTTGTCCTCCTGAGAGGGTGAGAAGTCAGTCAGGGCCAGTCTGGCTGCTGCCGTCTCCCTACCTACAGCCCAGTGGCCTCACCATGTGGGCACGGATGATGCCTTCCTCAGGGTTGGACGAGGCCTCCCGACACTCATGGTACAGCAGGTCCCACTGGCAAGTCCAGCGGTTGCTGGCACAGGAGATGCACCTGGAGAAGCATCATGAGGGTCATGAGGAGCGCCAGGATTGGGGTGCTAGCCGGGAGTGGGTAGGGAGAGACTCACGGCAGATTCTCCACTAGACTCATGGCCTTCTGGCAGTCATAGAACGGGTACTTGTGGGAGGTAAGGAAGACATTGCCATGCTCAAAGAGGAGCTGGATACTCACGGCCACGTGGTCTGTGGGTGGCAGAAGGGGAGTGTCAGAGATCAGGGGAGGGAAGGGTCCTAGGCAAGAAGGGGGCAGGAGGGCCTGGAGGGAGCTCCCTGCCTGCCAATGCCTCGCCTCAGCAGTGGCCAAGAGCAGGAGGGCTGTCAGCTGGGATCAGAGCCACATGCAGGTCAGTGCTGGGTCCTGGGGGAGGGCCCCACTTGCCAGGGCTCAGCTGGGCCTGCCGCAACCATCAACCCATCAACCCTCAGCTCCGGTGTCAGCTCCCAGGGCTGGGCTCAGCTTTCCCCCTGGGGGCTGGCTGCTCTCACATCCTCTCTGTTGCCGCTGGTGCCTTGACAGCAGTGGCTCCTTGGAGTCTGGGAGGGAGGGCCTGCCAGGTCCCAGCCCACGTCACTGTGTAGCCCCACTGCCCCCAACACTCAGGGGACAAGGGTATAGCATGTGTCCTGGCCCACATTTGGGTCCTGGCATCTGGGGACAGCACCTCTATCTTGGAAGGGCAGGTCAGGACAGGGAGGGGCCTCCGATCTAGAGACTACTCAGCAACTTTGACAGAAGGGACAAGTATGGTGCAAGTACTTAAAATCATCTGCCTGAGGATCCCAATCTGCTTTCTCCATGGGCAAGCACTACGGGCACTGACACCTCTGCAGTATAACCCCAGCCCATGGACTTTGGGAATGAGCCCTTCACAGTGGCCTGTGCCCCAAGATCAGCTAACATACAGGGTTCAGTAGACTGGCACTGATGACAGTAACAAGAATAGGGCTATGTGCAAGGAAGGGGGCTCTGCCTGCTCAGGGGCTAGGGGCTAGGAGCTGACCCTGGCCTGGCGGTGTGCTAGGGATGCTGCTTGGGGAGTTGCAGATGACAGTGTCACCCTCCACACGGGCACGGTGTGATAGAGAGTCACCGAAGAGGCACAGCAGCCTGTCGTCCTTGGTCAAGGCTGGGAGGGGGCTGACAGTCAGTCGCACCTGAGGGAGGGGTTAAGAAGCTTACACGGGGACTCACTCTATGGGTCCCAGTGCCCCCTACTCAGCCTCGAGGTGTGGGGAGCCAGGGCTGGGCTTGGAAGGGTCCCTGGCCTCACCCTGAGTGTGTTCCACCTGCCCAATCTCCAGCCATTCTGATGCAGTCTGGGTCTGTACCCTAGGTATATGGGAGCCCCGTTTTGTGCCCAGGCCAGAGGGTGACAGGCCAGGGTGCCCTGCCCGGCCCCACCTCTGCCCAGCCCCCTAAAAACCCAGCTTGCTCCAGTCACGCACATCCCCCTGGGCCCGCCGGCTCATGTTCTGAGGCTGAGCATCTGTGATGGTCACACAGGACTTGTCCCGGCTCCATAGCCAGTGGCCAGTCTCCTCAGCCCGTGGGCACTCGATCCTCCTGGTACACCTGAAGGATGGGGTCAGCCTCAGCCCTGGTACTCTCTGGGGTCAACTGGGATCTTGTTCTCCCAGGACAGGGCTGTGTCTCTTCAGGCCCCTGGGGTTAGGCTGAGGCACTTACCGTCCCTCAATGACACACCAGCCACAGTAGGGGTCTTGAGAGTCACGGCACTGCGCACAGGTTAGATAGCTCAGACACTCCTGCACTGGGAGCCGGAATACCTGCGGTGGCAGGGCCAGGAGGGAGCCCACCTGAGACACGGCCCCCTTATACTCCAGCTTTCCCTAGATGCCTGACCCGAACCACCTCCTCCTGCCCTTAGCTGTGGACCTCAAAAGCCTGACGCTAGCACAGCTTGTGGGTTTTGGTAATGGCCACAAGCCAGGCCCTAAATGGCCATGACCTGGTGGCCACACATGATCCACAACCCAGAAGGGGAAGATATTTCAAGTTGGTAGAGCCCCCCTCCCCTGCATCAAATCCCCTCAAGTTCAAGGATGGGGCTGTGTCCACTGTGGCTCAGCTTATAGGCCATGTCTGACACCAGTATCAAGGGGGGTCAGGACCAAAGAGAGGTGCAGAGGAGACACAGGACAGAGGGGACAGCTAAGAATGCAACCACGGAGGTGCTGGCTGGACCCTGGCTGCTCCTTGTTGAGGACGGTCAGCCCCAGAACATGGGTCTCTCAGGCCACACCCAGGCTGACCTTGTCCTGGGTCATGGCATAGAGGCTAGAGAGGTTTCCAGACAGCACCAGGTCCTGCTTGATTCTCTTGTTGATCTCCACAAGGACAGAGCCATACTCCGTGGAGGTGCCATCGGGGGCGAGGTACACCTAGGGCAAGAGCCGGTGCATGAGGACAGGGCCTTGCACACTGATGGCCTCTAGGGCCTCCCTGCCTTAGCTTGGAGCCTTACCTTGAGGATCCGGCCATCAGAGGTGCCCATGAAAGCCACGGTGTGGTCATTTTCAGTGGTGACTGTCACTGCAGTTAGATTCAGGCCTCCACGTTGCAGCACAGCTGTGGCTTTGAATGCATCACGACTACCCAGTGGGTAGGGCAGGTGTTCCGAGCCACAGGGGAAGTTCTCACTAGCGCCCTGCAGACCATGTTAACAGAAGGCATGGACCTCCCTGGTCCTCAGGACCCCTTCCCCCACCTCCGGGCTCCAGAGCATACAGTGGCCCTCCACATCCCTGACAGCAAGGCCCACTCAGCAGGGACCAGACAACTGCTGACTGCCGTATGTGCTGATGCCCAGCATGGCCCTGGTGCTAGAGCAATCAATGACATCAGGAAGCAGCACCTACATGTACCAGCCTTGTGCAGGGGGAGGCTCAGCTATACCACATGCCCTCACCCATGCAGACTCAGAGGAAACCTACTGGTATGTGGCCGCCGCACTGGATGTCCCCATGGAAGGGTTTGTAGAAGGTGTCATGGGCTGCTTCCGGGCTGCCCATGTAGCAGGCATTGCGAGTGGCTTCCATCTTAGCGTGGACCTCGGCCAGAGGGAACAGGCAGAGGCCTGCCATGGGACCCCCGCCATTCCGGCCATCCCTGCTAAAGACAGCGTAAAGCACCCGGCCAGCACCTGGAGAAGCCACAGAGGCTGCACGACAAGTGCCAAAGACAAAGCCATCTGGTTCACCCTGGTTGCCAGGCTCACGGCACTGGATGTCCATCTCCACATATGAGTAGTAGGACGGGTCATCTTTGCACATGCGTGCCAGCAGAGTGCGGTTCTGGGCCGGGTGCTTGTCCTGCTGGTTGAAGATGAAGAAGACGTAGGGACCATCCTCAAAGGCTGCCACAAACTGCTGTGTGTTGGTGGACAGGTACCCAGCCTTGAAGGTGGTGTGATCTGAATAGGCCTCAAAGGCCTCCCTGCCCTCGGCACGGTCCAGCAGGCGGGTGCTCACAATGATGCCATTGTCATGTGGCCCGTTGCCCTTGCCCACGAACAGCACACGTGGTCCCTCTGGGTATGTAGAGCTGACCAGCCCTACAGTGGCCACACACTCGTCATTGCTGGCTACAAAGGACTTCTCCCCACTGCCGTCCTCATAGAAGAGGAGCACGGAGATGTTGCTCAGGGCACGCAGGGCACAGATGCCCTTGAAGAGGCTGCCACACTCTACCAAGCGCTTGCCTGGTGGGTCGAGCAGCAGCAGCTGGTTGAAATTGTTGGTGGGCACAGCATCGTGACACTGACTGGGTTCGATGGGTGGTGTGCACTTCTTGTTGTCTAGGGCAGGACCTGTGGTCACCTGCTGCTGGAGGTGCAGGTCAGCACTCAGCTGGTAGAGTGTGTTCACAGCCCCCAAGTATACCATACCCGAGGCCTCATCCACCACAAGATGGTTCAGCTCCTTCTCACTACGGAAGGACTCCAGCTTGCGGGACCGCAGACTTGTACCCAGGTCCACCAGGCCCAGAAGGGCCAGGGCCCAGAGCAGCAGAGCCATTGCCCTTCGTACCCTGTATAGAAAGAACATGGTAAGGGCAGCCCAGCCAGGGGCACCCAACATGTATCATCCAGGTCCCTCTCTATCCAGTCCTGGGATGATCATAACACAGACCAGAGAGGGTCACAGTTCAAATGGGCAGTGGGACCCAGTGTCCATATCTTGTTGCCTTTATACCCACCGGCCCCTTGGGAGAATTCTTTTATTTTTTTGAGACAGGGTCTTGCTCTATAGTCCAGGCTGGTCCTGAACTCACTATGTAGCCCAGGTTCTCTCTCTTGTCCCCTCTCTCTTTTTGACTCCTGATCTATTATTCAGCTTCTCTTTTTTTCTATTTAAAGTCATCTTCCGAAGCTGGGAAGCCTAGCCTCCAGGGACCAGAGTCAGCTGGAACTGGTTACTGCCAGACCAGAGCATGAGATTTTCATAAATAGTGGAAACCCTATCGTGAGCTGTGCTTAGGAAGGATCTGGGCTGTGGGTTCCTTATGGAAATCTAATACCTCCTGATGACCTGAGGTAGGGCTGTGGTGGCGATGCTTGTGCCACCTTCCACCCACTCCATCCCACGCTATACCCCACCCCCAACATTTGCAGCTCCAAAACTAGTCCCTGGTGCCAAAAAAGTTGTGTCCTGCTGATCCAAACTATGACAGGGACTTAACCATGGCCACTGAACCCTGCAGGGTTGCCATGGTGGGTGAAGCCTGACATGTCATGGTTGAGGATGTCTCTGGAATTCATACACATACCTTCTGGGACCTCAAGAAGCCTCAGGCAGACAGACTGACCCTGAGCCTGGAAACAGGTGGTACCCACACCTATTGGTGCTGCTTGAGGTAAACCAGAGACCAGAGCTGCAGCAGAAGACAAGCTGGAGTGCCAGTGCACAACACAGTCAACCACAGCTTATTTATACATGCCTAGCCCAGCCCAGCCCAGCTCTGTCTCCAGTTGGGTCCTTGAGACCTATCTCCCTTGGACATCTTGAACTCCCTCCTGCCCCCTCACCCTAAGGGAATCAGCAGAGGAGTCAGTAATCACCACCCTACCCCGCCTTACCTGGCCCATGCCCGTCCTTCCCAGGGCACAGCCTCAGCGATGGGTATATGAGAGGCAGGGCACAGAGGAGGCTGCCAAGGGGCACGGCCTGCTCCAAAACCATGAGATCTCAGAGGCTAAAACCCCCACAATAGGAACAAGGAAGGCAGGGGCAGGGCTGGGACAGGCTATATAAGGGTGCCTACACCTGAACACTCGGGTATGACCTGCACGTGCGCAAGCACATGCATGTATGCAGCCAGGGACTGGGTATATGTGGCCAAGGGTGAATGTGAGCAGGTGGCCACCTTGGGGGGGAGTGGGGGGGACAGGGTCTGAGTCTGTGTGGAAGAGGGTGGCTGTGGGAGGGAGGTGTGTTACTATGATCAAGCCTGGCTAGGAATTCCCCACTACAGGACCCTCTTCAACTCAGGGGCACCAGTATCTTGGACAAACTCAGGAACAAGTGGCCAGCAGGGCCCTTCTGTCTGCAGGCCTCCCATACCTTGGGGCAGTACCAGATCCACCTCTGGGAACCCTGCTCGGACCTGTCAGGGTCCTACGCAAACCTTCACTGAAGGCTTCCATCCCCTGCTGCCCACTATGATCTTCCCTGAGTGCACCTGAGCCTTGAATGGCAGCCCTACATACAGTGCCCAAGTGTAGCTAGACCTTAACAGCAGAGGCTCCCACCCAGGCCCAAGTCCATGCCTCCAAAGGCTGTTCAGTTTATCTGAACCACCGACTCCTTGCATACTCTCTCATTCTTTGGAAAAACAATTGTTTTTCTCATTAAAATTTTCTAGATATTAAAAAAAAAGCCCAGCTGGGCATGGTGGTACACACTTACAAACCCAGCACACTGGGAGGCTGAGGCAGGAAGCCTGCAAGTTTGACCCTAGTCTGGGAAATCAGCTACTTAGAGAGCCAGTCTCAAAATAAATACAAAGAACTAGGTGGAGCTCTTCGAGAACACTCGGCTTAAATTCAATCCTCAGTACCACGAGAGAGAGAGAGAGAGAGAGAGAGAGAGAGAGAGAGAGAGAGAGAGAGAGAGGCCATTATAGCTGGGTATTGTAGCACACACCTGTAATTTCATCACTCTGGAAGGCTGAGGCAGGAAGATCATAAGTTTTAGCCCAGCCTGGGCAACTTAGCCACTTAGAGAAAACCTGTCTCAAAATGAAAAATAAGAGGACTGGAGGAATAGCTCAGTGATTAAAGCGCTTGCCTAGCAGGCTCAAGGCCCTGGGTTCAATTCCCCAGCACCATACAAAGCTGGGTGTGGTGGTCCACACCCATAATCCCAGCACTTGGGAGGCTGAGGCAGGAGGTTTACTGCAAGTTAAGAGGCCAGCCTGTGTTTCATACTGAGTTGAGGACCAGCCTGGACTACACAGCAAGACTCTGTCTCAAAAATATATAAATAAAACAGGGGCTGGAGGGATAATTCTTGCCTGGCAAGCACAGGATCCTGAGATCAATTTCCTAGCACCAGGCACAGGTGGTGCATACCTGTAATGCCAGCACTTGGGAGACTGAAGCAGGAAGACTACCATGAGTTCACCAGCCTGGGCTACAGAAGAAGACCCTGTCTCAAAAATATATAGAAATTAAAATAAAGGGTGGAGGCTAAAGGTGAAAAACAAAAGCTATAATACGCAAATATGAGAAACAACTTCCCTGTCACACATCACTGTGACAATGGACCCAGTCTGTGTGCACCAGGTGGCAGCTGACACCTGACTGGGATGCTCTCTACAGACTTCCTGCTTGGAGCTCAGAGGCGGGTTAAGGAAGCTACTAACATGGGCTCATTTCTCAGGTGAAGGGCCAGAGGCATAGAGGGAAAGGAATTTGCCTAAGGCCACCCACACCTGAATGGTGTGGTGTGGGTGGGCTGGGACATGGACCAGCCTCTGACCACTACACCCACCCCCCACAATATCACCCCCAGCTGTGTCCATCCCCCCATTCATTCACCCTGCTCCCTGGGGTGAGCAGAAAGCTCCTGGCTTGGATCCTGGCTAAGAAGGTATTTTTCTGCAGTGTATACAGCCTTTCGGTGAACTGAGCTTACTCCAACCCCAGGAGGAAGGGGGGGAGTCTTATGGGTCCTGCAGCTCTCCCACCAGGAAGCCCTTCTCCATTTCCAGGAGGCATCCCTCCTTCTGATCACCCACAGCCTCCTCGCACCACTGGACAAGTGCAACCAACTGACCTAAGAAGCCCTGACCACTCTAGGGTCAGGGAGAGAAGCTGGTCTTGGCGGGGCCCCTGCTCCCAGGAAATGGCCCTTGGCCACACAGCTCCAGCCTCTCCATAGACCTCTGACCCTGTAGCTGGGGGCCAGACAGCACTTAAGCCCCTGCCCAGCTTCAGAACCCCACCAGCCCCTGGGGGAAGGGATCACCCAGGGCCAGGTAAGGAAAGTCCTAGAGGATGTGGAGCAGGGACCAGGGGTGAGGGGAGACGGAGTGCCAGGGTGACTCTAACCCGAATCCAAGATAGGGGTGGTGAGGTCGAGGAGGGGGAAGACACTACTCACCAGCCCTTCAGGGTACCCAGAACCCCTACTTTGGGCCAGCTGTCTATCCAGGAACAGGAAGGGCCCCGCAGAGCTGGAACAACCTCACTCCTATATTCTGCCCAGAGTCAACGCCTCTCATGGCCGTACAGCCTAACCCTTGCCCGCCCCCGTGGCCCATCTCCAAAGTCCAAAAAGTCATCGCACCCCTAGGTCCTCGGCCTGCACCCAGGCCTGTCCCTCCCCCAGTGGCTCACCCAGTCTCAGCTCCAGCTCTACGGCCACAGGGCCTCCGAGAGCCCGGAATGAAAGGAATGTTCCCAGCAGGGAGGGGGCGGGCGCGGGGGCGGAGCAGGACGGGGGCGCAGCCGCAGCCAGCATGGCCCACTCAGGTCACCGCCCCTAGACCAGAACGGCCCAGCCTCCTTCACACCCTACCTTCTTTGGGTCCCAGTGTGAGCTCTAGGATTGCACCTAGATCAGGTCGATTGGGGACCCCTTGGGGTCCCTCTTCAATAAGACTGTCCTAGCTGGGTAGGGCCTCCAGCCGGGCCTCAGGGCAGCCCTTCCCTGCCTGTCACACCTAGGAGGCCTGACCCACAGCCCCTCTAAGTCCACTTGAGCAAGCCTCACTGCCACACACCCGAGGTGCTCAACAACCACCACCTGTGAGGTCAGGAAAGCAGCCAGATCCTACACTGAAGGCCCAGATGAGAAGTGAGGGGCAAGCTTTCCTGGCAGGGGCTACTGCGGCACCAGCAAGGTGGGGAGCAGAAAAAGGCCCAAATCCCTGGACACTCTGGTGGGCCAGAAGGGACAAGGATCACTCCCCACGGGTGGCAGCTTCCTTCTCCTTTTTGGACAAACAAGGCCTCAGGTGACCCGCGTTGGCCAGGCCAGGGGGCAAAGGGCACCCACCTGAGGCTTCCAGCTCTGCATGCAGGAGACGCCAAGCAGCGCCAGCCAAGCTTCCTGCCGCTGGTGTTCCTGGAATGGGAGGGCAGGCAGGCTTCCTGTTTTGAACTCTTAGGGACCCCCTCTTACAGGGCTGGTGGAGATTCCCCAGGAGCACCAGCTGCCTCTCTTCCTGGTTGAAGTTTAGAGGTAAATTTCCAAGAAGCCACACACACTTCAGCCTGCTGCTGGCCCAGACGGCATCTGGATGGGTGCCTACTTCCCTTGCCTCTCTCTCCTTGCCCAGATTTCCAGCTTTAATGTTTAGGAAACTGGTGATCCATGGGACAAGAACTGCCCCCAGAGAGGAGCCCACACACCCTCTCCGGGCCACCCTTGGCTGCATACCCCAATCTCGCTGACCATCTGTCTATCCATCCAGGCCAGGCCAGACAGAGCCTGAAGGACCACCCGCCCCCCAGGTCTGGCCCATGGCACCAGATGCCCACTCACCAAGGTGCAGTGTCCTACTGTCTCTGCTCAGGAAGGCATGAAGGCTCTCTAGGAAGCAAAGAGACCCAGTGTCACACCAGAAGGATGGTCTACCTCCACCTGTCTCCTGGGCTTCACACTGTGGGGGTTGGAGAAACCACCCACAAAACCATCTGGACTCCTCCTGCCAGCAGAGCTGCTCCCTCAGATGCCGCCAGCCCTTGAGCCCCCGAACAGGCAGATTCACTTGGCCTTTCTAGAACAGGAGCCTGATATGCCCCTCTCTCCTCTGCTCAGATTCAGGGACCGCTTCTCATGACAAGTCTATCAGTAACTGTTTGTTTGCCTTTTTAAGCCAGGTATTGCTTTGCTTAGAATAACTGCTCTGTGAAATAACATGCATACCCAGGATCCCACAATTCTACTTACTAGTTATGTGACCTTGGGCAAGTTACTTCTCTGTGCCTCATTTCCCCATCTGAAATGGAGATAGCAATAGTGAGCTACTCCTACTTCTAGGCCTTCACAAAGACTAAACGAATCCATTCAGAAAAAAACTCCAAGAATGATACATTGTAGCACTCAGTCACAGTGCTACTGTATCTTCTTCCTCCAGGAGTCTGTCTATGCCCACAGGGTAGCACAGACCAAGCTGCTCTCCTCAGCACAGTGTGTTATAGGGAGACATTGGCAGCTCTCCAGTGTCCTGAGAAGAAGCGCTGGAAAACTGCTTGATACACACAGGTGGGGTTTGTGCGGATCCTTCAAAGCTGTTGGGAAGGCTGTGGTGTAGGGAGCCTTGCTCCAGCCCCTGTGCCCCTCCTCATCCAGCAGGACACACCAGGAGCCCCAAGCACAGCTCACACTTGCCCACACCTAGGTCAGCAGGACCCAACAGCTGGCCCTGTGGTGAGCAGTGGGCCCAGCAGGGCCAGGTGGACACCACATTACTCTATGCAGTGTCCTCAGGCCCTAGCTGTGCAAGGAAGGGTTAACCTGTGTGAGGGGCAGCAGGCTAAGTGGGAGAGGAGGATGGCCTTTTGCCCAAACACTCTACAGTCTTTGAGAAACACCCTAAGTGCAGCAGCCAAACCCAGGGCAGTGTCAGGCCTTGTGGAAGAAGCAGGCACCATGAGAACTCTAGGATCCGCCTGCCCTCAGCCTGCAGAGGTTGCAAAGAGGGGCCTGGAGCACACAGACCTGTGGCACCCCAGCCAGTCAGGAGC
Source organism: Ctenodactylus gundi (assembly GCA_004027205.1). Taxonomy (NCBI): domain Eukaryota; kingdom Metazoa; phylum Chordata; class Mammalia; order Rodentia; family Ctenodactylidae; genus Ctenodactylus; species Ctenodactylus gundi. Next base: position 270,899 of record PVKB01000201.1, read on the forward strand.
AAGAGCCACTCTCACACACACACCCTTCGGCCACTGACCACGCACAGCCCACCATCCAGGCTCTCCACAAGCTGGGGAGATTGGCTGACCCCTCCCTGGGCCCCAGGGAAGATCTCTTTTTCCCTGGGGCCAATCATTGGGTCCGATGCCCTCACCCTTTAATCAGTTTCCACCTTCTCCTCTCCTGAGTGCCTTTCCAGTGCTCCTGACGAAAACCATCCTCCAGAACCCCATGAAGAGGTGTCTATGGTCCCACTTTCAACATGGCTGCATCCCAAACCCTTGACAGCTGGACAGTGCTAGTGATTTCTAAACCCTGTCCAGCTGCTTTGTAGTCAAAATATGATGACTATTTATAGAGCTATCCTGTGCCTCAGTTTCCCCATTTGTATCTGGGAGGCAATAAGAGCACCCACTTTGGAGGTCTGGAAAACTCCCCACCCCTCCGAAGCCCAGATACCATCCCTGATCAGCCCTATGGAACTGGGGAATCCTCTCCAGTCTCCATTGAGGGGTGTCTGGGGGCAACGTCTGAATGGGGATGCAACTGAGGTGCGGGTGTGCCTGTGGGGAGCACAGCAGACAGATTAAAGGTATACATGGCTCATGAGCCAGCTCCCAGACCTCTGGCTTGACTTAAGTATGTCCTCCCCAGCCAGAACTGTGTGGTGGGCAAAGAGGGCTAGGAATTTGGGCCTAACTTCACACCTGGACAGGAAAGCAGAGCAGCTGGAGCCTCCAGATGCCTAGGGCAAGAGGAAGAACAGGCTCTCAAGAAGGCTGGGCAGGTTCCACAGGGCACTCCTTCCTCCCCCCAAGGCTAGGCTCTAGGGTTGAGTTGGGGCCTTTCCCTGATTTCTTCAGGCAAACACAGGTGAAGAGCTTTCTTAATAATCAAATCAAAGTAGTGCAAAACGGGCAGGTGGGCAGGGGAAGGGGGGGGGACCAGCTCTGATTACCCCTTAACCTAAAGGCCAGCAGGCTATGGGCAAAAGGAAACCAGTCCTGTAATCCTAGCACTCCGCGGTGGCAGGTGGCTGAGGTGGGAGGTGTGCTGAGTTTGAGCCCAGCCAGGACAATTAAGCAACTCGGTGAGACCCTGTCTCAAAATCTAAAATAATAATGAGAGGGGCTGAAGGACTAGCACAGCAGTAAAAGCACTTGCCTAGTTCCATTCCTCAGCACCACATAAACCTGGCATGTTAGTTAGGGTATGGGTGCAGGAGGATTGCCATTGAGTCAGAGGCCAGACTGAGATACAGTCAGTTCAGGACCAGCCTGCCCTGCAAAGCAAGACCCTATCTCGAAAAAAAAAAATACAGTCTCAATGTGATAACAATGGGCTGGAGATGTAGCACAATGTGAAGACCCTGGGCTCAATCAATCTCCACTACCACGCAAGCCGAAAAAAAAAACAAAACAAAACAAAATAAAAAAACGGAAGGACAGGCCAGGGCAGAAACCACCATGGGCGTCCCAGGTAGGGGCAGATACAGCCTCCACCTTGACACCGTAGAGAAGAGGGCGGCGGGCCTTGTGGGGCCTGTCTAGGGGTCACGACTGGGGGCCACTGAAGATCTCAGAGGGGACCGTGGGCGGCTAGGTGGGCGCAGCCCCGAGCTCGCCGCCCGCCCCTCCCCCGCCGGCAGCTGGCAGCCCGGAGGCGGGCCCTCGGCTCGCGCGACAAACATGCAAATTGTAATTAGCCCAGAGCGTTAAACAAATCAGAAGAAACAAAACGGGCCGAGAAGCAGGCAAATCCGAGTCCTCGCTGTTTTCAAAACAAGCGCGAGGGAGGGGCGGCGGCGAGAGTGTGGGGCCCCCCGACCCCGGGCCGACCCAGGGCGGGCCAGCCCGGGCGGCCGAGAGGCGGCGGGACGGTCCCCGGGCGCCGCCCCCCCTCCCCGCCAGACTCGATGGGCCCCGCCCCGCTGCCCCTCGCCCCCCCCAACCCCAGGCGAGCTGCGCCAGCGGAGTCCCACGGCGCGGCCGGCAGGCAGCGCGACCCGCACCACGGTGACACGGCGGCTACGGCCGCGCGCGCGGGAGCCGGCCCCGGGCTCTCACCTGGCGCCGGGCGTCGCGTAGCGCACCACCCGCCATCACGGATCGGAGTCCTCCGGGCGCGAAGGGGCGCGGCGGGAGACCCGCCCGGCCCAAGTCGCTCGGGGCGGGTCCCCACCCCGGCTGCCAGCCAACCGCGCGCGGCCCCGCCCCGCGCCGCCAGCACCTGGGACCAAGGCCGGCGGCAGCGGCGCCATGGACTCCCCAGGTGAGGACCAGCGCTTCCGGCGCGACCCGCCGCGGAGTCGGGGCGAGGCCCTGGGGACGCTACCGGTGCGGGGCCCTCGGCGGCGGCGGGAGCCCCCCGCTGGCCCGGGTGCTGCCCCCCCCCGTCCCCTCCGGCCGAGCGCTGGTAACCTCCCCGCCCCGGACCAGCCCCGCCTCGGCCCGGGGCCTGCACTATGAGCCGCATCCTCCACCTATTCTTTATTCTTGATTTTGAGACAAGGTCTCCCAAGTCGCCGGGCTTGCGCTCGCCCTACTCGGCATCCCCACGCGCTGGGGCTCCAGGCCTGACCCACCTGTCCAGCTTCCGGCGCTCACGTCTCTCCACTTCTGAGACCAGTAGTCACTCATGTCTAGGATCTCAGAGCCCAGCCGGTGAGGCCCAGGACATCTGCCCTGCGTTCCTCTGTGCTCTCAGAAACTCCCCACACTTGCACCATTGCTGCCCTCCCGACGTCACCCGCCAGGCCAAGGACAGGTGGAGGCCATTCAGCCGGGGCACGCACAGAGCACACCAGGCCCGCAGAGGACCTTCAACTTCCCGCACCCTCCACGTCCCCCTCCCATGCCCCGACAGCCCTTTGGGGCACCAGCTGCCACCCTGTCCTGTGTGAATATGGCAGTGTCCCTCGGATTCGCCTTCGTGTCACTCCCTGCACAGCGACCTCCAGATTCAAGGCACCATCCGCTGACTGGCCACGCCCCTGGAGGACTCCCTCCAAACTGCCAGGTGAAGGAGGGCACAAGTCGGTCATCACCATCACCAGGGCACAAGGACTAATCAGAGCTAGAAGAGTTCAGACCCGCTCCTTTGAGGGTCTGGAAGCGCCGAGCCTTCCAGCCTTGAGCTGCTGGCTCTGATGGTTACACTCCTGTCTGCTCCTATCTCCTCTGCTGTACCCCTTGGGTCTCCTTTCCCAGGCTCACCCATGAAGGCTGGGTGATTGGGTACTAGGTACTGACTGGATGATGCTGATGGGGCCAGCTGAGGCTTAAACGAGGCTGCAGCTGGCCCAGGCCTATTGTGCCGAGGTAGAATCCTTCTAGGATTCGGGGGCAGGACGAATGGGGCAGATGTGGGGGTGGGTGGGTGAGGGCTGATGGAGAAGCCAGCAGGCCTGTAATCTCCTTGTCAGCCTGTCAGTGCCTCTGCGGTCACCCTAGCCCTGCCACCCCCATCACAGCTGAACCCTACAATTAGCCCAGGGCACCTTGCCAAGCCTGGGTGCCAGCTACCCCTCACACATGACCACACATGTGCAGGCACACAGGTCTATGACTGACGGGAGGGCCCTGCCAGGAAGGGACTTGCCCCCAGGACAAAAGCCTGTGGGAGAGAGCCCAGACCAGGCGGGTGGGAGGGTTAGTACGGGGGTAGCCTGGGTTGGCCTCAGGGAGAGAGAGGCAAAGGTAGGCAGGCCAGGGGTGGCAGAAGGAATGGGCTGAGCTGAGCCTAGTAGACATGTCTGGGTACTCAGGGTACTGGGCAGGGCTGGAGTCCAGACTGCGTGTGAAACAAGGGGCAGGACCTCATGGGGCAAACAGCCTGGGCTTGGGAGGGCAAAGGGACTGGGATTTCCCAGTGAGGAAATGGCCAGGTGACTGTGCACGGTAGCAGGCAGATAGGTGCCTGGCCGCTGTGCAAGGCACCAGGAAGGAACCTATACCCTTCCCCCACTTGGCTGCTTGCTCAGCAAGGGGCTTGGACAAACAGGGGCCCGTGGACCACCAAGTCTAAGGTATTATCCGTGGTGGAGGTATGGGTTAAGTCAGAGATCACCACTGGCCTGGCTCCTCTTGGCTTCCCTTCCGTCACTGTGGTGTCTTTTTCTGGATTGTGGGGTCCCTTAGAGTACTTCTCCAAATAGGCATAATGCCAAGGAGGAAGCAGGGAGGCCAAACCCCTCCACTCCCTAGCCAGTTGGGGCGCATCTCTGAGGTTGAGGGAGTAGGTGGGCCAGACAGGAGCTCCTCCCTTGCTCTTGACATCTTGCCCAACTCATTCTAAAATAACTTCTCTGGCTTACTGGGCCAAACCGGAAAAGAGAGCACCAGTGTTTGATGGGTGAGGCTGGGGCAGGGGATGGGCCCAGGCTGGGCTTTTCTTCTCTCCTGCCCTAGGCAGCTGCCATCTTCTTGGCAGAAGGCACCAGAGCTGGGCTCAGCATGCCTGTGACCCTCACTCTCCTACAAAGCAGCACTCCTGGCTCTGACGACAGAGCCCAGGACGACACAGCTCCTCCACACTGGTCCTTAAACCTCCCTCCTTGCAAGTTGTTTGAGGCTTTGTTTTGTTTTCCAGTACTGGCGATGGAACCCAGGGTCCATACACTGAGCTTCATCCCTGACCCTGGTTTTATTTTTCGTTTTGAAGCAAGATCTTATTAAGTTGCCCAGGTTGGAGAAATGACCAAGAAGTTATCGGAGCTGGTAAGTTACCTTCAAATTAGCTTAGTGGTAGAGAGCTTGCCTGGCACACTAAAGGGCTTGGGTTCAATCCCCAGTACCAAAAAAAACAGAAAAAAGACCACCAGAAATAAAGTTATCTTCGAGGTTGGAGGAATAGCTCAGCGGTTAAAGTGCTTGCCTAACAAGCACTTAGGTAAGCACTAAGTACCTGAGTTGAGTCCCCAAGCACCACATAAGCCAGGTGTAGTGGTGCACATATGTAATTCTAGCACTCAGGAGGCTGAGACAGGATTGCTGTGAGTCCAAGGCCAGCCTGGGTTACAGAGAGAGCCTGTCTCAAAAAGAAAAAGAAAGAAACGGAAAGTCGTTTTTAAATTTCCCTTAATTGTCTGTAGGACCTTAAACTATATAATGAAATGCTTGGAAATGATTTTTTTTTTTTAAGACAGGGTTTTACTCTGTAGGCCAGGCTGGTCCTAAACTCACTATGGCCTAGCCCAGGCTGGCCTTGGACTCACAGCAACCCTCCTGCCTAAGCCTCCCAAGTGCTAGGATTACAGGTATGGGCCACCATGCCCGGCTTCATGTCGTGCTGGAGAATTTAACTCAGGGCCTTGAGTTTGCTAGGCAAGCACTTTAACTGCTGTGCCATTTCTCCTGCCTGAAAATTTTCTTTTAACTATTTAAATAATTGCCCAGGCTGAGCTTGAAATCTGTGATCCTCCTGCCTCAGCCTTCCAGAGTACTGGGATTACAGGCTTGCGCCACCATGCCTGACCCATGCTAGTCTTTTGCAAGGCTCAAGTTACCCCAACCCTCACCATCCTGTCATTCTGTGACCCCCCACAATCTCTGAGCTACATATGCTGCAGGCTCCCTGCTCCCTGCAAAACAGATTCACATGAGTGGTGCTGGGTGTTCTCAGACCCCAGCACTTGCCTAGATTAAAGGGCAACAGAGCCTGAGTGAGGAAAAGGCAAGGGTCTCAGGGAGGCATATACCAATCACAAAATACCCACTCCCACTCACTTGGCTTGCAGCATACCCTGTTGTAGGCTTAGCCTTCAGTACCCAGCTTGGGGTCTGAGGCACCCCTGCAGCTGAAGGAGTCTCTCAGACATATTCTGCACATGGATAGACTGGGTCACCAGTTTGGCAGATGGGTGATGTGGCCTCACACAGATATAGCATGCTGGCCCAGAGGCTGCGGACCTGAGAAGAAGGCTGCCTGGGAAGTGAGCCCCTGCCCTGCACAGGACCAGCCTACCGGATCCATCTAGCAATGAGAGCAGACGCCCCCACACAACCCCTGGGGAGCTATGTTGACACAAGTGGCCTCCTGAAAACTGGACATCAAGGCTTTTCCTCTTTCCTTCTCTTGCTTAGGATGGCGCCCAGCTGGGCCAGCCTTGGGCCTAAGGGGCCCTTGGCCAGGTGCCTGCTCCCGGCACCCAGACAGGATGTGTCCTGGACCAGGCTACCAGACTGAGGGTAGAGCTGAGGTTGCACCCAAAGGGCCTCAGTGCCTTGTGCCAGGCTCCCAGCCAGGACTCAGCAACAAAATGGGGAACTGCTGTTTTCAGAAGCCCAAAAGCTTGAGGGTGTGGGCACCATGGCCAGCCCTGACCCTAGTCCAGGTCAAACCCCTCCTGCACCTAGCCACTGGGATCCCAGAGAAAGCCACCAGCCACAGGAGGAGGCAATGGTAGGCCAGGCCCTAGGAGTGGGCCATGGAGGTGGGACAAGACAGTTAACAAAGGACAGGAAACTGCCCTTCCCCAGCTCCAGGTCTGGACCAGCCTGGGCCCCTCCCAAGGACACAGTCACTTCGGGGTGGATCAGACTTGCAGTATCCCCAGCCAGCGACCTGTTCCACATCCTTGACCACAGAGGTCAGAGTCCAGTCATTGTCATAGGTTCACGAATGCCACAGAGCACAGTAAGGAAAATCCCACAAGAGGGTGTCCAAGTCGCAGGACACAAGCCCAGCCCAGCAAATGCCATAAGGAAGGGGGTGGCACAGGGAGGGCTGCTGTGCAGGGAGCCTGCCTGGCTTGGGGAACCCAGGATGGGGCAGGGACCTTGCCAGGTGGGTCAGCAAGTTGGAGGTCAGGGTCCCACACCCCTTAGGAGCCTGTGTCAGGGGAAGTGGAACCAGGAAAGGAAGAAGGCGGAGGAACCAACCACATGTGGCTTGAAAAGACAAAAAAAGCTCAAAGGCCCACTGCCCCCTGCCTTCACATACTCCAGTGCCCCCCACTCAATTACAAGCCCGCACTTGCCATTTCCAGCCTATAATTAGTCAGAGGACCAGTTCCACCTACCCAGGGCCCCACCCTAAATACAAACAGCCATTACCCCTAGGGAAGGGACTGCCCAGCCCCCACCCTCTCTCATCACCCACTCCCAGAAACCAAGCAGGGAAGTCCATGCTTGGCAATGCTCAGCCCCCTCCACAGGCTCTTCCGAGTTCTCCTGTCCTGGGCAGGGTTTGAGGTCTGATCATCTCACCTCCTTTTCCCTTACCTGTGTCTACAGCAGACTCTGAGAATAGAAGGCCCAGAGAGAAGGAAAACCACCTCCTGCACCCTTTGAGGGCAAAGTGGGAGGCAGGCTGCATGAGGAGTGACACCAGGAAGCACTCCCCATGGCAGGAAGGCTCTTTGCTGCAAAGTGGTCTTGCCCAACCAGGGAGGATGCTGGACGTCCCTTCCACCAGTGCCCCCTGCCCATGTCCAGGGTTGCAAGGGAACCGCAGTCCTAGCCTTCTGCATGAGGTACCGGGCAGAGGACAGGGTTAGAGGGACGTTTCCCAGAATGGCTGAGGTCCTGGTGGTGAGGGATTGGGTGAGGATGGACTATGCCATATGGACCCCTCCCCAGGCTGCCAGCCCACCCCAGTGCCTTCCAATCCAATCTCTTCTGCTCTAGCAGCCTGGGTTGGGGCCAAGCCCTTGGCCTCAGCTGTGGGATCAGGCTCCCAGCATGGTCTCTACACAGACTGCTGGGCAGCCCAAGCCCCAAGCAGCCAGTCAGCAGCTCCACAGATGGCTCCACCCAGGGACCAAAGGTCCTCAGTCTCCCCGCTGGAGGACAATGTCCTGAGGAGGACTACATCTGAGGAGAGTGCATACACAATGCTGGGGTGGCCCATCAGCAAGCAACCAGAATGCGAGAGGGCGGGCAGTCTGAGGGTCAGCTCTGGGGGACCCCGAGAGGTGGCCTGTCAGTCCCAAGTGTGTTCTGATACTGGACCTGCAGGGTGGCCCTGAGGACCTTGTATGTGGCTTCTGAGGGGGAGTAAGGGGGCCCCTCCGGCTGGTTCCTGGCACCTGGTGCACTACTGCTTCCTTCAGAGGCTCCTGGCTCCTTCCCCAACCAAAGGTGACACGTCCCCGCCCACCCTGCTGCCAACCGGTCCGATGGGAGGTGTGGAGTTGCCCAGACTTGCCTATTCCTCCCTCCCGGAGCTCTCAAGCCATGTCCCGGAAGTGGATCCCTCTCCCACGGCAGCGGCGGCTGGGCCTCCCCCCCCTCGGGGCCTGGACACGGCTGGATAATCCAAAATAATTCCTTCTTGGCAGGCAGCCCGCGGGGGAGGGGGGACTCACATTCCAAACCTTGTTTTTCTCAGTAACTTCCCTCTGCTCCGGGGCCTAGAAACCCCTGGCTAGACCTCCGGGCTCACCCACGGCCCGACGGGAGAGATGTGGGAAGAGACCTGCCAACCCACCTGCTCGCTCCTCACTCCTCTCTGGCGTTTTCTATACATTAGCTAAAAGCCGGCACACGGTGCGGACGTCCCCAAGCTGACCCCACCTTCCTGGGGGCCCTCGATTCCTGGCCAGGGAGGGAGCCCCTCCCACCCACAGTCTGACTCACATGGCAGAGACTGGGTGGCATCTGGGCGTGGGGACAGGCCGAGAACTCCACCTCTGGGCAGCCTGGCTGTCACTGGGGTGGGGGTCTGCAGGGGGCTCAGCTTTAAAAGCCCTCGGCAGCAAGGAGCGAAGTTCTACACGACAGGGGCCCCCTGGGGCAAGTGAGGGGCCCCGGCCAGCCCAGATACCCAGAAGTGGACGCCAGCTCTGGGTTCTGGCCTCACCCTACTCCTGACCACCACCGCCGCCGTACAGAGCAGAGACAGTGGCCACAGAGACCCCTTCCTTCCCTTCCCACCAGGTTGAGGAGCAGGAGTTCAGTGACGTGGCAGGAAGCTCCCGGGCTCGTAAACTCAGAGACCCCCTCCCAGGCGAAGAGATGGAACCCCCAAATCTGCCCAAGAGGCGACCTCGGAGCGGGCGGGAGAGGCTCTACCCCAGGGAGGGGTGAAGGCCGGCAGGTGGGGGTATGGCAAGGACGCCGATCTTCCCCAAGTTCCGCGACTTTCTGAGCGCCTTGCCGGGAGCCGCGGGCCCCACCTGCGGGAGGCACATGCCGCTCCCGGGCCGGTGTCAGCCCTCGGCGCCCTGGTCCCCTCCACCGCGGAGCCTGCCGGGGGACCGCGGCCACCTCCAGGGCCAGGCCGGGAAAGCCCCGAGAGAGCGGCGCGGGCTCCGCCCGGGACCAAGGAACGGGGTCCGGAGCCCCACACCGCGGGACCACTTCGCCCCACCGCGAGAGCCCGGCTGCCGAGAGGGGTGGACCCGACGCCCGACGGGCCCTGGCGCAGCTCAGCGAGGCCCCAGCACCGCGGCGCGGCAGGCCTCGCCCCCCCGCCCGGCCGAGCCCGCGGGGCCGACGGACGCACGGACCGCCTGCACCCGCGGCGCGGCGCTGTCCCGGCCCCGCGCAGCCCCGCAGGCCCTTGTCCCAGAGCGCCGAGCGCCATACCTGCACGTCTGCCGCGGAGGCTGGATGGCGCCCGGGCCGCGCTCGGCGCCGCGCTCCGGCCCGCGCGGCTGCCATGGAGACGGGCCTTTGTGTGGCCGAGGAGGGGCCGGAGCGCGCGGGAGCCGCCGGCCCCGCCCCCGCGGGGGGAGCAGGGGAGGGGCGGACCGGGAGGGGAGCAGGGAGGGGCGGACCGGGAGGGGAGCAGGGGAGGGGTGGACCGGGAGGGCGGCGGGCTCCCCTCGAGGGCCCGCGCGCTCCCACGCAGCCTGCCGGAGCCTACAATCTCGCCGGGCCACGCCGCACAACTCTGGGTGAACGGGCCGGGGCCGCCCACCCCGGACTGGGCAGCAGGAGGGGCGCTCAAGCCGGGTGGAACTGGGGTCCCCAGGGTTCTCTCGGTTGGCGGAGCA